>CAUYUJ010002387.1:0-90442 GCA_963575745.1 Prorocentrum cordatum
GGTAAACCCAAGACTCATCAGCGATGGTGGAAATACGCCCTCCTTCCAAGCTCCCTCGTGCAAGGGCTCATTTGCACTGGGGGAATTGCCCCGTAGGGGGATGAAAATCATGAAGCGTGCCAAACTGTATTCTTAGGACTTCAACGCCACGAGTTAACCTGACTGGCACTTTTTGGCGATCCAGAATCGTGCCAGTACACCAGTCTTGGGACCCCAAGACAGCGCATCAGCGTGATTGTTGCATCATGTCAGTTTTGATTCGTTCCAAGACACCAACCGTTTCTTGTGCGAAAACCATAAGCATCAATGAAACTCTTGCGAATGCTTAACATCAACGTGCGCGGCGCAGAGGCGAGAGCTACCTTTGAAAACGAATCGGCATCAATCCGTGAAACTATTGCAGACGAATGTGCGCCGCGCAATTTCGAGTGCCACAGTTTGAAAACCACCCGCCCTCCATCCGTGAAACCCTCTCAACTTTTGAAAACCAATTTGCGCGGCGTTACGGCGAGAGCCACAATTTGAAAACGGCCCGCCCCCTTCCCGCTCCTTTTTGCGACTGATTAATTCTAGACGCTTCGCGTATCCCCACCAGCCCGTCCAGAAATGAGCCCCAGGGGAGTGGAGGTGATGAGGGAAGCGGGGGAGCATGCAGAAGAACAAAGAGCGGGTTGAGCCGCCATACGCCCCAAGAGGGGGAGGATGTAGGAGGAGTCGTCGTCGTCGGAGTAGGAGGAGGAAGAGGAGGAGCAGGAGGAGGAGCAGGAGGAGGAGGAGGAGGAAGATAAGGAGGAGGAGATGGAGGACTGCGAGGACGAGGGGGACGAGAAGGAGGAAAAGGAAAAGGAGGAGGAGGAGGAGGAGGAGGAGGGGGAGAAGAAAAAGAGGAGGAGGAGGAGGACAATGGCGAGCTTGGGGGCCTCTTGGGCCGTCTTTGGAGCCTCTTGGCGGTCCCGGGGGCCTCTTGCGTATCTCGGGGAGCCTCTTGTGGCCTCTTGGGGGTCTCTTGGGGGCCTCTTGGAGGCCTCTTGGGGGTCTCTTGGGGCCTCTTGGGGCTCTCTTGGGGCGCTCTTGGGGCGCTCTTGGGAGCTTTCGAGGCGCTCTTGGGGCCATCTTGGAGGAGATCTATCAAAGAAGGGGGGGTCCTCAATTAGCGCTGCCCCTCTAGAGTGCCTCGAATCGCTTCTTGGGCCCTTCTTTAGGCCAAAATCTTTCCAAAACCTAGGTAAAATCAATGTTTTGTGTTTTCTCGCCTTTTCGCTCTTAGAGCCGTCTTGAGCCGTCTTGGGAGCCTCTTGGGCCTCTTGGAGGTCTCTTGGGAGCCTTTTGGAGGCCTCTTGGGCGCCTCTTGGGGCCTCTTGGGGCGCTCTTGGGGCGCTCTTGGGGCGCTCTTGGGAGCCTTCGGGGCGCTCTTGGGGCCATCTTGGAGGAGATCGATCGATCAAAGAAGAGGGGGTCCCCAATTAGCGTTGCCCCTCTAGAGTGCCTCGAGTCGCCTCTTGGGCTCCCCAAGAGGCCAAAATCCTTCCAAAACCTAGGTAAAATCATTGTTTGTTGCTTTCTCGCCTTTTCGCTCTTGGAGCCGTCTTGGGCCATCTTGAACTCTCTTGGGGCCTCTTGGGGGTCTCTTGGCAGCCTCTTATAGGCTTCTTGGGGGCCTCTTGGGGTCTCTCGGGGCCCTCTTGGGGCGCTCTGGGGGCGCTCTTGGGAGCCTTCGGGGCGCTCTTGGGGCCATCTTGGAGGAGATCTATCAAAGAAGGGGGGAGCTCCAATTAGGGTTGCCCCTCTAGAGTGCCTCGAAGCGCCTCTTGGGCCCCCCCAAGAGGCCAAAATCCTTCCAAAACCTAGGTAGAATCAATGTTTTGTGCTTTCTCGCTTTTTCGCTCTTGGAGCCGTCTTGAGTCCCTGACACCTCGCGAGACGCCTCGTCCAGGTCAGTGGGGAGGGGTAAGGGGAGGGGTAAACCCCTCCCCGAAGGGAAAGAAGGGGGGTTGGCAGAGGAAACGCTCTAGACCACCTACGCCCTAAAGGGCTGGTGGGATTAACAGTACTGAGTCTATTGAAGTTTTGGTCGCAAGATTTGAAGCTGCGGAATTGATATCCAGATCATACACAGAGTTCGGTTTGCCATACCCAGATCATCTAGATCTGATAAAAGCCGTGTGTGCGGCAAACGATGTTGGAACTTGTGCAGAGTTGTTGTCAAGTGGACGTTTGGAGCTTCACACCGCTATTGATAGCTGGTTGCCAGACGTTGAGTGTGAGCAGCAGTCTGCCGACATCCTTGAACACATCAAGCAGTTTACCTCTGTCGAAGGCCTTGCAGTTTGGTTGCAGGAGCTTGCTGGGCGAAATCGTACATTTACACATGATGCTTTGGACATGCTTCGAGATGCCGTCCTGGCACTAGGCATACAGTGGTTTAGCTCAGTAAAGCCGGCAGGGCGCACCATCGCATTAAGAATGTTCGACACTTCATTCCTGTATTTCCTCGATCGCTTGTTAAGGCCAAGCTTGAGCATGGAACCAATCAACACGGCATGGACGGATTTACGGAGTGAGATCGTTCAGATACATAAGCTATACCTAGTGGCCTTCGGCCCAACCCGCCACCGTGCCTGGGATGTGAGCCTGAGGCGTCATGTATGCGCGTTGGGGTGTCGTGGGAAGCCTCTCGAGGGCCTCATGGAGGTGGTTTGGAGGCCTCTTGGGGTCTCTTTTGGGCCTCTTGGGGGCTTTTTGGGCGCGTCTTGGGCGCCTCTTGGGGCCTCTTGGGGCCTCTTGGGGGCCTCTTGGGGCTTCCTGGGGGTCTCTTGGGGCGGAAGGCTGGGATTTTCGGTTCGTGGTCCCCCTCTTGGGCCCCTCTTGGGGCCGTCTTGGGGCTCTCTTGGGCCGTATTGGGCGCTTCTTGGGCCGTCTTGGGGTCCTCTTGGTCTGTCTTGGGGCGCTCTTGGGACTTTCTTGGGCCGTCTTGTGGCGATCTTGGGGGGCCTCTTGGGCCGTCTTGGAGCGTCGGACAGCCGAAAAGGCGCGACGGTCAAACACCTCAAAAACCAATTGGAAATCAATGAATTTTGCCTCTCGGGGCTCTCTTGGGAAGCCTCTTAGAGGCCTCTTGGGGTGTCTTGGCGGCCTTTTGGGCCGTCTTGGGATCGTTTTGGGGGCCCATGGGCGCAGCTTGAGGCCTCTTGGACGCCTCTTTGGGCCAACAGCTCGGATATTAGGTTCGTGGTCCCCCTCTTGTGCCCCTCTTGGGGCAGTATTGGGGCTCTCTTGGGCCGTCTGGGGCGCATCTTGGGCAGTTTTGAGGCCCTCTCGGGCCGTCTTGGGGCGCTCTTGGGGCCTATTAGGACGTCTTTGGGGCGATCTTGGGGGCCTCTTGGGCCGTCTTGGAGCGTCGGAAAGCCGAAAAGGCGCGAAGGTCAAAACCCTTCAAAAACCAACGTAAAATCAATGAATTTTGCCTCTCGGGGCTCTCTTGGGAAGCCTCTTGGAGGCCTCTTGGGGCGTCTTGGCGGCCTCTTGGGCGCCTCTTGGGGCCTTTTCGGGGCCTCTTGATGGCCTCTTGGGGCCTCCTGGGGATCTCTTGGGGCAGAGATATTGCATTTTCGGTTCGTGGTCCCATTCTTGGGCCCCTATTGGGGCCGTCTTGGGGCCATCTTGGGCCGTCTTGGGCGCCTCTTGGGCCGTCTTGGGGCCTTATTTGGGCGGTCTTGGGGTCCTCTTGGCGGCCTCTTGGGCCGTCTTGGGGCGATCTTGTGGGCCTCTTGGGCCGTCTTGGAGCGTCGGAAAGCCGAAAAGGTGAGAATGTCAAACACATTCAAAACAAACGGAAAATCGATGATTTTTGCTTCTCGGGGCCCTCTTGGGGGTCCTCTTGGGGCGCTATTAGGGCGTCTTGGAGGCCTCTTGGGTCGTCTTGGGGCCATCTTGGGCGTCTTGGAGCGCTCTTTGGTAGTCTTGGAGGCCTCTTGGGCTCTCTTAGGCGCTACTTGGACCCCTCCTGGCCCGTCTTGGGGCCCTCAGGCCTCCCGAAAACCCATGCGAGTCACCGCGGCCGCGCCCAAGAGCGCCCGAGAGATTTGACAATTTGGGCCCTCGGCCCCTAGAATACAATAATCCAGAGACCAGAGGACACAGGACACGTGAGGACCCGAGGACACGCCCACTCCGTGCCCAGAGGCACGGTGGCGGATACAGGGTTGACCGTGCTATTTTGACCACTCGGGAAGAGATGCTGCAACTTGTCATTATTTCAAAGGCTGCCGTGCTTGCTTGTCATGCCGAAGCCTTAGAGGCAGTGAGAGGCGTTATGGAGATGATAAGAAAGAGTGTGGAAGCTCTCCAGAATTCCTCTGAGCACAGAGCGTCACATGCCACAACGCTAGATTGTGTTATGGTTGGAAAACGGGAACTGCAATTTCAAACTGATGTGGTATATGCTTTGAGACCGGTGGTGCGGTTTTCTTCACACATCGAGCAACCTGTAGCGATATTATGTGACAAGATTATGGATGATCCGCTTGGGTTGGATTTCAATCAGAACGTTAGCATTACTTCATACAAGGGATGCGCTTGCTATGTAGAAATACCCGCAATGCGTATAAGGCTGCTCACCTATGTCACTGGCGTGACGGAGATGCAGCACGTGGCTCTGGAATGGCCAGTAGTAATGCCTTTGCACAGTTTAATTCTGCATACACCTATCATTGGCGAAGGTCTTTGGGAAATATCGTCCTCTGCTTTGATGGGAGTCTACGCAAATGCAGCCAACTACAAACTTCAACTTGATGTCATTAATTCAAGCAGTTCAGAATATTGGTTCCGAGTTACCATGCTACTTGGTACCGAGTACGAGACCACACATTATAACAGGTTGGCTGAAAGATCTGAGTGTGTCACGGCGGTGTGGGCAGCCAATCCTTGGAACGATGATGTGTTGCTAACATTTTATGAACCAGGTGTACTCATTGAGGACAGAAATCCAGAGGTTCAGTGGGTACGCTTGTCTGCATAATCATCAAGCTACGCTCGTTTTGCCTCTTTGAGTTAGCTCTGGATGGCCGTCTAGAGTGTTGCTTGCTTTGAAGCTAAATGCCCCACGCCTTTTCTCTGTTACAAACTACTTCAGATACTTATGCTACTTAAGCTGCTCTCCGCCTTCCTCCATAGGGACTGGAGGCCACATCTGGCCTATGACGCTGCCGGGGCCCTGTACAGCAGGGGGAACCCATGCTTTCATTAGGCGCTTGTTGTATTCGTCGTCGTCATTCTCGTCGTCGTCGTTGTTGTCGTCTTCGTGGCCCCAGGACGCTCCAAGGACACGCCTAGGACCCCGTCACGTTCCCAGGGTCTTTTGCAGCAGGGGAGAGACTGTGCTTTGAGCAAGCGTTCGTCGTCGTCGTCGTCGTCTTCGGGGCACCACCAGGGTGCTCCCAGGAGCTCCTGACGCTCCTCGGAAACTCCCAAGACCAGCCCGCTGACTTCCCACTGACTTTTCCACTAATTCCCCGGGGGGTCCAGACGCAGGCGCTCGCAACACGTGCCTGATCTCTTTGCGGCATCCGCCCCCCCCGGATGAACGCGTTCGGGAAAACGATGCTTTTATGTCGCCGTCGTTTGGACGCTCGCTCTGTGCAGCAGGGGGAACCATGCTTTTCAGAAGCATCCCTCGTTTTGGTCATCGTCGTTGTCGTCGTCGCCTTCGTGCCGCCCCCAGGACGTTCCCGGGATCCCAGGGCGCTCCCAGGACGTCTCCAGGGGACCAGCGCTGACTTCCCACTGACTTACCGCTGACTTCCCATTGAACTCCCATGTTGTCAAAAGCTGAAGCGTATATCCGTGTATCCCCACACACGGTCTGGAGACCATATTTGGCCAAATTGGGCCCTGCATCCGTGTATCCCACAAACACGGCCTGGATATATCTGACCGAGTTGCGCCCTACAGCTGCGTATCCGCATGCACAGCCTGGAGAGTCGTTGGCCGAGCTGCTTCCTGCGTCTGTGTATCCTCGCACGGGCAAGATTGCCCTCACGTGCCTTTCGACAAGCTCGTAAGCGACGACGTTCAAGCGAGGCTCTCTCGTTGCCGACCCATTAGCGGCATCCGCGATGCTCACACGGAGGATGGCGTGGTGAGATACGCGCACAACACTGGCGAAGTAAATTTCCGTCGCAGGGATCCGCTCCAGTTAGCGAGCACATTGGGGTTCATCTTGAACAAGCGAAGTGGGAAGTTTATGGGGCTGACGCCAGATGAGAGAGAGGCCATGCACGAGTGCTTGACTTGGCTTCGACAACCGGGCAACAACTCTCTCTGCTTCTACGGCAACGAACTTGAGAACGTCGGCGCGGCGTGCAAACAACTGATGGAACGAATCAAGCATGTGATTCCCGAAGGCTCAGCGCGCGCGCGGATCCGAGCTACCACGTGTGTCTCCCGCAGACTAGAAGACGGGTCCATCGGCGAAATTCTCGGCGACGAAACCCGCGGCATGGTGGTGGTCGACTTTGACGGTCATCCGCAGAAGTTCGACCAGTTGCAGATCATGTCAGATGTCGTCGCGAAGGACATCAATGTGTTCAAATCGATTGCCCGAAAGAAGGCACCCGCCGAGGGTGGAAGCGTACTGACTCGGAGATCGACACGCAAGAGTTGGGCGACAAATGGCGCGACGAGATGGCTGCCGGCTCTAAGTGTATAATCGAAGAGACTTGGGTGAAAGCCAACGAGCCGCACTACGACGCCAAACTGTGGCCTGTCGCGCATCCGCACGGCACTGGGAGCGTGCTTTCCGAATACGGCTCTGGGTCTCCTATGGCACACGCGCGCAATAGAAGCACAATGATCCAAAGTTGGTTTCGACGCACCGCACTGTGGGTGTCCTGGAAGCTCGACTGTGTCATCAAGAACAGTCTTTTCAACATTAACTCCCGACGCAGAGCTAAAGGTATATCAGCTTCGTCAATGGAAGAGCCCGACGGGTTCACGCGAACGTTTGGGACAGCCATTCCTAGAAACATACCAGAACCAACCACTTGGTGGAGTGCGCAAAGTAAAGACGTATTCGCGTTGACAGAGGAGGGCGAGCAGGGTATGACGCGGGCCATGGTAACGACGGTTGAAGGACGAGCAGTGTTGCGCCACCTTCGAGAAAAAAGGCGGCAAACGCATCCCCCCCTCAAAATGAGATCTCCTGAGGGAAGGCTTGCAATCGCCCCCTACCATAACAGTGGCGGTCTGGTCACGGGGCAGCAAAGTTGGTGTCGCGTTTTGTCCTCCAACAGGATCACGCACAACGACCGCGTACCGGAAGCGCTTGCCGTCGTACGTCGCGGACCCTTCGCAGAGCCGACCGAGAGTGAACAAGTTGAGTATTTACTGACGCGGGTCAAGAAGAAGGATCGAGTAATGACAGATTTCGAGAACTACGCTCTTGAGCACGTTTTGTCTCACCAGCGTCGTGTTTCTGCAACGAAGGAGTCCTTCATGAAACGTAACGCTTTGACACCCCTTGGAGTTATGACGGACTGGTGGGATCGAACTGAGGCCCTGCCATAGGCCCTTGGAGCCTGGTCCGTGATCCCTGGCGCTTGGCCTTTGGCCCCTGGTCCCTTTTCCTTTGTCCTTGACACTTGGACCCTGGCCGAGGCGCAAATGCGAGCCGCCTTGCACGCGCGCATACTATGTTGGTTTCGACTTCGAAAAAAGCCGGAGAATTACATGCCCGTGGAGTCCGTGAAGCGCACGGCGCCTGGTTCCGAACCGCGGCAACGGCTGGTGTGCCAAACTGTCGCGCCCCTTGAAGCAAAGCATCACGACCACGTTTATCACCAAGCGCCTGTTGCGAAGATCACCGGAGAGATGGTCCAGCCGGATGTCGCAGGAGATAATTGGGGAGGTTACATCATGGAGATGCTGAGAATCACCGGCTTGGCTCGGGCGGTGCAAACCCGCTTGCCGTATCTACACTCTTGCACTCCTCTCTATTGCCTTAAGAACAGATCAGCATGCAGGTTCTTTTTCCCGTGGCCACATCAGCCTCACCAGGTGCTTTTTATAAAGCATTTGCTTTGGCACGTTGAACAATACTGTTATATCGGGAACATAAACTGTAAAACAAACACCCGCCAGTGCTACTGCGAAAATACCGAGAGAGTGGCTTTGCAACGACGCCTACCCGAAGACGATCAGTTTGTTGTCCCGCACAATATCTACCTCGCTATGTTCTCGCCGTCGAGCGTGAATGTCATGCCTTTTGCCCCTCTAGACGGTGCAGATCACGCGAGAGCATATGCGACGAAGTACGCCAGCAAGCCAGAGAAGTGGTACTTCATGGAGACGGAGAAGAACGGTCTCAAAGATTGGTTGAAGTGCCGAACCGTCGGGATATGCATGTGCTTCAACCGTCCGCTGAATTTCCACGTGGTGCGAAGTACCAAAGCTTGTCAATACACGCCGACCTGCTTCATCGGCAAAAAAGAATATCGGAATCTTCGCGACCCCGGGCATGTCGCGAGAGTGCCTGACTTCCCAGATCCGCAGTTCTATCTTTCGTTCACCCAGAAGTACTTCTTTAGAAACAAGAACCTGAGGCATTTGCGCGTCGAGCAGTTCAACCGGCATTTGGCAATGGCCGGCGAAAGCGAAGCCTCTGTCCCGATGACGACTGAAGACACGATTAGCGACGGTGATGAAACCGCGCCAACTGACACGACGCATCGGAACTGCGACGAAGCGATGGAGGAGACGGATCCGGTGACGCATTTTCTGGCCAACTGCAAGCACGTTCCCGGCTGCAAGAGGCGGCAACAGACGCGCCTGGGCGTATCGCGCGTACCGTTCAAAGAGCCGATCGGTGAATCACGTGAAGACTTCTACGAATCGAAACTCGCATTGTCGCTCCCGTGGTTTTGCCCGACGATGCCGCAGGTGGTCATGGACGCAGAAGGCATGGATGTGACGGAGTATACTTTCCAATGAAATCCGCCGCAGGACGACGATTTGGGTGGAAGGCAACTGGGCAGTGAAGTCCTGAGACTCGGCAAAGATCCAGTCAGCTTCGAAGTTCTGTGCAGTCGGCTCGAACGCTTGTTTGCAGACCACGAGCTTAACTTGGTGTGCGCGTGTTGCACCGAACAGCTACCGAAGTCCGTGTGCGATGCTTGCAGGCGCGCAATTGGCTGGCACAAATGCCAAAACCAGAACAATCACCGACATTTTTGGTGGCGTAAGGGTTCGCTTTTTGCAGGCACCTTGGACGCCCAGAGGGTCTCGTTCAACTTGCACAGGAAGCTTATACCCACAGATGTCTTGAAGACAAAAGCGCAACTGTACGTTGACGCCGGGCTCATCCAACAAAACATGGCGGAAAGGGTTATCAGCGTCATTGAGCAAGAACGGCGAGGCGACGCGTACGTCAACGATCCAACCGACGTGGCGGCTTCTTCGACAGACCCCGCGCCTGGCAATCTGACTACAAAACTCTCTCCGCAACAGATGACATATTTGCTTACCAAGCGCGAAGGGATGATGCGAGCTGGGCGAGTCAACGACGGCGGCCACCAAGATACCGATCAATGGCGTGTGTACTCTCACATCATCGGCTGCATTGAAAGAGGGGAAGTCCTGCGCATCATGGTGCAAGCTTCTGCAGGTGACTCTACTGTAATGAATTGTTTGTGTTTGGTTTTCGTTGTCTGCTGTGTTTCTTTTCAATACTCAACTAGGGACGGGGAAATCGTTCTTGCTTGCCTCTGTGTACCTCTATTGTCTGGTGCATAAGAAGAAGACGAAGGGTAGCGAACCTGCCGGCATTGCGTTTGGGGCTTAGATGTGTAAGAGCGCATGTTCTACATTGTTCTGGCGTTCCCCCCGCCCACTCCTTTGTGGCGGCGTTGCATCTAAGGGCGGCAACTATCGATATTGAGAAGACAGACGTTTCTGCATCGACCATCCACAACACGTTTGACTTTGACGGTGAGTACAAAAGCAGGCTGGGTTTGTCTAAGTTGACGAGCACAAAAGTCGCAGACCTGATGATGCTGGAGGTCGCGGGGAGCGGGAGGGGGGGGGGGGGATGGGGAGAGCACTGAGAGGATGAGAAGCGGATGCGGGGATTGTATGAGCGGGGGGAGGGTTGACAGGTGCTCCTTCTTGACGAGGTCTCCATGATCGACAACGATTGCTTCGACGGGGTTTGCGAGGTGTTGAGCATCATTGACCACGGTCGTCGACCGAATGCGAGAGCCGCCGATTGTTTCGGACCTGTTCATGTCGTGCTTATCGGCGACTTCAAGTTAGCCTACTTGAGTTAAGCCTTTTGTTTTGTTTCAAAACTTCATGTGTTCCATCGATCTTGTAAATCGCTACAGAGGCAACTACCTCCGTGCAGTAGCAAGGATCCTTTCATCGTTCTGCCCTCGGTGACTCAGATCTTCGACTTCCGGTGTTTGCGTGAAAACCGGCGAGTCGTGCAAGAAGCAAGCCGCGCTGACGATATCGAAGTGTTTCATAAGGTCTTGTCCGACGTTTCCATGGGCGAGGACAGCAACGACGTGTGGGGACTCCTCGTGGACGCATATGTCCGAGGGTGGAAAGCTGCTTGCGCCGAGGAGGTCGAGTTTGAAGGTTCCACCGCGGTGTTCACAAAAAGGAGGTACCGCGATCGGTGCAGTATCGCTAATTCTCATGTATCGTCATCGTACACAAATCCCCCCCCCCCCATACTCATCAGACACTCAACGCGTACGCTGAAAAACAGTTTTGACTTCATAATCGTAATTGCTCAGGTGGAACCGCACAGTCGTCCACCGCGTGTTTAAAAAATCCAACCACAGCATCAAAATTAAAGGAAAGGTGCGACCGAGAGGCGTAAGAGGACAACAGTGGTACGCCGAAAGCCAGGTCCAGATGCTTCGCAAGAAATGCCGTGCGCGGAGCTTGTGGAATGTGTACACTCAGTTCAACTTATGCGTGCGCTTTGATTTTGTCTTGGGGCCTCCGCCTCGCAAACTCCCTTGCAAAGGCCAAAGGCCCATTAGGGCACGCGAAATTCAAAGAAGGCGCTTGGCGGGAGACTGGCAGCACGCGCACGAAACGATGCCGTTGGGACCGAGACCACACATGATGCGCGTGATGTTGATCAGCAATTTGGCAGTCGACCAGAGGTCTTTAACCGGCGAATAACAAGCCCCAGCTCCGGCCGGAAGTTTAGCAAACGTCACTACACGGTGACGTCAGCGAAGCATACACTGAACAAGCGCGCTCGAGCTGGTGTGTGTTATTCCTTGGGCGAGGTTTGCTAACGGTGCACGAGGGCGCCTCCTCATGTGGCACCCCGGCGCCACGGAGAACAAGCGGAGAGCGTTGCCGGCGTATTGCCCAGACTTGCTCACGGGTTTTTGTAAGGAGGGGGCGCTTGCGAAGTTCGGGATGCTGCCCGATGTAGACCACGTGGACGTCGGCGCGAGGCAAGAAAACTTGGCGGTCAGGGGTGAGCCGATTATTCTTCAACTCTGCGTGGTCCCGGCCTATGCTCTGACGATTCACAAGGTGCAGCAGGGCCGAAATCCGTTTGTTCAGTGGAAGCTCCTGTTATTTCTGATGTTGTTGAGAACCGCCGGTCCTGGGTTACCGCACTTCGGCGCTGCTCAAAGGTGCAATCCCTGTCAATCAAGCATCTTGTTTTGGGCTGCCTCGAAGGCGTCTTTGCTTTGGGGCAGGTCCGCTCGAACAAACGAGTTGCCCCCGCAAGCAGAAACGCAATGACAACTTGTTTGAGAATGATATCTAGGTGTACGTCCTGGTCTCGCGCGTGGTGGATCCCAGGAACTTTCTGCTGGTGGGTGTACCCCCGAAGGACATGATTGAAGACGTCGCACAAGCTTTGCTTGCTGCCGGCATCGACGCTGACAAATTCTTCGAGAAGGCGTGCACGGTGACGACAGAATGGATCTACGACAAGGCGAACCACGCGAGGGTGAAGGATCGCATTCGGCAAAAAATCAACAACGACCACGGAGTTCCGTTGACATTTTTGACGTTGACGGAAGTTCTGACCCCCCAAGCGGACGCGTCGGTTGTCATCAAGAGTTTGCTGAACTGGATAGACAGAGTGGACGCAGCCTCGCAGACCGGCGGCGCACCGAAGCCCGCTTTTCAGACCGAAGATGGCCACGGCGTTTTCCTGGAAGACGATGACCCGTGGTGGCTTACGGATATCAGCCGACGGGCGCCGGCTGACGAGGAGAAGGTGGAGGGCGACGAGGATGGCCCGCCGTCTGAGGTCGAAGAGCAAAAGCAAGAGGTTTCAGACGATGATCCTGAGAGCGAGCTTGATGTAGCCCCCTCCAACACGACGCGCGCACGCGAACCTGTCATAGCCTGGAGGCACTAGGTGTATAAAGTGCCCGCGTAAGCTATTTCGGCTCGAGAGGGAGAGACATAATCAGATTCCGAAGCTCAAGATTACGAAGCAACGGCTGGAGGACGCGGGACTCAAAGCGGCAGAGAAGAGTCGAAACGACATGGAACAACTTTTGAAAGTCGGGTTGGAAGTGGACAAGATTTGCTGCAACTACGTCGGCGCGGTAGAGGAGGACGCCCCGCTCCACTCCACCACGCGCGTTGCTTACGAGTGGGGCATCAAGGATGTTGGCTCGATCAAAAACGAAAGCTTCGTCGGTAAAGTTCTGCGCGCATCATGGTTGGTTCCCCTACAGCTTCAAAACACCCATGCTCGTGTGTTGCTTGCCAGCGGCTGTGGCAGCGCATCGAACCGTCCCGGGCATGCTGAAGTACGACAAAGGCGACGTGGCTTGTCGCGCGACCGCTGTGGCAAAGCCTTGCGGCGATGACGATTATGAGACGACGTTCCTCAACCTTGGCGGCAGGCGGGTAGAGCATATCAAATGCGCGCACATCAACGGCGACGTCTGGTTGGTGCACCCCGGAGGAATTCTGCACCCGAGAGATCTACTCAAAGCCGAGCTGCAGTCTGATTCTAAGAAAGCAAAGCTCAGCCGACCCATTCAAAAGATCGAGGTTGTGCGTCGGGGCGCTTTGGGCAACCTCATGGCATATGCACACTGGCAAGCCGAAATGGACAGGGCAAAGATGGAAGGCCTCGAGCCTGATCTAGCGAAAGCGGACGAGTTGTTCTTGAAGGGCCCTTTCATGTGGGCAAAGACGCCCAAGCAAGTGCTCGTGATGTGGTCGGCGAAGAGAGGTGGATGTGAACCGTGGGAGCAACGCCTCACTGAAGTTTATCTTACCTCTCTGGTGAAGAGACGGTGAAAACGTAGGTAATCAATGGGCATACCTATTATGTGTTCTTGCATCGCTTTATGACATCTGCTTTTCTCCAGTAGCTTTTTTGGCTCAACGAGCGCCCATGGCAAAGCGGCATTCGGATTCCACCACGGAGGAACGCGAACGTTTGCTTCGATGCGCGAAAAAGGTCAACGAGCTGGAGGATGAGATCACCAAGCGAGAAAAGCCGTCGTGCGCGCACCAGTTTGAAAAAAAAAAAAAAACATCCTGAGGGCCCGCGGGACAACGGCGAGTGTTATCGCATATGCGTACAGTGCGGAAGAGTCGAGTGATGAAAAATCGCCCGCGTAGTGTGTGTTTACTTCCTTGGGCTTGGCAACGGCTTTCTTGCCATCCTTACCAAGGTGTACGGGCCTCTGGGAAGCACTCCTTCCACATGCCCGTTGTGCAACGAGTCAACAAAGACTAGCTTAGGGTGTTTGTAGAACCTCGTACCGGGGTACAGAGTGTTTCTGATGTCTGCAACTGTTGTCCCCACCGGAAATTGTTTCGTTTCGCCACTCATCGCGTTGACCACGACCCCTTTCTTCAAAGCTGTCTTCGCAAATTTGCCCGCGGAGCGCTTGCGCGAAGAGGTTCTCCGGCTACTTTTTCGTGTGCGAGTCGACGCATCCATTTAAGATCACATTTTAGAATTCGAGTAGCATCACGTGCCCGGGCGTCGGTGTGCGCGGTCGAGCCTGTTGCCTCTCACCCTGCTATGATGGCGTGCGCAAGGATCGAAGTCAGATGGGCGTTCGTGCACTTCGGCGAGAGGCCGCTGTCGCGCCGCATGACACGTAGCAAATCCGCGCCAAGCGAGATCTTTGTCGAGAGCATTGTCCAGAATGCTGCGGCGACGGGCGTGGCCCGGAGTCTTGAAAAAAGAGCTACGCAGAAAAGCAAACGCGTTCGGAACTCGAAGCTTGAAACGAAGAAAAGACAAAGAAAGGAGGGAGACGACGCCCTCCGCGAGTACCGCCAGATCGCAGAACAAGAGCAACGGGAGCTTCAGGCCGCACAGCGCTGGGAGAGCCTCACTACGAAGATACTCAACGCTGACAACGGCCTCCTTCGTCGAGAAGTTGCTCAAATACGCAGGGGACTCTCGAAGCTGAAACGACAATTGCGCGTAACACTACCTCTCAAAGTGTTCGCGGGAGTCTGTTGCGTGATGATGGTCGATAAAGAAAGCATCTCTTTGCTGACAGCCGCTGGCAATCTGCGAGAGAACGGGGACGGCGTTGAGATTTGGTCTCAAGACGACGAAGCTGGTGCCGTGTCCTATCTCGTGGACGACGCGATGATATGTCGAACGGCGTGCGACAAGGGCGATCTCATCGTAGTTCTGGCAGCTACGCGCGTGCGCTTCCCGATGGTGTTCAAGTTTGAGTGACCTCACAGTCGCAGACTTGGTTGCAAGAGTGAACGCAAGACTCGGTCCGCCGCGAAGAGGGCAAGTTCTGAAACACTTCGACGGTTTGCTTTCGGCAGGATCTCTTTCAGACAACAACGTTGGCCCGGGTTCTTACATGCTCTTGACTCGTTTCTGAATCGTCTCAAGGCAAACGCTGGCTCGTGCGCCCTACACCTTGCGTGCAATGGCGGAAGCAGAGGGTGCGTGGCGTTTGCGATGTCTCAAAAGACAAGGTGCCATCGACGCGATCCTGGAGAAACATGGCGTTGCAAGCGACCCGGCCTTGGAGGTGCCGGACGCTTGCGACGCGAGCACCTCGAAGAGAAAGTGGGAATACAAGCTGATGCTACTGAGAGCGCGTTTGCGAGCATGTGAGAGCAGTGCAGAGAAAGCGCGGGTGTGAAAATGGCGCGGGCGTGGCTGCACACATACTTGTATCATAATAAATGTCTCTACCAGCTGGTGTTCAGAGAAGCACAGCTACGTTCTCGACGGCAGGAGGTATAAAGGCGAGAACCGGCGATAAATTGTTTGGCGACCGTCGAGGTATCGCCGACGAGATGCAACAGTGCGTGTGCGGGCTTTGCGTGCGCACCCAAAATGAGCCTCGCACGACCTGCACTCTTCAGACAGACGAAGGCATGCGGGTCGTCGTGCGGACGCAAACGGAACTATGCAAGACGGTTTGTCTGTCCAGAACACCGCTCGGGATGTTGATGAAACTCCTTCGCAACGTGCTCCGATCTGTTGCCAGGATGCTCCCCGCCGACGCTTCGCCGGGCGACGAGTTTTTTAGAGTCTCTGCAACGGGACGACGCCAACTACCACGCTGAGGCACCCGAGTATCAAAAGCCACATTTAACGACTCCGTACATCTTCGATGCGATGTTGTCCGACAGTGAACTGGACTTGGCGTTTTTCACGACGTTGGACGAGTTGGACGGCCGACGACTCGTGCGCGTACCGTATCGCGTCGGTGATCCTATCGATTTTGCGGGGGCGCTCGACCCCAAGGTCGTTGACCGGTTGAAGCAATTTACGAGGGCCGCCCTTATCGACTGCGACGGCAAACAGTATGCGTTGATGATACAGTGCGCAGGGCGACCCTCTCGCGACTTCGATATACATGGCATATCCTTCCGGAACACAGGCTTCGGCGCGTGGAAAGCCAGGCCGTTGTTTCTATTTGCTCAAGCCCACCCTCGAGGGGGAGTGGGAAATCAAGGTCCGTATCCCGACTGATCACACGGTTGCGAGCCGAGTCGACAGGACTTCACCGTGTCACGAAGGGCTGCGCTTTCGACGTGTCACGCTTCTACCCAGATATCGCTGCGCGCAACCTCGTTCCCGAGATCCTTTGGGGTCTCGGTCGTCTTGCGCAGGAGTCTCGCTTTGTAGTTGGCTCCGCGCGGTAGCTTTTTGAACAGCTTCACGGTGTCTACCGGGATCTCGGAACCGCAAGTTAGTTCGACCAGGGCGGCCGCGCCTTTGCCGCAGCGACGCTTGAACGCCACGAAAGTCTCCGCTCCGCAGTGACACCGTTCGCTACTACGTCACCAGCTCTGTTGGAAGCTGTCAGGGACGCCATCTTTCTCCTTGGGCGCAACACGGGCGGGCAGCGAGCCAGGAGCGGTATTTTCAGGTCACGTGTTTTGGCTGCCCGGCACGCGGGCGCGACGGCGTGCGCTTCCATCGGGCTGGCGGTGTCAGGGCGCGCCACGGGGGCAGCCGCCTTTCCTTCGCGCGCCCTGCCACCTGGCGCCAGCGCGTTGGCCAGGCCACGTACGCGGTGGGGGGCATGGAGAAACCGGCGCCACGGCGGTCCTACAGGAAAGGCTCTGGCGGAGCACGTCTGGCGGGAGGGTGGTTGCGTCCGTGCGACGACGGGTGTGCTTTTCACGAAGGAGGTCTATGGAGTGCTCCGTCGACAGGCTGCCTGTGAGGGTCGCAGATATTTGGACAGCTCGTCCGCGGTGTGCGCTAGGCGCTAGCCGGGCTGTTTCTTGCTCCGAGCCTTGGCGTTGCCCCTCCGCTTCGTCCCGGCTTGAGGTTTCGTTGTTCCAGCGTCGCAATTGCTCGAGTTACTCTCCTCCAGTCGCGACCGTTCCTTGAGGCCATCGTTGAATGTCGCTCGCTGCCGCTTGAAACTCGCTGCAATGATGCCCACTGCCTCGTCGTCCTTCGCCCACGGGTTCGTGTACAGGTTATGTTGGTAGTGCACGCGTTTCGAGCGATGCCCCGCACTACGCGTGAACAACTCTTCGGCCGTGGGGCTGCCCGTGAACAGGCTCACCGTCGAAGCGGCGAGCAGTTCTTGCTTCTGCGCCAACACCTCGAGATCGTCGTCGCAGTGCGTGGGCATGTTTGCCTCCACCCATGCCACGGTTGTTGCGTCGAGCGGATACCCTGCGAGTGCTGCGCCGTTGAGCAGGCGATTTGCGATGAGGCACGGCGGCTCGTTCGCCAGACTTTCGTCCTTGCTCGAGCACACGTCCAGCGCAGTGCTCTGCTCTGCTTCTCCGACAGCGGTGGCGCCGAACTGTTGCTGAATGCGGACTTGGTGCCAGTCTCCTCTTGCAGCTCTCGCTGTCCGCACCGCGTCTTCCGCGGGCCAGTCCATCTCCAGGAAGAGCTTCTTCGCCATCGCGTCGCTGCTCATCGCTTGCACCCGCGCGAGGGGCACGCCACTCGCCCTCATACTCGGGCCAGCGTCGTCGGCCAACAGAATGATCTTAGCGTGTGTCTTCTTTGCGAAGGCGAAGTCCTTCAATAATTGCTCGGATGCATTGGAGATCACGTGGACGCATCCCGTGAGCCCCGTCGAAGTCAGTTGTTGACGACCCAGCCTGCCCCGCTCCATGGTGCCTTGCGCCAGGTCGTGGTGCGTGACGGCCACGCCTGCCTGGCGCGCTGCCTCGGCGACTGCGTGGCGTTTTCCGCAGCCTTTAGGCCCGACGAGGGCAAGGACGCCCGGCTCATGTCCACGGAGGAAGGTAGCGATCTTAGCGGCGGCCATCGCCACCGCAAGTGGGCGCCGTAGCGGCGAAAGCTTTTTCATCAGACGAGCTTCCGCAACCTGCTGGCGTGAACGCACGTTAGTCTGGCCACTTGTACAACGATAGCATTGAGGAAATGGCGGCATGGCGCGCCCTCAGGGAAGGCCGCTGGCGGAGCACGTCTGGCGGGGTGGCGGATGGTACCGCGTGGTGACGGGGAGACCCTTCAGCAAGGAGGTGTGCATCGCTGGTGTGCGGCGCCGGCAGGCCGAGTGTGAGAGACGCCGATACTGGGACGACTCATCCAGCACACGTCAGCGCCGCTTGCTGCGCTCCATGCGTGATGCCGGCAGACCGCAAAAGCGCCGCAAGGCCATGCAAACAACACTCGAGAGCACACCCCGCTCGGTAGCGGTGCTGCCGCATGTGCTAAAAGTCGTACCCCCCCCCCCCCCCCCGCAGACCCAGGATGCATTGTGGGCTTGCGGCAGCGATGCCGGAAGCGGTGAGGGCCTGGCGGCTCTACGCGGCCATGCACAGGATTCGGTTGCCTAGTTCGAAGGGTAGCCGCCTGCGCAAGCACATAAGCGCGCGACAGAAGTCGTCGCGGTCGCGCGTGGCACTGGCGACGAGCGCGTGCTTTCGGCAACGGAGCTGCCTCGCGGTGCAGAGGCGTTTGCGCCGCGCCCAGAATGCTTTCTCTTGAGCGTGCAACGCGCGACGGTCGCTGCTGCTGGTTGCATGCGCAGCTGCGAAGAAAACCCGCGCCTTGCAGGCGATCGTTCTGAGTAGTGTTACGTTGGTGAAGGTAGCGTCTTTTGCCAGATGATGTCGCCGCGCCTGTCACGCTTCAGCCTGCTCGACACTGTGCGCCGCGCTTGCTCGTTCTCTTCCTTCAGGCGCATCACCAGTGCATCGTGTTCCTCGCCCGAGACCCTGCACGCTGTCTCTGCGGCGTCCATGCAGATGTGGAGTTGGAGCGGCGGCGCACTTTGTGCGAGGCGTGCTTGGCACGCCTTGTCCCAAAATACGCCGAAGGATGAGTTCTCACAGCGCAGGTGTAGAGCGTGAGTGTCAGGGTATCGATCGCGAATCAGTGCGTTGCTCCTGGCGATGAGCGCCGTGCGCTCGGCAGCGGAGCTGCCATGGTGGCCGCCAGCGCGCAGTACGTTGCGTGCACACCCTCGATGTCGCTTAGCGGCATCGCACTCGATCCGCTGTGTCGGCTAGGCGTTGTCACCTTTATCTGTTTAGGTCTCTCGGCATCGAAACGCAGAGGCGCGCGCACGCATGTGCGACGGCGGCTCCTAGCGACAACTCGTTACCATGCGCGCATCATGCGATGTATTGCACGATCCTGGTGGCGCACCCAGCTGGCACAACGGCGCGCGTCAGTAGTAGAATCTTGAATGCGGGCTCGGGGTCTCTCCGTGCCCGTTTCAGGGCGCCATCCATGGCGTCGAGTTTGCGTTTGAACTTCTGCTGCTCGGGCGCAAGACTACTCGCGCTGGCCCCACGCAGCTTCAGGCGCCAAACCGAGCCAAAGAAGGCGCTCGCACGTGCTTGAACAAGGTCGAACAGACCACGCTCGACGATGGACACACGCTTGCGCCAGACTTCTCGGCCCCGGTCGTCGATGGGAGTGTGCCCAGCCCACTCTTGGGCTGCGTCCAGAATTTCGCTCACACCGTCGCCGAGGGAATAGTCTTCGGCCTGCTGCGCATAAATTGCATCTTCTGCGGCATGCTTGAAATCCTGTATCTGGGATGGTGCGTCGTTGGCCCTGCCTGAGGTGTTCCGCTCCATCACTCGCGCCAGGGGCGCGGAGGGAGGATATTTGACGCGGATGGCAGCGTTATACCTCGCAAGCACATCGTACAGTGCGAGTAAGGCTTCGTGCGCCGACCGCGCGCTATCGGAGGCGTCGGGCTTGTTGGTTGGCTTACACATGGCCGTCAAGTCCTTCCCTAGTCGGACGTGCTTTGTAGTAGGAGAACAGCGAGATGTCGCTTCCGATGCCGCGAGCGGGCGCGAGGAGGTCTTCGGCGCGTGGCTGCGGTCCGTGTTGTTCGTGCGGTGTTGCAACCTTTGCTTGTTACGCTTTCTCACCCTCGCTCGTACCACGCGGGTGCCTCGCGTACGTCAGGCCGCTTGCGGGCGCGCTGAACATCGAGTAAAGAGCCTTCCCACTTGGAGCTGCCAGTGGACTCGTGGACCTCGGCAATGTTGCTTGGACAGTTGAACACCACGACTCACCTCACGCCGCCGTCGGTCCGGCCCCCGCCACAGTTCCAGTCGAGTCTCAAACGGACCACGCGCGCCGTCTTCGGCTCCTTCGTCTCGGCCGTTCTGGCCAGATACGGGTAGACAGTTTGCTTCCTGGGTAAGTTGATGGAGACTTTGCTTGGGTTCTTGATGAGTAGCTCCTGTGCCCTCCGCATGGCGCCCCTCGTTGAGCGGGGGAAGTAGGGCGGCTTCGCATCAGATGCGCAGCATTGCCGCCCGCCGCGGAAGAAGCGGAGAGGTCAGAACGCCAACTGCAGCACCTTACCACGCAGATTGTCGGGCAGACGCCGCTGCAACACAAGGAAGACGCGGTATAGATCTCCCTTGTCTCGCTTCGCTTTCTCCTCAACCTTGACTAGACGGCGGTGTCTCGACCAGAAGGCCTTTTCGTGCGCGTGGAGAGCGCCGCGGTCAACGCCACCCACGGCATACACGCTGGCGAAGAATGGTCGTGCCTGCGCTGCAATCTCGTCAGGCAAAGCCCTTACTGCAAAAGGCAGTGTCCTCTCCCATTTGATCTCGCCTCGTGCATCCCCGAGCGGGGTTCTTGGCGCTGCGGTGAGCGGCCGCGATCTCTTGCTTCAGCTGGAGCGCAAATGCTTCGTGCTCCTCGCCGTTGACTCCGCAGGTCTTCTCGACGGCGTCGAGGAAGGTGAGCAGCTGAAGCGGCATGTCCCAGAACGCGCCGAAG
Organism: Prorocentrum cordatum; assembly: GCA_963575745.1. Taxonomy (NCBI): domain Eukaryota; class Dinophyceae; order Prorocentrales; family Prorocentraceae; genus Prorocentrum; species Prorocentrum cordatum. Next base: position 20,705 of record CAUYUJ010002387.1, read on the forward strand.
AAGCAAGCCTCGACCTTCTGGTAGAAAGGGTCGGACATGGGGAACCGCGTCCGAATTATCGCGTTATGCTTAGCAATGGCGCGCGCCACAGCCCGAACATGTGCCTGAGCAGCGGCAGCCGCGACAGAGGCAGTCTTACCCATGCCTTTATACGAAAGGGCGTCTTTGCGCTATCCTTTCTGACTTGAAGGCGCTCTTCGCTTTCGGTTACCTTTCCTCGTGGTCTCGGTGGAGTGGCCACTGCTCCGCGCCCGCGTCCCAAGAGCAGACGATGCGCCCTGGGCTCTGTAGCGGAGGCTGGTCAACTTCGTTTTGGCGCCTCTCCCGCCCCTTACCAGAGCTGAGCAGCAACCCGCAAAGCGCTGCGGACGCGCGGGTCCGGAGCGGAGAGGGCGGGGTTGTAAAGCGCAGCACGCGGCAGTGAGCCTGCCCGCCCCTCCCTCCCCGGGGTTCCAGGAGGTCCCCCAGGCGGCATCTCTCAGTTTACTCAATTTCACTCAGCATTTACTCACCCTGCCGATTGCCCCTCGCAGGCCGTGGACACTCTACATTGCATTTACTCATTTTACTCAATTACTCAAGAGGGGAACGTTTCTATAAAGAAACGCACGTGTGTGTGTTCAGTGCATGTGCATGTTGCAGCAATGCGTGCAAACAAAATACAAAAACCCAGTAGGGGGTCTGGGCCCGGGGAAGTGAGTGAGTTTTTGAGTAAATTGCAGAAGTCGAATGAGAGCCGGCGAGGGCGCATCATGCGACTCTGGATGTCACTCACTTCCACTCATCTTCCTGAGTAAAGTTCCGATGGGCGGCAGGCCGGCCTAAGCTTTCCCTACTGCGATTTTCAGGAACTGCGGTTTCTCCTTCTGCCCTCTCCGTCCACGAATGCGTACTGGTAGAAGTAGAGGTTTCTATGAAGCCCTCTGTCGTGACGTGTCTTCAAGAACCCCTTGCCGTTCAGGTAGACGCTCGCCTCGCTGAGGGCCAAACCGCAGACTTTAGAAACGTGCGCGTCAACCTCCTCCTTGGTGCTGGCATCCTTTGGCGTCCGCGTCTTCTCGATGCTTCCAAGGAAGCGGTCGAATTCGTCAGAGTTCGCGTCCGCACAATCGAGGGCCTTCTGCTGTAGGCTGCCTGCAGGCACGGGGCACACGATGCGCGTGGACCGACCCTTCAGCAGGTGGTGATAGATGCGTCGAAAGATAAAAAAACGGGCCGGTATTTCTCCAACCGCTTCTTGTTCATGTCCTTCCATTGGAGATCGTTGCGCTCCATTGGGTTGTCTCTGAAAATGCTCACGTGGTCAACGATGGCCGTTCGCTCGCGCACCCCGCAATCCATAGCTATGGGGATGGGGCCGTTTGATGCGAAGAACGGCAAATACTGCGGACTGAAATTCTCCAGACGCTCGTAGAGGTTGCGCCCTTGCATTTCCGACACGGGGTCGGTGAAGCACTTATACACGCCCTCTAAGATTTTGCAATCTTTGGGAACCTCTCGAACGCAGACGATGCGCCGACCATGGCACCCAATCAACACGGGAGTTGCCGAATTGGGGTCGGACGTCTGACAGAGAGTGCTGCACGTGATGCTGTGGACGTAGCTTCCACCGATGGTTTTTAAAGCGTTGCAGACAGCGTCCTTCCCATTACGCCCCGACCCCCTCACATGCAAGGCCTCCGCCATCAAGATCCCAAATAAACCTCTTGTGGCGTGCGTAAGCTCGTACAGGGCGCCCTCCCACTCGCGGGTAGAAGTCAAACCAGAACTGCAACTCTGGAAACTCTTGGCGAGCCTCATCAAGCAGTTGCGCAGCTTCGTCAGGCACAAGTGAGGGAAGGTGTAGGCCGCGCTCGTCCTGACTGGCCCGCGCAAGAGTAAGGGCGCGGTCCACTTTCTGCATGGCCGGATTCGTGCATTCTTCGAAATGCCAGTTCGTCTTCCTCGAAATCAGCATGTCTGGACGAGTCCGTGTCCACGCTTCGGTCTCGCGGTCCCAGGCGACCCCGCCCTCGAAGCTAAGGTAGCGCAGGCTCTCTGTGGGGTCTAAATGAAAGTAGGGGCCCACTAGGAGCATCTCCTTCAGGAATGATTCGACCCCCTCCTTGAAGGCCTTGTTCCCAAACTCCGTGCGTTTCTGCACTCTGACGTCGAGGTGATCTTCGAATTCGTATTGGCAAAGGTGCCTCAGCAGCATCTGCGTTATGTGTGCCTTCAGACGATTGACTCCGTTCGGACCGCCCTCCACCCAGACGCATCCCAAGGCGTCGTACCACACGTAGTTGGAGGCGAGCTGCGGGAGTTTGAATAGATCCTTCAGCGGCCAGGGCACTGCTTCGCTGACGATCGGCTCCGTCACGAGAAGTTGCGCAAACACATCGTGCGAGGTCGGGGGCGCGACTGCAGCTTCCCGAGCCAGCGCTTCTGTTTCGCACCAACCGGCGTCGCACACTTCCCATTGGTTACCGGCTGGAGCGGCTTGGCGAGGGGTCTTCCTCGTTGCTGTGGCTTGCTCCGCCCTCCGCTCCAACCAGATTCTCACGCTCCCGCTGCTCTGCTTCCCCGGACTTTTTCAAGATTGTTTTCCACGCCTCGTCCGTGGTGTATTCTGCACAAGCCTTCACAGTAAGCGGGAGCCTGCGGCCGCCTGCGCACGTTCCAGCAATTCCTCCTCTCCGCAAGGCGCATGCACGAACAGCCCGTCATGTTCGAGCGCAAGCACTCTGCCACCCATCTGCTGCAGAGCCTCCTTGACCTTGTCCATGACGCGGCGCTCCTCCGCTGTGTTCAACACGTACTGCAGCACTTCAGACGCGCGTCCTGGATCTTCAGCTTGGGGGGCACGTAGGATTTCTTGGTTCGCCTCCTGGTCCCTGCGGCTAGCCTCTTCCTGTTCGACGCGGAATCGCTCCACGATGTCCGGCAGCGCACCAGGGTTGACGCCCGCGTCCTGGCACCATTTCCTCCAGTGACCTTTGTAGACAAGCCTGATGAACAGCTGCTTGGCATCATCTCGCTCAGCCGGGATACTTCGCAGCGTTGCCTTCCGCTGTTGCACGTATTCGCGCAGCGCCGCTAGCTCGGAATGGCGGCGGTGTTGGATGTGTGGGTGCGCGTTGACCATGTCCAGAACGAAACAGTTTGGGGGGCCCACGCGCGCGATATCCCGCGGCCAGTTGGGCAGACCGAAGAAAGATCTCGCCACAGAGCCCGCGTTCACGCCAGACGTAATGAGACTTTCGAACGAGGGGACCTCGTCGCCAACACCGCGCTTGTAGCCACTGTACCTGCGCCCACGCAGTCCGAGCTTGAGCATGCGATCTTCCTCCCTGAAGACTGTCGTCAACGCCCCCTCGCGCACCTGCCGCAAGTAGTCTGATACGATCCTGCGCAAACTCGGTCCATGGGGCGCCCCCTTGTGACTCCGCGGCTCCCAGGTAGCTGCGCGCCGCCGAGAGGCCAAGTCCTCGATTGCCGCCTCATTACACAGTTCCGACAAGGTGAAGACCTGGCCCGGCTCCGTCGGTGAGGCGGCAGTTGGCACGGTTCGCTTGTTGGTTCTCTTACGTCCTTCCCGTGGCGCGGGCCCAGCTCCCGCAATACTCCTTTGGTGGTCGTCGGCTCGTCTTCTCTTGGCTGGCGGCCCCTCCACTCCCGGGGCAATCGCCGATGCGTCACTGTGATCACTCGCGGGCAGCCGCGTCGTGGACGCGTTTGCCGCTTCCGCAAAGCCCTCGAGCAGACCCACCCGTCTTGGCTTGCCACCCCTCGGAGGTTGCTGACTGCGCGCTCGAGGGAAAAATAGTAGTCCACAAGAGAGTCGTGGATACGCATATGCTTGAATTCTGTGAGCGCTCGTGTTGCTGAAGGTTGGTGACCGCTCAGCTGCCCCTGATAATAAACGTATTTGCCAGATGGGGTGTAGGTGGGGTCGGACCAGTTGATCAGGAGGTCATCGGCGTGGAGCCCTGCCTCCTCGAAGAGTTCCCGCATGGCGCAGGCCCGAGTTGATTCTCCACGTTCCCGCTTCCCTCCGGGAAGTGTCCATGCCTTTCTGTTTGGATCCCAGCCGACCAGAACCGTGCGCTCTGCGGTCCAGAGTACGACTCCGGCTGCTGCGGCGTCTGGAAAGCGGTTCTCGGCCACATCAACAGCGGCGGCTGATCTGGCCACCTCCACGCGGTGTGTGTCCGCACCGGCCGCGGATGTGGACACCGTAGTCCTCACGCCAGTCGCGGGGGCCGACGCGGGCCCTGTAGACACTCCAGGGAGAGGCGCTCGCGTAGCCTCAACGAAAACGGGCGCATCCATCTCTTGGTGTGGAGGCCGCTGTGCGATGGCCTCGCTCTCAGAGGACTGCGTGTCGCCGCCGAACAGTCGCGGGTTCACGACACCACAGTCCGGGCAACGACCGACGCAGAGGATGGGGTGGTGCCCACAGAGCCCGCGGCGCTTCTGCGTCATGTGGCCACTAAGATAGTCATTGCTTCCATAACTCGTCGTCGCTCAAGATTTATCCGTGCCGTCGTTTACCTTCTGCCCCGGTGAACGCACGAGGGTCGCATTCCTGAGCTTCTTGCGGCGCGGCTTGACGCCCTTGGCAACGCGTGCCTGCAGTTGGGTGTCGATGCGCTTCGTGCGGAAGCCGCGCGCGTCCTCATTGTATCGCTGCAGGCGCATCTGGTTCCAGACTTGAAGCATCAAGGCCTCGTGCTCGTCCTGCCGATACGGCGCTTGCGAGTCCTCGTGCACGTATCTGCCGTCGCACCAGACGTACCCCGTAGGTGTCCGTCCCTTCGGACGCGGCTTCTGCGGTGACACAGCTTCGCGCGGGAGGCTCTCCTGCAAGGCTGCATTTTTTTTCGAGCGATTGCTGGCGTGGGCTTGCTGACCGCGGAAGGCTTCCGCGACAGGGCTCACGCGCGCACGCCTCGTGTGGCGCGGCCTCTGCGGTTCTAGCGTCGTTCAGAATCGGGGGGAGGCAAGCGAGCGCTTGGTGCATGAACACCCGCACCCGGCTGCAGCAATGACGCAGCGCCTCTGTTCGCGAAACCAGCGACGCAGACGACCCAGAGGCCGACGCTAAAGAGGAGGCCGAGGCGCTTAGACAAGAGGCTGCAGACACCGGCGCTTTTATCGAGGCGACGCCCAGTTACCTAGAGAACCTCACTTTGTTCTCTGAGCTTGAGCGCCCCCGTGTGAGGCTGGAAGACCCACGCTCGGAGCGAATGCGCTCAGCAACCCTATGAGCGACGGCTACGCACATCACAAGGTTGGGGTGCAGACGCAGCTCTCCTGCTGAGTGTTTGTGAGGCGAGTGCTGCGGTGTCCAGCGGGCGCTTGTTTTTCCCACCAGACCGCGGGCCGCGTTGCGCCCCTAGGAACTGTGTAGCACGCATGTAGAAAAGAAGGGCGTGCGTATTGACTCCCGCACTTCTCGTGCCATGGGCAGGCAAGGAGGGGGCGGAAGGGCTGCCTTGCAGCACGCGGCTCGCGTGACCGTGTTGGTTTCGAAGCTGGCCCCGCCCAGTCCGCCATGCCTAGAGGCCGCGCTCTGCGCGATCGCCTCGTGCGACAACTTGAGCCATTCGCTCGACTATCCAGGCAACGTCCCTACAAGCGATTTACGGGAAACATGTGAAGCAGTGAAAAAGGCGGTGGAGCAAGCGAATCACTGGGTCAGCATTTTCTCTTTTCGAGAGCCCCTCGACACCGCCGAGAGAGCAGCAGCGGAGATGGTCATCGACGCTTGCCGCAAATACTTATACATATTGGCTATGAGCGTGAAACTACAGTCTGGCCGTAGTTTCGTACGAGTCGCACCTTCCAATGTGCGCGGTCTGGGAGTCTTTGCGGTCCGGGACATACGAAAGCACACATGCTTCACTGCGTATCCCATGGATTTACTGGTTCTACGCGAGGGAGGCTCGGAGCCCGGCTTGCGCCATTTGGTCGCGTTCTCGCGCAAGCACAGAAACTAACTGTGATGCCGAGGCGCACAAGCAGCTGAAACAGCGACTCTTCGACTATGGTCTGGACATCGCGCCCGGCGTCGCAGTCTACGCCGATCCTTCGACGCACTCGCCGGGCTTCTGCGGGCACATGATCAACGGCCCGTGCGGCACCGGCGCCGAGGCCAATTGTGTTGGATGTCCCATCGGTGGCGGGGCCCTCATCGGTATACTGACGTTGCGCGATGTGCGCGAAGGCGAGGAGCTGTTGATGGATTACGGGGAGAGGTATTGGCAGGCGCGCGGCCAGACGCGTGCCAAGACGAAGTCAAGAGACTGCACTGGCAATGTATAGTTGCCTCACGCATCCGCAGCAAACCGCCAGCCTCTCTGGTCAACTGGCTGAAGCTGGCTTGCCCAGACGCTTGCATTCTCCCTGTTGCCGAGCTTCGAGGGGCACCCGGTGCGGTTATTTCCCTGAGGCCAGGCGCACATGACCCTCGCTATGAACGTGGAACGGGGGATATCATGGGAGAGTTGGGCTTGCAGGCTCTCTCAACCGATGGACTCCCTGCACCAGCCTGGTCATTGCTTATCGCCGAGTTTGGCCACCGCGAAGCAGCACTCGCCACAATAGGATGCGCGCGGAAGGCGCATGGAAGCAGTGGCTCGGTCTGGGCATTTCGGGCACAGACCTGAGTCTCTCACAGCGCGGGCCGCGGAGCGTACGTCGCGTATGAACTGTCTTAACCATCGGGTGTGGCGCGCGCTCGTATCACGCCCACTCTGCGGTCGCCTGTCGCGGTTTTCTCAGAGAAGTCTGCTTGGAGCACTTCTTCGTCCTCGCCATGCGCGTCGCACTGCGGGAAGTTCCTGCCGTTATCATCGTCCATGTCCCACGCGACGCCGGCTGGTTGGGCGGCCAGTTCAAGCTTGAATACATTGGAGATGTGGAAATCGATTTCCCCCACATCTCCGCAATAAGGGAGAACGCGCATCATCCGCACGCATGTGTCGTCGTCTGCGGGCACGCCTTGCTCGAAGAGCCGCCCCAGCAGCCGTATGTTTGCAGAAAGCTCCGTCCGTGCGGATCCCACTGCGACGGCAGCGAGGTGACCTTGCATGGCTTGCGTGTACATTCCAGGCGCATTCTTTGTTTTCAGGTCTTGGTTTGCTCCCGCAGTAATCTGCCGCATCGATGGCGTCCATCGGTTCGCCATGCGCCGCGACGCCGAGCGTGCTGCCAGTGCTGGAAGGAGCGACTGAACACAAAAGCAGCATCGGCTCGTTCTGGGAAGCAAATCTGCAGCATGTGTGTTGGACATGGAGTCGTCGGGCATCGACAACACGTCGTGCCACTTCGACATCATGTCCCCAATAAAGAGGCGAACATGCAGACTTCCAAGGCCTTCCGCTGCACGCCCCCCATGCTGCGCGAAGACCAGGTGGCCAATCTGCGTCGCTGGGCCGATTTTCACTGCGCACAGTCAATCGTTTTCCTTTGACGACCGTGGCAGCGCCGTGTTCGTGGGACTCAAGGCCGGGCTTCGCACTTGTTCCACCTTCTCGCGCACCGTTCGTACTGCTCTGCGCCGCCTCTGCATCGACGTGCCGCTGCGGGGGCGTTGGTGTTCACTGATCTCACCGCGCGAGGCCCTGTGCATCTGTGCGAGTGAATCCGCCTCACCGCGGTGCCGACGTTGGCGCGCAACCCGCAGAGCGCCTTGCGTCGCCGCGCGATGACGACAACGTCCGCGTAGTCGCGCTCACCGTTTGAACTCCCGCTCACGGCTTCTTGAAGACCAAGCCTTTGATATCCGTTTTTAGCTCAGAGTTGCCGTCGAGGTACAGACTGGTTTCTCGACCGTACAGAAGGGAGACTTGCAGTGCGCCGCTCACTGCGCACGGCTGACTCTCCTTGAATTCGTCGAGGAGTTGTTCGAACGACAGGCGCCTGCGCCGTCGCAAAAACACCCTAACGCCTTCTGTGAGGGCCTCCACTATTGCTCTGGTGATGCTCAGTCCATTGCTCTGAGCTCACGAGAGCTACGTCGGTTGCGCCTGGGAATTGCTCAAGAAACTCCGCTACCTCGCAGGCCATTTAACGGAGACCCGCTGAAATTGGCATCGCACCGTGCCGCGAGCTGAGTTCGTCCGCATGCGCACCTGCGGTTGCAAGCGCACCCCGCACGCAGAGATGCACTTGACGGACCGGGCCCGTCGAGCCGCGGAGGCGACGGGCTTGAGCCGGGGAAACAACGGCGCCCGCGCTTACGCTGTATGAAGAGTGCCAAACGCGCCGCGTAGCCATTCACAAGCCAAGACCACCCGCCGCAGCTAATCCATGTGCACTCTGCTGACAGCGCCGCCAGCGCCCAGCAGCTACAGTGAATTGGCGGTAGAGCGTTTAACAATGGGTCTACATGCAGAAATGTCTCGTGCGCGCGACAACCCAGGAAATGCATTGGGCCAGACAGTGCGCAGGCGCAGTCGATGTGCAATCTTCAGAGAGCATATGCGCTCTGCGCCGCGCGAAGCGCTGGAACCTGGCCAGGGAGTGTCTTGCTGGGCCAAGCACCGCACAGACCCAGCGCCTGACCGACACACGGCGCTGCGGAGATTTCCCCCGCTGGTCTGGGGCGCAAGTTTCTCCGAGGTGCCCAAACACCGCGCGCTGTCTGTGAAAACACCACACGCGAAAAGTCAACTTCCCATGGCGTGTGCAAAAAATGCCCAGATTGGCGCCAGGGCTTGCTGAAAACCCCACACGGTGGCCACCTGTCTCGAGGAAAAGCCAACGACTCTGGGAGTGGGCGGAAATTATCCGGGCTGGTGCGACGGCTCAGTGAAAATCTCACGCGGGCGGGCCGCCAGCCTTCGGGGAAAGTCAACAACTCTAGGCGCGGGTGGAAAATGTCTGGATAGGCGTCGGGCCTTGGTGAAAACTCCACGCGGGTACGCCGCCAACGCTCGGGGGAAAACAGCAACTCTGCTCGCCAGCCCTCGGGGAAAACTCAGCAACTCTAAGCGCAGGTGGGAAAATGTTTGGATAGGCGCTGGGGCTCGGTGACAACTCCACACGGGCACGCCGCCAGCACTCGGGGGAAAAACCAACGACTCTGCTCGTGGGCAAAAAGTGGCGGCGCTTGTTATGCCCGCGGCGCTGGGCACGCAGCAGTCTCGCCCCGCGACGAATCTCGGCGCAGGCTGTGGTTGTGCTTGGCCCAGCATAGCCTCTCCCTCGCCAGGGCCCAGTTCTTCGCGCGGCGCAGAGCGCGCATGCTCTCTGCAGACTGCACATGGGCTGCGCCTGTCCGTTGCCTGTTCCAAGGCATTTCCTGGCTACTTGGTGGCAGCCTCTGACATTTTCTGTTGCATCTCCGCCCACGCCTGCCGGGTTGCGCCGCCACTGGTGCGGTCTACCGTTGGTTTGTGCGTCTGCTTACTCGACTGATTACTCGACTGTGCACGCTTGCTTGAGCTGCCTGGCTCCGCGGGCTTTGGCGCGGCCTTCGGTGGAGACGTGGCGTGTGGGTGATGCGAATGCTTACGATGGCGACCAGCCGCGTGCTCTGTTCGTTCGCCTGAGGTTTTAGGCGAGTGCGACCGCTCATGACTCTTCACACGTGACGCGCGTGCGGCCATCTCGCGCCGATGGGCCGCACGCGAGCTTTGTTTCTTCCTCGCTGTCGCACGTGCAAAATCGAGGGGGTGCTGCGTCGCCATGTGCGCCCTCAGACCAGCAGCGTGGTAAGACTTTCCGCACACATCACATTTTTTCTTCCCGATCGTGCGCTTGCGTCGATTCGGGTTCTTCTTGCAAGCATGACGTTCGTGTTCTGCAACTCCGCGGACTGTTCGCATCTTGCCGCAGTAAAGGCACGGCGTGTCCCTGGGGCTGGCCCGCATGGCTGTTTTATTGAGCAGCGAGACAACGACTGGGGCGCCACACCACTTCCGAGTTTCGAAGCGAGAAGCGCGCGTTGCATGACCCCCGCTCACCTCAACACTTCGAAGCTAAAGGAACTGGCTGCGCCGCCGCGGTGGGAATTCCCCAGAGCGATGACCCTCGCGTCCGGATCCTCATCTACGCCTTCTTTGCCGCGCGGGGTCGTGTCTCCTGCTCGAGCTGCTTCTCGAGACGCGCGGGGGCCTTGAACTTTGAGGGAAGGTCAACGGCGAGGATATGTATATACTTTAATATCCGTTGCCTGCTGGCTCAGTGGGTGCACCTAGTATAGACATACGTTCGTTCAGTGTACTGAACGCTACCCGCGAGGGAAAAAGAGAGGATGTCCGCCCCGACATCCTCCTTACCCGAGCCCCTTCCTATATTCTCTGACTCTCACTATCAAGACTATCTCCAATGGCATTCTCGGTTGCCACAATCTTATCCAGTACACGGCGCAAGTGGGATTCCCTGGCGGGGATCCCGCTTCAGACTCGGTAGCGGAGCTGGCAGCAAATGGTGCACGATACTGCTGTCAGGTCTGTTGGTTACTACAGCGACATTATATCTGCGCGGTACTACAACAGAGCCCGGCGACGGGTTCAAGGCTATGAGCCTCAACGCTACAGCAGTGGTGCTGGCGACAGCAACCGACGTCCTGGCGACAGCACCCAAGTACCATGCTTCGACACACGCCGACGTGTTATCCCACCTCAAAAACAATATACACGGCGACGTGTTCAACAAACGCAAACTTGGTAACCCACTCCCAGAACCAACACGAGGCCTCACTATCACCGCCAATGCACCGACAACCACCACCACGCCCCAGTACTGGCGACAGTACTTACCACAGGTTATCTTCGGCGTGGCGTGGTTCAGCATTGGTGCGGCGGTGGGCACTATGCAGCGAGGCGACGATACAGGCCTCATGAAGGGCCCCTATTGGGACCCCTGCAGCAACGTGCCCTTCCGAGACTTCACGCGCGAGGTTCACGCTTGGCTCAACGTAACCTCGGGCCGCCTAACCCCTCCACAGCAAGCGGCAGCGCTGCAACGAGTGTTAGGTGGCCAGGCACGCTACATTGCGATGCGCGTGCCTCCTGCCGTCATCAACTTTGGCGTACAGATACAAGGTGTACAGACCGATGCGGTCACGTACATCATGTTCCTCTTGAGTTCCAAGTTTGAGAACCTGGAGGACGAGCGACAGCTCACCAGCGGTACGGCCCTCATCGACTTCCGCGTCCACGCCAGCGAGCCAATCGATGTCACGATATCACGATTTGAAATGGCGCGGATGGAGGCCGACAGCGCTGGATTCCAAATTCCCAACTTCCAAATCCTTACCACGATCCTCTTTCGCGCTTTGGGCGTTGGAGCCGGGCGAGCCGGCACAACCACTCAACCATCGTGTGCCATTGACTCAAGCCCAGTTCGACGCCCTACTAGAGCGGATGCGCTCCTTTGGACACTTAGCCGAAAGAGCTCCTGGGAACATCGGAACCGTGTTGGGACGGGGCAGGGGCGAGAACGCACATCTCGCCGACACTGACCAAACCTACCAAACATACCTGTCCCAAGATGCGGCGACGCATCATCCCAACCCTTGGTCCGACCACGACGAAACCACCGCCCTCATGGCTGGTCAGGCGGGCGATCCGCACACCCCACGACGCGCCATGCCTGCGTGGGCCAGCCCACCTGGTTCGCCACCTCAAACACAACCTACCCAAGCCTTCTGGGGTGGAGCCTCTTCTGGCAACAACACCCCATTCGACTCCGGCACAGATACGGACACCGAATCCTCAGAAAGTCAGAGCGATATTGACATGTCAGACATACCAGCACATTGCACAGAAGCGGATATCGCTGAGCACTTATTCTTTGGTTTACGACATGCCAAACGGAGGTGGAGACGATTTATGAAGAAACCAGTTAGGAGGGTACGGAGGGCATTGCGTCGTGTATTCCATAGGCGTGGTAAGGGAAGGGTAAGGGTGGCAGGCGATCACGACGGCTGAATTCACGGGGTATTCATGCTTTCTTGGGTTCTATTACAGAAGATGATTTTGAAGAAATCCTGTTTGGGGCCCGAGGCCGAGGCAAAGGTGGAGGTAAGAATAGGACGTCTGGGAAAGGCAAAGGGCGCAAACGGAATCCCATTGATACGTCAGGGAAGCGTGTGTTATGTCATAACTGTGGTTCGGATCAGCATTTCAGAGAGAAGTGCCCCCATCCTCCAGGAGAAGGTAAGGGGAAGGGGAAGATATCCCACAGTTTTGCCCACTTCGGCTCAAGCTCTGGTACTAGCGGCGACGCATACCATACAGAGTACACTGACCTCGACTACCTCGAGTTCGTGGAAGGCGAGCCGGAGAACATCGCTTTCTACATGGAGGTGCTTTCTGACGTCGGCGACGACATCGAGTTGTGGTTCGAACGCTTCGGCATGTTCGTCAACCATGGCCCCGTCGCGCAGGAGTACCTCTATCACGACATCCTCGACGCCGAGGTCGGCGACGACCAATGGGATCCACTACCGCTGCCCCTTGGTGCCGGCGACGGCCTATCTCCACCTGCCGGCGACAGCATTAACTTACCCATGTACTACGATTCAGACGATGAGTACATCGGCTCTGATCACACCAAGCCACCCACGGAAGCTGGCGACGGCAACGTCTGTCAGGTCTGCGATGACGAGAGTTCGGTCACATCAATTGGGACCATATCAACAGGCCATGTCACATCTTTTACATCGGCGACGATGATCCTCAACTCAGCGGGTCAGACACCGAGTACGGCCTCGTACTTACAGGCGGAACGTCAGCCGGCGACGGCATCTCCCAAGCAGACCCTCACCACGATGAGGAACACGCGGAGTGTTTCATGACATTTCGCGGCAGGGGTCGCCCCATAGGCGCCCCGCCCAGCAGCTCCGACGACCGCGCGCCCTCGCGCGGGCGCAGCAGGGGCCGCGGCCGCAGCGAAACGCGCGAGCCATCGCGGCGACGCAGTATTTCGCGACATCCAGTTCGTCAACCACAGATTCCGCACCACCAACGTACGTGGTCGAATCAGGCATGGGAGGATTGGCGAAATCTGGATCAGGCTGGGCGACTGCAATGGTAGAGCCACTATAAGGCCAGGCGCGACGCCGACAACAGAATCATTCGCGGCGTACGCCACCAACGAGGCCCTGAAGTTCAACCAAGACGAGAGGAGATTCGGGCGATCATCGCAGCTCGCGGCTATCGCATCTGCGACTGCGAACACTTCGGCATGCACCGCCCTCGGTGCCCTATGCGCGACCCTGAGCGGTCTCCAAACTTCGGGCGCACACCGTGGAAGGAAAGTCACGGCGACGGAGTGCGTGCAGCGCCTGGCGGCAATTGCGGCCCAGCCACAGGGCCCGAGGGCATGGTACCGTACGAGCAGGACAGGATCGACGAGATCGAGAACGAGTACTGGTCCCTGCCAAGCACCCATCCTCTCATCAGGCACGCCAAGAACCATCGACGTGGTATCGGGCTGCCTGGCGACGGGCGTGGCAACGCTCGTTCCGACGACGACGCCGGCGACGGCGGCGCTGATGCAGCACCTCGTGGACTGCAACTGACCGCGCCACCTGGCGCGAGCGCTGCGGCCGGCCACAACACCGACGACACTGAAGACGAACAACTGAGATTCCGCCGACGACCACCACCAGGCGCAGATGATGAAGGCAGTGGGGAGCGTGGCGACGCGCAAGCTGGGGGAGAGCCGTGACCACGACGGCACTCGGCTCAGTCACCGACCAGCACGGCTGATGAAGGAGGTGACCCACAACCCAGACAGCGACCGCCACATCCTGAAAGGAAGCCAAGCTCACCCACAGCCAATCCCTCACCGGCTCAGCCTCCTTCACAGACAGAAGAGCGCCAGGGCAGCAAGCGCAAGGGATCTGTTGCTCACTCACCTCCAGGGCGACCTCCACGCGCCCCAACAGGAGCGGTAGAGATAAGTCCCTCTTCTTCGCTGGCGGAGGCACAAGGCGGTGATGCGACGCCTGGAGGACCAGGTAGCAAGGTCAGCACTCGCTCGGAAGAGGTGGCCTTTGCTCGTATGGCGGCTGCTTCGTCTTCAGCACCACCAGCGACGACATCTAAGGCCACAGGTCGAGTTCGCTCAACCAGCATGAAGAACAGGATGGCAGCTTTCCAAGGGTCCTCTACACCAACACCAAAGGGCCCAGTCGCCGCCCAATCCGCGGAGTCACAAGAGGGCGACCTCGTTCGCGGAAACGAAGTTATGCGTGTTAAGGCACCATCACGCACAGCTTCGCCGGCGACAGCATCGGTATTTTCCAAATCTCTGCCATCAGACACTAAGAACACGAAGCCTGCAGATCCTTTACTGACTGTAAGTCCTCCAGCACAACGGGATGTTCGCACTTCCGACGAGTGGCAGAAGAAGCAGAACGAGACCCGCATGGAGAAGGACGCACAACGGAAACGTGAAGGCAAGCCACCATCTATGGAAGGTGTTAGGCTGCCGGCGACGGCAAGTCAGGAACCAAAGGAACCATCTGCAGACAACCGAATTGGGCGACAGGAGTACATACGTCAACGACAAGCGGCATCGTCATCCAGCGGTACCCAGCCGCCCATACAACCAGAACGCGGCGACGTGGATGCCGGCGACGGCGATGTCCTGGAACCCGTGGACTACGACGACATCAAGGTCGAACGCGAGTGCAGCATACCCACGCGACCAGGCTCGCACGAATACTATCGCCAAGCTGTTCGCAATGAGTTGCGTAACTCATCGCCGGTGAACGAAGCCACCATTGCCGACTTTTGGAATCATCCAAGTGTGCGGCCAGACAAGCTCAGAAGATGGTCCAACGACGACTTCAGACAGCTATCGAAGTGGCTGAGTCCCAAACTTCGTCACAAGCCCTTCGAGGGTGTCACTATGCGTGATGGCTCTGGAATCGACTACAGCTGGTTCAGTCAAAAGATATGGTCTTGGGACCACTTCGATGGATGGCTCTCGCTATCCGAGCTTGTTCACCGCTGGGAGAGCGGCGTAAAAGGCAAAGGAAAGGGTGAGGATCAAAAACACCCGCACCACTACTTACGAAACAGGAATCACCGAGAGCAGGCCATTCTCATCTGGCAAATGATGCAGGTGCCCGAGCGGGACGGAGTCGTCAAGACGCGCTTCCAAATGAAAGTGTTCTACAACCACAAGAAGAAGTGCAGTGGTGCTGGACAGCCTTGGGATACAGGCACCCCCGAGCTCTACATAAGGGCGACTCAGGGGCACAGCTGGCCCGGCGTCCTTTGCCCCGAGACGATGTTCCACCGGGTGCTGGACTACAACCGCGGCGACGCACCCAAGTACTTCATCCATGGCACCAAATGGAGCGCGCTAGAGGGCATCCGCAGCGTGGGGTTATCCTGCCTTGCCGACAACCACGAACACGACCCGACCAAAAGGGATACCGGCAGGCAGTTCAACCACGCATGCCCATGCTTGCCGGGCGACCCGCGCATCAAGTCTGGCTTTCGCTCTACTTCAGATGTATTGGTATTCTGCAGCCTCCCACGCATGATGGAGGAGCAGTGCGTCATTTGGAGGTCTGCCAACGACTGTCTGCTTTGTGCGGGCGACCGCGGTAGGATTCATCCGAAGTGCATCTCCCACGTCGTGATCCACAACCCGATTAGACAAAGGGGACTGACCTGGTTCAATCCTTTGTACTTCAACGAGCACTTCCACGACAGGCACGACATGACCCTACCACGCGAGTCATGGAACCCTGAAAAGTGTTGGATGCGTCCTATAAACCACTACGGATTTGGCAAGAAATCCAAATGGGGGCCCCTCGGCCACGAACCTTCGCTGAGAAAGATTGGACTCGAACTTGCAGAAATGGCAGCAAAACGACGACAAGAAGAACAACAGACTGCACAGATTGGGTCCACGTACAAGGATCTCAGCCGACGAGTCGTGGAACGCGAGGAGGGGCGACCCGCATTACCAACACCAGGACCACGAGAAGCACTACAAGCAGACCAGCCGGCACAGACAATAACTTCAACATCGGACGACCAAGCACCAGATGACGGCCAGCAGGAATCACGAAGTGAGATCGACCTCTCACGTGCACCCGAGTTCGAGGACGAGTCTGGCGACAGACCTGCCGGCGACGGCGCCGGCGACGGCACAGCAGCGATCGGACGCCGCCGTGAACCAACCGACGAGCCCCGACCTCCAGAACCACAAGTCGACCACGAGGTGATCTTCATGATCAACACTTCGGAGGAAGCGGGAACGTCGGGCAGTTGGTGCGACGTCATGCCTGAAGCCAGCGAGATCAACAGGCTCACTCCTGAGCAGCTGGCTGGGGTTCTACGCGGCGCACGAGACGGAGGCGCACCCTACCTGACAAGAGTGGGCGTCTTGCACCACGTGCATGACCCGTGGCAGTCATACCAGTCCCACTCTAGTTACCACGCTGTGCGAACACGACCGACGCCATTCCGACCGGCGGCGACGCCAGACCAACAACCTTCACCATCACCAGGCTGGGCGACCGGCGGTAACCCCACTCCACAAGCTGACGCAGCAGGCATCACCAGCGCGGATTTGGAGCACCGCCTTCACGCCCTCAACACGCACGCAGGACCGATCCTGCAGCAGGTTCGCGGCCAGCCGTCCTCACCGCAGGGCGACCTGCAGGGCCCTCATGTCTCCCACACGGAGAACATGCAGAGGCACATACTACGACAACAGCAATCGGCAGTTCGCCAAATGAGGACGGTCGGCGTCGATTACACCATGCACATACCGGACAACGGGCGACCGTTCGTACCGGCATGGCCTTACCAACCCGACATGCACCAGTCTCCAGACGCAGCAAGCCGCACCCCATACCTACCGTCGTTCTTCGCATGGGAGCGCTACTGCGAGATGGAGCCACCTCCGGCACCAATGATGGACATGCCGGGCTTCCCAGAGTACTTCCATCAGCGCGACGCTGTTCCACGCGTCGGTCGCGAGATGCCCCAAAGCAGCTACGTCCGTCGCATGACGGAGGAGCTGCACCACCTGGGAAGGGCTAGGCCACTTGATGCTCACGACTACCCAAGAGCTGCATACCAGCCGCATGACGCTTCACGACAATACACCAGTTACGAGCCAGCAGCTCTCACCATACCGTCAAGCGAGACCGACGGCTTGCCAGAGACGGTCATGGATACGCACCGCATCCAACAGATGAACATGCGACAGCAGATGCGGCGCCATCAGAGACGTGAGCAGCACCAGCAAGCCCGGCACAGGGTCGCCGGCGACGGCACAAACAGCCATGCAAGCAGCGAGCGCGGCGACGTGCATACGGGAGGCGTCCCAACAGACGTCAGGGGCCAAGTGGCTGAACAACGACTGCCCCCACCGTCGCTGTTCCAAGCAGGGGGGGCCCTCATGCAGCGGCAGGCCCGTGTGCACCCCGACTTACCGACCACGCTCATGCTCGACTGCAACGTTACCGAATGCAGCATATGCATGGAATCGTTTCAGATTAGGCATCGAAACGTACGGTTGCAGTGCCACCACCAGGTTCACCTTGAGTGCTGGGAGCGGCATGTTCGGTTACATGTGGTAGATCAAAGCGACAACAGGCCACAGGAACCGACATGCCCCAACTGCCGGGCGCCTGGCATCATGATCGCGATCTACGACTACCAGGGCCAGGGCGACCCGACGGACGGGGACACACTGCTGCGGCGCATCCAGCGCGAGGTCGAGGCTCTACGCGACCTCCAGACCGTACGCAGTAGTCTACCCCGACCGCCGGCGACGGCAGATGGCTCTTCACAGACGCCAATTTCCGCACCAAGGTCCTTCATACCAGCACCGGAGGCGACTCCGCCTCCAACGACACACAGCGGCGACGCAGCATTACCCACGCCGTGGCCAACACCACCACAACAACACCAACAGCCCCAGATGCCGGTTTCGCCGATTCAATTCGCGGAATCGAGCCAGTCTTCGGGCACGTCTGGGTTGCTGGTGGCGACGCGCGCACCCTAACACGACGCCTCCACAGCTCAGCGTCTCGCCAACGCCAGAGCTATGTTCGAGCCGAGGCGCAGGAGGCAGGCGCGCATGGTGGCGGAGATGGGCTATGCTTATGGTCGGCGAGCTCCCTCCAGGAGGAGATCACCAGAAATAATAAAAGATATCCCAAAGATATACCCGGAACCCCGTCTTGAGATTTTTCAAAAGATATACCTTTGGAGGTGCGCCAAAAAAAAAACTTGTCCTCGTTTTCGCTCTCGCCTCTTCCCTTGTGCACGTGACGTAATTCTTGGAATTCCGTTGTGCACCAATGTGTGTTATGGCGTTGTGGATCATAATATTTGAGTATCTCTCTTGGTGGGGGCCGCCGAAGTTAAGAGATTAGGGTTCGCACGGGAGCCCTCTAAGCCGCTCGCGGTTTGTCTTTGAGCCATCTTGGAGGCATTTTGGAGGAGGCATGCGTGCACACATGATTTATGTATTATTACACACGGTAGGCAAATCGCAACATTTCAGTAGGTAGGTGGATTACATGGCAGGTATGTATAATCACACACTTTATGTCTTATTACACACGGTATGTATCATTACACACGGCAGGCAGATTACATGCACTTCGGTCGACAGCGCCGCCAAATCTCTCGCTCGAGACATCCCAACATGCCAAACCAATTCCGCGAAGGTGCACCCGTTACTGAAGGTTGTTCCAAGACGAACTCGTACCACCGTTACCTTTCCGTCACCATTTTGGCTCAAACTAATGTCGGTTCACCCCGTTGTGTTCCAAACAAGTTTGGAGGAGGATGGCGGGGGCGCCTCCTCGGAGGAAGCGCGGCCGCCCATCCCTGTTGGATCGGCTCGCGGAGGCTGCCTCGCTGGACGCGAGGGCCCGAGATGCCGACGATCCGAGCATCGCTGCCGCAGCTGCGCTTGAAGCCCGCCGAGGCGAGGTGGTGCCGATGGCGGTGGCGCCTGCGGGGGCCACCGCAGTTCTGGAGGCTGCGCTCGCGCCCCGTCAGTTGGAGCTGGCTGCAGTGACGCAGGCGGAGCGCATCTCACTTGGCCACGCGGTCGCGGCCGTCGCTGCCAGCGGTGTCGGTTTGGCCCCTGCCGTTTTGAATGCGACGCAGCGTTTCTGGGGCACCTTGCCGTCTTGGGCGGCCATGCCGCGAGCTGCGCGAGCAGCCTTGGTCGGCACAGATCCGCTGAAGGACCTGGAGCGGCGCCTCGCTGCCGCAGCTGACGCCTTCGAAAGGCATTCGCTCGCTGAGCTAATGGTCATCGGGCCGCCTCCAATGAAAACTCCCGACAATTCTTTTTCTTTCCCTCATCCTGCTCCTTCTTCCACCCCGCCGCCCACAAACCCAGACCCGCGGACCCCGTTCCTCTCTCCCGCTCCCCCCTTCTCACCGTTTTCAGCTCTTTCCTTTTCCGAGCAAACTGCCAAGAAGGTGGCCAAATACCATGCGCTCACAGAGCAATGTCTTTCGCCAGGCACGTCTGCGCAGCACGCCTGTGGACGTCCTGCCGTTAGTGCTCGTGGAGTCAGTTCGCTATGACGAAGCGACAACGCTGATGTCAGTGCGGCAGGCGGCGGAATCGGTCCCCGAAGTGTTCTTGGGCGGCGTGAACAGAGGGCCCGCTGATTCGCTGGGCATCGTGGAACCTGTTCCTGCCAAGCTTTTTCAGACATTCACGTCCGTGGGGGCTTTATTCAAGCGAACTGGACAGGATGGCCGCGATGAGTACATGGTGTGCACATCTGATGTGACTTCGCCACCACAGACGCTGCAGCGGACAACGGCCCCCTGCGTCGCACGAGCCTTGCACCTGTCATCGTTTTGCCCGTGGCGAGCTTGTCACGCGTACCGCCTTCGAGTGCGAGTCGTTTGTTCGGACAGGTACGCTGCCCAATTTTCTGCCGAGACGTCGCTTGAGTCAGCTTCAGGCGAATACGTGAAATTGCATATGGGGTGCGACATCCATAAGGGGGTCACGTCCTTGTGTAAGGGCCTCGGACTCCTTGACGACTGCATATCTGGAATGATACACTGTGCCAAGTCACTTCGCCTCGGCGGCTGGATGCGCACCTTTCGCCAGTCTCTGTTGCACGTTGTCGCTTCTTCTTTGGATATTTAAGACGCCTTCGGCGAGAAGCCGAACCACCCCCTGCCTTATGGAAGCGCCTGCGTGGCCCACCCTCGCAAACTTAACCCTAAATGCTTGCGCGCGCGGGTGCCGCGCGACCTCCTGCAACGGATCGGGCTTTGCGTTCGGAAGGAAGCGGGGGGATGCGTCAGTTGACGGTAACAAAGCGTGATGATGCAGCTGGCAATGATGGAAGGGGAAGGGGATGAGGATGGGCATAAGGAGGAGGAGGAGGAGGAGGAGGGTTTGGAGTTGTTTTTGAGGGCGCGGCACGCTGCGGACAAAGGAACATCCCTCCTTGATCAAAACGATAGGCGCGCCGAAATCGTCTGAGACCATAGGGGCCTCCTAAGTACCCCAAGGTTGCCGAACGCGTTCGGCAACCTTGGGGTACTTAGCTTGCGCTGTTAGCGCGGGGCCGCCTCAGCGCGCGGGGACTAGACCGGCAATGCCTTTAGGACATCGGGGTGGTACGCCTCGTGCTCTGCGGGGCATGGCGGGTCAAAGTCGGCAGGTGCCATGATGACGCCACCAGACACAGGCGTTTGGCATGTTTTGTTTTTGCTGGTACGCCCAACCGTTGTCGGCTTCTCCGATCGGTTTTGCGCTTTTTGCCGAATGGCGATTGGAGGCGACAGGACGCGGTGGAAGTGTACGTGGACGACGAGGCCGCCTTGGAGAGGCGGCAGGAAATCGCGTCCACCATCACGACCGCCCTCGTCCAGACCCTCGCCAACTCATTGTTCATGATTTGGAACCGCAAGCGGTGGACCAAGAATGATGAATGTGTTTGCAGAATGGGGCTTGTCGAGAGCATTCATGGCTTGCTGGGTCGTACTTACAGCAGGTTCCTTGAGTTGGTCAAGCATAAGCGGCGGCGGAGAGCCGCGCGGGCCGTTGTGCCGCATGGTGCGCTGGACGCAGGCATCCTCCCAGCCCTGGCAGACGAACGTCCCGTGGAGGGCGAGTCCGACGACGACTCTGACGTCGCCGCCTTCATGGATGACAGCGGCGCTGGGCCGTCGGCTGGCGCAGGCGCCCAGCGTGAGGAGGCGGAGACCGAGTTTGCCAGGAAGAATCGGATCTCGCGGGACCG
Organism: Prorocentrum cordatum; assembly: GCA_963575745.1. NCBI lineage: Eukaryota > Dinophyceae > Prorocentrales > Prorocentraceae > Prorocentrum > Prorocentrum cordatum. Next base: position 41,919 of record CAUYUJ010002387.1, read on the forward strand.
TGCAGCGAACTGGCTGGAGGAGACGCCGCTTCGGGATTTAGTGGTCGTGCGGTTGGCCATGGAGCCTTGCACTGCCCTTTTGAAGCGCCAGCTCGCTGTCGGCAGCGACGCTTTCGACCAGGACGAGTGGGCTCGGTTCCTGAATCCTGGTTCCGAAGCGGCGCAGGCCCCACGCAGACTCCGCGTTGTTGTGGTTGCGTCGGGAGTGTTAGACATGCAGTTTTTCGAACATCACCGCTGTTTGATGACATCTGCTCGTTTATGGTCCCTCTTGCCAGCTGATTCTGTGACAGAGCACACGCGGTGTCTAGTGTTCAGGGTGGTCAGCATGATTGGTGCGGAGTGCGAGCGGCTGTTGGCGAGGCCCCACCGCAAAGCCCCATTCATGCTGTTCGTGTGCCTGGAATCGCCCGCCGCCGCTGTGGATCTGAAGCGCATCAAAAGAACACAGCCGTGCGTGCTTGACCGATTCACTGCCGCCTTCATGGAGACCTTTGACATCGAGAGTGCCGATGGTCGGGCAGCTCTCTTCACGGTGGCCTCGTTGACGCACGTGGACACTGCCCAGGTCGAGTGCATGCACGCCTACGTGCGGAGGATTGTCACGCGCTTGGCCACGCAGGCGTCACCGCCAGACTTCGTTGATATCGTGTCGAAGTGCGTGGCGCGGAGGGCGCGTCGCAGGGCCGACGTGTACGGCAGCTGGATTGGCGCGTCGCCGCCGCACGCCGATCGCGGCGATGGCGACGACGGGGACGAGCCGCCTGAGCCGAAACCCACGCGCACAGCAACCCTCACCGAATGGCACGCTTTCTCCCGACGGAAGGTTCAGACTGGACACGGGGCGAAGTTTCAAGCTGGGTTGTCGGATGAGTATCGGAACCGTACGCCTGACGAGGTTGCTGCGGACCAGGCCGCGCTGGCGGCAGTCAGCCAGCAGGGAAGGCCTCGCGCTGGCGCGTTTGGTTTGCGGGCCAGGGCCGCGGATGCCGAGGCCGTCCGACAGAGGGCGGTTGCGTTGATCAGCAGCGGCGGCCGCGCTGTCGAGGACGTCCTCGTGGCAGAGCGCCTGGACCAGGCCCGCGGCAGCGATGCAGGCGCAGGCGAGTCGTCCTACGCTGGTGCGCGTCGCGTTGCTGCGCGCGCCAGCAGGCTCTTGGGCGCCAGGCGGCGGGAGGCGCAGGAGGCGCGCGACGCCGCCATCGCCAGGTACGCCGTCGAGAGCGGCCAGTCCATCACCAACAGGGTGTGCGGCGCTCTGGCTCTCCAGCCGTGGTCAGCTCATTGCTGCAGCCTGCCCTTGTTGCCGCCCGTGGGCATCGGGCAGGTGCGACAGGTGCACGTTGTCCTTGACTCCGCGTCGACCTCGTCGACGGCTCTGGCGCAGGCATCCCGCCCGCAGAGGTTCCTCGGCAAGCTTGACGAATACATTCGGCAGGTGTCGTTGCCCATCCACGACGAGGTGTACCCGATCTTGAAGGGGAACGCTCGTGAGACGAAGTGCTTCCTGGCTGGTGTGTGCATTTGCAGCCAAGAAGGCCGTCGACTGGCGAGGGACGCCCGTCGCTTTGTGTCCGCCCTGAAGCTTCTCTGCCAGGAGAAGACGCGTGAGCGGGACATGGCCCGCTCGGGCTATCTCGTGTGCAGGTTGGTGGGTATCCCTCGTGGGCGGTCCATCGCGGCCGACTGGCTCGATGACGACGGCGTAGACGACGCCTTCGTGGAGGACGACGAGGACGGCGCGTCAGTCATCTTCTGGCAGCTGGCCGAATTGGTGCTCAACCCCGACGTCCCCGTATTCCAGCCTATGGAGGTCGTGGGCTTCGAGCGCGGAGCTGCCGCTGCTGCGCGCGACGGCGAGGTCGCCCTCCAGGCTGCACGCGCAGCGCGAGCACTGGCGGAACGTGCGCACGCCTAGGGGTCACGGCGGGGCTAGCTTAAAGTTGCGTTGCCCAGCATTGCATTCGGCGGGGGCGACGGAGGGGTGAGGAACGCAGGAGAACATCCGCGACACCTCGAACGGACATTGCTATTGCGACGGGCCTTGAGCCACGCGGGGGTTGAGGAAAACATCGGTAGGATGATAGGCATCATTGGACTAGGAGGAGGAGGAGGAGGAGGAGTAGCGGAACAATGCGCTCTTGGATGAAACGGGAAGGGGCGTATTTCTTGGCAGGCCCCAGGGCCGCAAAGTGATGCACCGATGTAGGAGGGAGGAGGATGATGATTGATTTGCATTGCGCTGCCAGGCCCGAGGCAAACGCACTACCTGCCATGTAGTGCGCGAAGCACACGTGCCAGCATGCCGCGCGCGCAGGGAGGCCTCAGGAGGCCCTGATGGATGTTGAGGCGATGAAACAACGACAGGGGGTTGCCGATGATGTTGCAGAGGATGAGGGGGGGAGGGTAGGGGGGTGATGGCGATGAGAATGTCTGGGGTGACGCACGTATGATCGTTTGGCTGCGCCTGCGCCGCCAGCCCCGTTGGCAACGAATGGGCAGCGCCTTGCAGGGAGCTATCAAACGGTTCATGGAATGCACGGTGCTCGTGCTGCGCGCCGCCATATCGCCTAATTTGTCGATGTATGGTTTGGCCTTTCATGGCGACCGCTTCGCGGCGAACGCGCGCGCGTAGCTTGTTCCCACCAGCTCGTCCACAAACGATGCCCAGGCGGGTTTGCTTGATCCTGTAACCGAGTGGTTACACATATGAACAAAGGGTCGGTGCACCGTCCTCCATCAAGAGGAAATGGACAGATTTTATTCATGTTGGGCGCGATGCAATGCGCGCTTCGTAAACAGAATACGTGGCACATCCTGGAGCAACGCAGAGCACCCTGGGCGGTTCGGCAGGTGACGTATGTGATCGTTTGCTTTGTCATGGCGAACCACGCGGTGTCAGTTTCGCGGGCGCGCGCGGGTTCCGACGCGCTTGTCTCTGCTTATGCGGGGATGGTATGGGTTTCATAATCTCATTGTGGCTACCAGCCCTGCCGCAAACCGAGCCCGCGGCACCACTATCTAAATTGTTAGCGCTTCGCGCATTCCCACCAGCCCATCCTGCGCCAGGAGACCGAACGAAGAGAGCCGACCATCGGTAGTTGGTATCCTCCTCCTCCTCCTCCTCCTCCTCCTCCTCCCCATCCTCCTCTTCCTCCTGGTGACGCCTTGGATGTCTCTTGGGGCGCGTTGGCGGGCTCTTGGGCCTTGCGAGCGGGCGGGCGGCGCTCCGCCCGCCCGCGCGCAGGGCCCACGAGGAGGGTCCAATGCGTTTCCCGTGGCCGTTTCGTAGGACATCCTTCGCAGGAGGGGAGTGATGGATGGTGTGAGCATTAATTAGCATTCCCCTTCGGGAGCACCCCACGTCGCCCTTCGGAACGCCCATCGGGCAATTCTTGGAGCGCTCTTGGGCGCTACTGGGGCCGCGTTGGCCGTTTTGGGCCCCTCGTGGGCCTCTATTGGGCAATCTTGGAGCCGTCTTGACGCGTCGACTGGGCATCGGGCGCGAATGAGCGAGACACACATTGGCTTTACGTAGGACATTGAAGTTTGTTGGTCTCTTGGGGGCATCCTTGGTTGGCTTTTTCATGTACTTGGAGCTGTCTCGGGGTGGCCTTGGAGCGCCTTGGAGCATCTTCGGCGCCATCTTGGTGCATCTTGCGCTATCTTACACCATCTTGGAGACTATCTTAGATTCCCTGAGGGCCGTTTGGGTTCGCCTTGAGCCGCCTTGGACGCTCTGACACCTCGATCCCCCCTGTCCAGGTCCATGGGGAGTGGTCGGGAGAGGGTAAACCCTTCCCCGACGGAGAAGATGGAGGGGCGGCAGAGGACATTACCTAAACCACCGACGCCCACAGGGCTGGTGGGGCATGTTTGGCACGTTCTTGGGCGATCGTGGGGCGAGGGGGGAGGGGGGGGGGGGATGTGTTTATGTATTCACGTTGGGCTTCATTGGGCCATGGCGGGGCCATCTGTCGACGTCGGACGGACATTTGAATCAGCAGGGGTTGCGCGCATTCGTTTTCAGTATTCCAGCATGGTTGACCGTGGGTTCCTGATGGTGCGTCTTTCATGGGATGCGATCGCCGCGCGGAGGCCGCGCGCGACGTTGGCGTCCCGCGAAGGATGTGCCGCCAGAAAGCTATGTTTTGCGTTCCGCTATGTGGTTGGACGTTGAACGATTCCGTGGCTGTCTGATGCCGTCTTGGAGCCATCGCGCATCATCGTGAGCGCTTGGGCTTGCTCGTGGGAGCCTTGTTTAAGGTAGAAGGGAAGGAGTTGGGATGTGGGGGGGGGGGGGGGGGGGGGGGGGGGAGAGGGGAAGGGGGAGTAGGGCGAGGAGGAGAAGGAGGCGGTGGAGGAGGGAGGGGGAGAGAGAGAGAGAGAGAGAGAGAGAGAGAGAGAGAGATAGTAGGAGGAATAGGAGAAGGATGAAGGAGGAGTAATCCAGGATGGGGCATGGAGGAGAAGGTGGGGGACACGGAGGAGGAGGAGGGAACACGAAAAGGGGACCGCTCCTCCGACGCACGGCTGCTCCTCCTTACTTTCGCTGACGTTTTGGCGCTCGCTTCAGGCATGCGGAGGATGAGGAGGAATGGGGGAGGGGGGAGGAGGAGGAGGGGGAGGAGGAGGAGAAGCGGGAGAAGGGAGGAGGAGGAGGTAAGGAGGGGAAGGGGCAGGATGGGGAGGAGGTCAGGAGGAGGTGAGGAGGAAGAGGAGGAGGAGGTGGATGGGGGTGGAGGAAAGCGAAGAAAAATAGCGCAAGGACAAGGGGCCGCTCCTCCACAAGTTTCTGAGCTTTCGCTTCAGACATCCCTGCGCGAGTGAACCAGGCCGTGCTGCGCGCGCGTGGTTTACGGGCGCGGTGCGATGCCTCTCTGGGGCGCGCAAGTGCAAGTGGGTTGGCGGGGTGGACGGGTGGGGTTGCGTTTGCGTTCGGTCGTCCGCTGTTCCAGGGCAACAAGTTATACTGACGTGTGCGTGCGTTTGGATAATATGTTGCAGCTTGCTGATACCATGGTGAACCTGCGGGTCTCGCTAGCCACGATCTGAGACCTGGAGCGCACCCCACGTGGGTGCAGCGGACATCTTTGCGCGCGCGTGTGCGTGCACGTGCGTGCGCGCGTGCGTCGCGAGGCTTCTTGCGACTTCTTTGTGTTGATCGATGCTGTCGCTTCTCTGCATTGGAAGCGGCGGTCCTGGTCACTGAAGTTGTATCGCCTGCGCGACAACGCAGGCGGCATCCGCACGGAAGACTTTAGACCTGAGTTGCAGTGTGCCGTGCCGTTGCTGGCTCGCGAGATTGATCTGTCGAGCGACGTGTTCTTGGGGCGGCCGCCGAGAGCCCGCTGGCGCGGCCGCGGCGGCGGTCGGCCTGGCGGGAGGGGCCGCGCAGGCCCACTCGGGGAGGGCATGTCAACTTCCATGCGCAGCGGCCTTGTTAGGCCTTGAGCGTTTTTATAGGGCTGTGCAGTTTGTTGCTATTTCACATGGCCAAAACATCACGTCGGGCCCCAAGGGTGGTCTTCGTAACTCTTTGCAAACAAAGACTGCGCGCGTTGCTTGACCGCCACTGCACGTGCAAACTGTAAATTCCGTGTGCTTTCGCGAAGTTTGAATTCGCAAGGGCGCGTGTCGGACGCGAAGGCACAGCGGATTTACATAAAGCACGTGCATTATGACTGATCAAGCAAAGCGCACGTGAACGGAGACATCCTGCATGGTGGGGGGACATAGCCTTGCACCCCGCGCAGAGGCCCGAGCGGTTCTCGTGGCCGCGGGGGCGGCGTCGGCGAGGCCGACAGCAGCGGCGCCTCGGTTGGCCGAGGTGGCGGGCACGGTGGCGGCGCGCCTTTGGCCCTCGAAGATGCCGATGGCATCGGCACAGACGCGTCTGGACCTTCTTCTGGCGAAGGGGACTTGTGGGATCCCGCGTCCGAAGACGGCTCTTCGGACAACGATGCCGACGACGTTCGCCGCGCAGAGGACGTATTGTTTGCAGATGCAGAGGACGATGTCGAGGTTCTCCTCCTCCCCTTCATTCTCGTCCTTCTGGCCCTCTCTTTCTCTCTTCCTCTTCTCCTCTCCGCCGCACCTCCTCCGCCTTTCGCCTCGTCCTGCCCGCCTCGTCCTCCCCCCGAAGGTTGGCAGTGCTAGCCCAGAGCGTGATCCAGAGATTCCACCCAAATCGCCCGAATACGATGGGCCGTTGATCCCTATGAGCGATGACGGGTCGGATGTATGGGATGAGTTTCTCTGCGATGGTTCTGATCTACCTCGGCGGCCAGATTTCGCTGACTTGGAGCGTTTTGATTTCGACGGTGGCGATCAGGCACGCGGTGCCGATTTTTTAGATGAAGAGTCTGGCCGCCTTCCCGAACCGCCTGGTGGCGGAGAGTCGGCGGCTGGACCTAGCCTCCAGATGCCTTCAAATGGTGACGGGGGCGCTGCGTCCAGCAGCGGCGTGGATCCGCCGCCAGGCCCTCCACCCCCGCCGCCTTCGGCGCCGTCGTCAGCGGGGTACCGACGCCCTCGGAGAGATGCATTCTATGTGCCTGGTGGCAGTATGCGTTTGTATGAGCTTTCAAACAAGATTGAATTTGTTTGTTCCAACCCTACGCACGGCAAGTGCGTCCTGACGCGTCAGCTCAATGAGGGAGCGCGGCCCGCCCAGGGCCGCCCCATTGGTCTCGGCGCTGCTTGGCTTGCGAAAGGCCCGACTTGTTCCAAAGCCGATCACCATCCGCCTCGCAGAGGCGACATCATCCTCGGAGTCGTGCCGAGTGGCTGGCCGACTCGCGCGGATCATTGCACTAGTCGGGACCTTTTTAAAGGCATGGGTGGCCTTGCAACAGCGCAGTATTTGGCGGCCGAGCGGCCCAAGCGCGCTGGCGAGGACTCAGAGCCAGAAGGCGACCCTTAGAGAAAATCATGAAAAAAGAGGCCCGCTGAGATCCCCTCGAGAGGAGCAGAGCGAGTAGCGAACGTGCACATGCTGCGCGTCGCGCCAGAAAGCGCACCAAACAGCGTGAAGTGGTTCTTCAACGGGTTCCAGAAGGCCTCCCCAATGTGCTCATAAACAAGGCTTGAGGGCCCCTAAATCGCCTGAGGGCCCCCTTTGCAACAAAAACCAGCTTGGCAAAGAACCCGGACCCAACCGCGTGCAGCTGTGGGCGCCTCAAGTGCCAATACAGTTTGCAAGTGAGCCCTTTATGAGCAACGAATCGCGTGACTGGTGTGCCGACATGATTGGGTGGTAGGTGTGCGGTGGGTGGGTGGCGGGTCGGTGGTGGGCGCGTTGTGGTGGCTCGTGTGTGGATTGTGGATGGTGGGTTGGCGCGCGAGATCACGTGCCCAGCCGTGAGCTTGCTCCGCCCGTCAGGCCCCAACAGGCCAGCTGGACAGCGCAATTGCCATCCACGCAAGTTCTGTCTCAGCATGGGCCCAAGAGCTGCCCGAGTGTCTTCCAAGTGATTACTTGCAGGTTGCGCTTGTTGTGATTTCGAATGGTTTGGGGCGCAATGGGTGCTCGCTTGTTCTTCGTTTCGGTCTTGCCGCGGGCGGTTGTCTATCCAGATGGCATATGCATATTGCGTTCGCACGGGAGTGTATTCCCCCCCCCCCCCCCGCGCCCTCTTCCAAAACCCCAGTTTGGGCAGAACGCGCTCGTGACAGCCAGCGGGGGGCAGTGCAAGTCAAAACCAAGGTTGCGCAGCAACGCTATAAAGTTAGAGCGGAAACATCATCGGACGTTCGCGCAAGGCGGCGCACATGGTGGCACGCGCGCACGCGCATTTACATGTAGCATGCATGCATCATTCGCGGTTGTGTCTTGCATGCGCATCCGCCCCGTGATCGACGCGACGTGGAAATTCTGGACGCTTCGCGTATTCCCGCCAGCCCATCCTACACCAGGCGTTCGAACGAAGATCGCCGATGATCGGCAGTTTCGCTCCTCCCCCTTTTCCTCCTTCTCCTCCGCCTTCTCCTCCTCCCCCGCCCCCTCCTCCTCCTCCTCCTCGTCCTCCTCCTCCTCCTCCTCCTCGTCCTCGTCCTCCTCCTCCTCCTCTGCCGCTTCATCCTCCCTGGTGGCGTCTTGGAGGTATCTTCGGGTGCTTTGGTGGGCTCTGGGGCCCTGTGGGCGAGCGGGCGGCGCTCCGCCCGCATGCGCGCAAGGCCCAATAGGGGGGCCAAGGCGTCTCTTGGAGCCATCTTGGGGGAGATCGATCAACGAAGGGGTGTCCCTCAATTGCGGTCCGCCCCCCTCAGGTGCCAAAATCATTGTGAGGGTTGTCGGATTTTAGCCGTCCCAGGAGTCGATCTTGGACGCTCCGACACCTCGCGACCCCCCCCTGCCGAGGTCAGTGGGCAGTGGGACGGAGGTATGGGGGGAGGGGTAAACTCTTCCCCGAAGGGGAAGAAGGAGGGGTGGAAGAAGCACCGATTTAGACCACCGACGCCCAGAGGGCTAGTGGGGCTACACAGGAGGCCTTCATCGAGCGGCCAGGGGGTTCCATTGTGCGTTTGGCCCTGGCGATCCAACATCGTCGTTCCAATGGTTGCAGAATTCGATCGCAAGATGGATTGGCCGCGCGTGCGCGTCCGAAGCTGCCTCCCGTGGAGAAGGGCTTGCCGCCCCCACCTACTAGCCCACCTCTTCATCACTCGGCCGTGAGGATGGATGAGTTCATGCGCCCGCATGAACTCATCCCTCCTCACGACTGCCAGCTTTCCGTAACTATTTTGGTTGTATAGCGACTTTCGCATCGTTCTTCTCTGTCGCCACAGACGGGCTTCCCGATGGGCCGCTGCGATGAGATAGCGTACCAGCTCACGGGGCTCGTGAGGATGCTCACGGGAGATAGAGGGTGGGAGGCGGTCGAGAACACCCATTATGCTGGACTAATCTCTCAGCGCCTTCGGCCCTTCACCCGCCGCATTTCGGTCGCGCGGCCTTGGGTTCCAATGGCGGCGGACTTCTGGGCGACGGGTTTGGTTTGTTTCTCGGGTGCCTCAGTTGGCTTCTCAGTAAAAAAACCTTCGCAGCCGACGTCCAGCGGGCTTCTCAGCGAGAGCCCGAGGGAAACCATCAACTGCATATCGCTGAACATGTGTAGCGTTTCGTAGCGGGCTTCTCAGTTGGTCTCTCGATGTGTATCTCAGTAGGCATCTCCAGTTGCGCCCCAATGCCCATCGCATTGGGCGGCGGCTATTATAGACATCCCGACGGAGCGGTTCGGTTCACCGTCCCTGGGCCAGAGACATCCACGCGGAACAGACAGGAGTTCCCGCGCGACGCGTACTTGGGCACCACGTCTATTCAAGGACTTGGCCTGCGCGCGACCTTGCCGCCGTCGCTGATGGCGAATGCTGGCGGCCAGGCCCTTGGCGGCGCTTCACCTGGAGGCGTCCCGAAGGAGGGCGGCATCAGCGCTTCCCCTGAGGCCATCTCGAAGGAGGTCGGCAGCAGCGCTTCCCCTGAAGCCATATCGCAGGCGCAGGCGGCGACGGACCCGCTTCCGTGCGATGCTGACGTCGGTTGCGCAGGCGGCACGGCAAGTGGTTCAGAATATGAGGAGGAGAAGTCCGACGGCGTCGAGGGGGAGCAGCAGCCAGTCGACGTTGGCGAGTCGGTCCAGCAGCCCGTCCAGATCTTGGCGCCCGAACAGCTGAGCAATGCGATAAAGTCCGCCACCCTCGTCGTTCGCGCGTTGGCTGACATCAATGACTCCTTTCAGACACACCTGGACATCGGAACGATAGCCTCGAACGCGATGCAAGCGATACAGAGAATCGTTGACGACGTTCGCATGGTTCCTACCGACGTTCCTGCCGACGTTCCCGTGGTTCCTACCGACGTTCCTGCCGACGCTGAAGAGACTACCGAGTTTCCTACCGTGGTTCCTGCACAGGCTGATGTGCTCCGTGAAGATGCTTGCGTGGGCCCCGATGCAGCAGAAGCGCCTGAGGCAGGTGGACCTGATTTGCAGGTTGATTGGCCAATGTTCTTCGTTGAGGGCTTGGCCCCCAAGGCACCTCAAGTGGCCGATAGGGCCCCAGATCCTGAAGCGGCTCTTGCAAGGGCTGCTGCATGCGAGCCTCCCGCTAAGATGGCGACGCGTGCACGTGCGCCCAGGCCGCCGAGCGGACCTCCCCCGCTGTATTTGCTTCCGCCTGCCCGTGCACAATTGGCGATCCGACCTTTGCCAAAGGCAGCCTCCCTCGGTTTTCAGCAGGTGCCATGGCTGTCAAAGGCTTGCAACCCGCCGTGCAAGCGGAAACGTGTTGAGGCCATTCCGATTGGCCAGACGCCGAAGTGCAAGGCGTGCGGGCCCCTTGTCTTAGGTACTTTCACAGATGCTGGTGCTGCCTCTTCTTCTGTGGCCGACAACTTGGTGCACCCCTGATGAGGCTAGTGAAAAAATGGCGGGTGGCCCAACCGTATGCAGCTGTCAATGGAATCATGTGTGAGGGGTGCGTTGGATGGCGGTTGAAACGTGTGTGTGCGCGTGGCCCAACGCGATGAAGTGCACCTTTGGCTCTGGGCTCCTACATACGATCGCGTGGCCATCCGAGAGATTGTGAAATCTTGGTGGCAATGATGTTCTCTCTGGAGGCGGCGACCCTCCCTTCTATTTCAAGGATGGTTGTGGCTGGACCCACCCTTTATTCATGACGGCGTTCGGGCCGTTGCCGGAGTTGTGCCTTTGCTTGGAGGCGCGTGTGCCCTCGTCGTCCGCCGTCGGACGCGTTCCTCTCCCTCCCTCCCTCCCTGCTTGCCTGCCCCCCTCCCGCCTCGCCTCCTCCCTCTCTCCATCGTTCCCTCCCTCCCTCCCTCTCTCCCTCCTTGCCTCTCTCTCACCCTCCTCCTCTCTTTCCGTCATCCTCCGTCTCCTCCTCCTCCTATCACTACACAAGCATGCAATATGAAAACTAACCTCTTCTTTCATTTGAAAGCCACCGTGCCTTGGTGGAGGGCGACGAGGTCTTCTTCCCAGCGTCTTGAGCCATCTTGGGACCGCCAGGCTCGACCACCGAGGGACACGTCGCCTCGAAAGGGCCGCCTGCCTCGAATCGCGGCAGCACCCCCCCCACCACCAAAAAAAAACCTGGAGTGGCCGTCAACCCGCGACGCTCTCGCGCCCCTCCCCCAGCGCTCTGCAAGGGCTTGGATCATGAGAATACCTTTGGGTACCGAGAGGGGGTAGGGTCAGGCGGATCGGCAGACGATTCTGAGAATGAGAAGCCCTTGGGCCCTAGATACACCCGCGGTGGCCTGAGATAAACTCGCGGGGGGGGGGGCCTCAGATAAAACCAGGGAGGGCCCGAGATAAATCCACGGCGGCCTAAGATAAACGCGCGGGGGGCCTCAGATAATCGCGCAGGCGCCCAACATAAACTCGCGGGGGCCTAAGATGAACCAGAAAAGGGGGCCTCAGATAAACCGTCGGCGTGCGTAAGATAATCTCGCAGGGGCCGAAGATAAACCCGCGGTGGCCCAATGTAAACTCACGGGGGTTTAAGCTCAAGATAGCCCGCGGGTGTCTTAGATCTTAGATAAACTCTTGGCCAGGAGGAGGGAGAGGCGGCGGGGGGAGGTGGAGGAGGAGGAGGAGGGGGGGGGGGGGGGAGGAGGAGCAGCAGCAGGGGGAGAGGGGAAAAGAGGGAAAGGAGGAGAGGAGGGAGGAGGAGGAGGAGGAGGGAGGAAGAGCGGGATGAAGATTAGGAGGGGAGGAGGAGGAGTGGAGGAGGAGGAGGAGGAGGAGGGAGGAGGGGGGAGAAGGAGGAAGGAGAAGGAGCAGGAACAGGAGCAGGAGGAGAGGGAGGGAGAGGAGGAAAGGGAGGTGGAGGAGGAGGAGGAGGAGGAGGAGGAGGAGGGGGAGGAGGAGGAGGGGGAGGGGGAGGGGGAGTGGTGCACGCGGACAATGCCACGCGGCCAGGTTGGCCAGGGGGATGTGCCATGGCACATCCCTTCGGCAGAAAATGTTCCAGGGGATTATGCAAGAGATCTCCCCCAGATATCATTAAGTACTCGCGGGTGATGCGTCCGGGGCAGGAAGTTGCGATCGGTTGGCAGAAGGTACTGCCACCGGACATCACCCTTGACAGCGGGTTGCGCCGCACAGATCCCCCAAACATCTCCCAAAGTACTCCCGCGTGCGCAGGAAGCACGCCCAAAGATCTCCAAAAGATCTCCCAAGATCTCCAAAAGATCTCCCAAAGATATCAAAAAGTACTCCCGCGTGCGCAGGAAGCACCCCCAAAGATCTCCGACTCCAAAAGATCTCCGATAGATCTCCCGAAGATATCTCAAAGTACTCCCGCGTGCGCAGGAAGTACTCCAAAATATCTCCCAAAGATCTCCAAAAGATCTCCCAAAGATATCAAAAAGTACTCCCACGTGCGCAGGAAGTGCTCCAACTGATTTCCCAAAGATCTCCAAAAGATCTCCCAAAGATATCAAAAAGTACTCCCGCGTGCGCAGGAAGTACTCCAAAAGATCTCCAAAATATCTCCAAAAGATCTCCCAAAGATATCAAAAAGTACTCCCGCGTGCGCAGGAAGTACTCCAAAAGATCTCCCAAAGATCTCCAACATATCTCCCAAAGATGTCACAAAGTACTCCCGCGTGCGCAAGAAGTACTCCAAAAGATCTCCCAAAGATCTCCAAAACATTTCCCAAAGATATCAAACAGTACTCCCGCGTGCGCAGGAAGTACTCCCAAAGATCTCCCAAAGATCTCCAAAAGATCTCCCAAAGATCTCCCAAAGATATCAAAAAATACTCCCGCGTGCGCAGGAAGTACCCCAAAAGACCACCCAACTATCCCCAAAATATGTCCCAAATATATCAAAAAGTACTCCCGCGTGCGCAGGAAGTACTCCAAAAGATCTCCCAAAGACGTCCAATAGATCTCCCAAATACATCAAAAAGTATTCCCGCGAGCGCAGGAAGTACTCCAAAAGATCTCCCACAGACCTCCCACAGATCTCCAAAATACTTCCCAAATATATCAAAAAGTACTCCCGCGTGCTCAGGAAATACTCCCAAAGACCCCCAGCGATCTCCAAAATATTACCCCAAGATATCAAAAAAATATTCTTGCGCGCGCAGGAAGTACCCCCCCAATGACCTCCCAAAAATGTCCCAAAGATCTCCTAAAGATCTCCAAAGTACTCCCGCGTGCGCAGAAAAGTGCCCCCCCCCCCCCCCCCCCCCCCCCCCCCCTCCCCCCCCCCCACCCCCCCCCCCCCCCCCCCCCCCCCCCCCCCCACCCCCCCCCCCCCCCCCCCCCACCCCCCCCCCCCCCCCCCCCACCCCCCCCCCCCCCCCCCCCCCCCCCCCCTCCCCCCCTCCCCCCCCCCCCCCCCCCCCCCCCCCCCCCCCCCCCCCTCCCCCACAAGGTTTCTAACGGTCTCCCAAGGCATTTCAAAAGGTATTTGTTTGTACCGCCGAAAATGATTCCCAACGAATCCAATGAGTATTTCATCAGCATGCATTGGTTTCCCAGTGCAATGTCTTCCCTAGGTGAGCCGAACAAATGCTTGAAATTTTGCAAAGTACCCCCCTACCTCCCCCCTGCCTCCGAAATGTTCCTTGCGCTCGCGGGCGCCCAACATAATTATTTTAAAAAGGGTTTGGATGGCGAAAGGGCCTACATGGTTTAAGTGCGCGCCCGCGTCGTCACTGTTAAGGGGTGTTTACAATTGTTTTTCAATTTTAGTTTAGGGCAACTTCTCGCTTGAATTCCATGGTCGGTTCGCCTTGCGATCTGCCGCGGTCCGTATTCTGAGTCTTTCTGCGTTTTCCGAGACGAGGTATTTCTCCAGCCGTGGTTTGGCTCCTAAGTACAATTCCATCATTTGTTGCTTGCCGTGCGGCGGGTACGTATTTTGGTGGCAACCCACAGCGCGGGATCACATCATGCGTGTATAGTGCAAGGTTGCGTTGCCTGCGTCGCATCTCCACGTTGCATCGTTGCATGTAGGCATGGCGCAGTGTACGTCACATGGCTCGGGGCCACGTAAGCTGCAATTCCGTGAGGATGTCTCGACAGAGCTGGGTCCTCATTCATGCACGTGGGAGCTCGAAAGAACTGGTGCTCCTCAGCCGACGCCGCGCGGCTCGAGTTTTCGATTTCAGCTTCTCTCCAGGGAGAGAACGCCAGAGAGGGTTGTTTTAAGAGATCGTTTTCGCTCTTGCCAGTTCCATGGCGGAGGCGTCGTCTCCTGGCGAGGCTCGCGAGAGGCCCCTTCCCGTGAGCGACCGCGGCGCCGCTGGAGCCGCAGAGTCTGCGCAGGGCGTCGCCGACGGCGCCGATCGCGTTCGCCCGACCCCCATCAGCCGCTACGCCAAGGACGGCACCGCGTTCATCAACGATGTGTCGATGATGACGGCTCAGATTGCTCAGGTTTCCGATTACGGCCGCCAGGGGCCCGAGTCCGAGGTTCCAGGGGGGGGCAGCCTTATCTACCATGAGGGCGCCACGGCTGAGATGTTGAAAGGCTGGTCGCACCATCTTACGTGGAACGCGTTCGATGCGAGACGGTGCGACTGGCCCCTCAACATCTCAGCTGGCATCCTCTCAAAGGTGTCAGTGGCCGATGTCAATCGGGTGCTGATTGCCATGCAAGCTGTGGTAACGCAGGAGTGTTGCGCTCGGGGCGGCGTGATCGTGCCTGGCATAGTCAAGATGACGGCCAAGATTGTCCCCCCCACTCCAGAGAAGACCGTCAAGGAACCTCGATTTCATTATGTGGCTGTATGCTTGTGGAGAGAAGATGGAGGAGGAAGGAGGAGGAGGAGGAGGAGGAGGAGGATGTGTGAGGAGGAGGATGGGGAGGAGGAGGAGGAGGACAGGAGGGCGCGGCCTTGTGATATTTGACTCAAAGCGGCTCCACAGCTCAAGGGCCGCGAGATGACCGTGAGAGCGCAGCCGAGTCACATGGCAATCAAGAGCACGACGCACCAGGACATTCGCAAGATGATTGTCCAGATGGATGATTCACCGCCAGAGCCGCTCGGGGAGGGCGCGGCGGCCAGTGCGGCGGCCAGTTCGGCGGCGGGAGATCCAGCGGAGGGTGGTCGTCCTGTGCAGCGTGAGCGAAGCCGCAGCCGCGGCAGGGCCAGCGTGAGCGACTCATCCGCGTCTGATTGAGCCCTAGTCGAGCTCGCGAAGTCAGCTCGCGCGGGCGGAGCGGCACAATTTCCCGCTCCATCTTCGTCTGTGGACGTTCTCCTCATGAGTTTTTCCTCAGCTCAGCCTCAGAGCCCCCATCGACTCCTCTGCGGCGTTCCCTCGCCCCCCCTCCCACCAACCCTCAGCTCGTAAGCAGCGCTCTCGTCAGCAATTCCTCGGCCATGTTCATCGCAGCATGGCTTCAGTCAGCCCTCGTCGACCAGCCGTCCTCCCTCTTCAGTCTTGCCGCGCTGGGGTTCGGTCGCCCGATGGCTTCACAAGAGGCGCTCGGCGCTGGCGCAGGTTTTTGGAATATCGGCGCGCACTGCGCTCTTCGCACATGTTTCCTGCATCGCGCGGCGTTCGCCCGTTTGACAGCCACTAATCAGCAAGTCCCCTCGCGCTGAGCCTGGCAGAATCGAAGAGGGCAGAATTGAGGGAGGTGTCAGTTTTGGATGAGGCAGTCTTCAATCGATAGTTGTTTCGCTTTGTTTGATCTTATTTGAGGCGCACGGCCTGAGGCTCGCAATCTGTCTCGTTCTGAGGGTTGTTGTTCCAGAGCAACGTAGATCAAGGCAAGGGGGCCCGTCGCAAACATCGGGCATTTGCATTTCTGCACGTGCGAACGCAAGCAGTCAGTTCGTCATGGTTTCTGGGGCGCATAGAGGGCCGCAAATCGGTTTGTAATGGCGGGGGCGTCTATTACAAAATGGCAGCCCCCAACATTTCAATGTTGCAAAGGTTGCAGTCCTTCTCCAGAGCGTGGGAACATACCTTTTTCACTTCATTCAGTACGGTACCTCCCGCCGACAGGATACTTACCCGAGGAGGCTGCGCGCAAACTCAGTGCAACATACCTTATGGCATCACAAGCCCTGCCACCTTCGCTAATGCGGATCTTCAATCCTTCCTCCAGCACCAATATGCTTCCACATCCCAGGGAATGGGCGCCTCAGTCTGAGGCAGGGGGTACCAATGACAAGTATCACGAGTCTCAGCAGGAGGAAGAGAGGCCTCAGGAGGAGGAGGACGATGCCCGATAAAAAGCGCAAAAACAAAAGCCACGAGGAATGCCTTCCTCTCCAAGCCCTCTCGTGCCTTTGTTGTGCTTTTGCTGTTGTCGCCATGGGTCCTTCTTGGGCACCTCTGGTGGGCCCAAGGGGCCCAAGGAGGCTCATGGGGCTCATGGGGCTCATGGGGCTCATAGAGCTCATAAGGCTCATAGGGCTCATTGAGCCCATTGGGCTCATCGGGCCCATGTGCCTCATGGGGCTCATAGGGCTCATAGGGCTCATGGTGCTCATGGGGCTCCCTGGGCTCCTAGGGCTCATTTGGCTCATTTGGGCTCCTAGGGCTCCTAGGGCTCCTAGGGCTGCTCTGGCTCATTGGGCTCATTGGGCCAATTGGGCTCATAGGGCTCATAGGGCTCTGCGGATGGGATTATCTTAGACCTCTGTGGGTTTGCCTTAAGCCCCTGCAGGTTTATCTTAGGCACCTTCCTCTCCCCGCGGGTTTATCTTAGGCGCACCGCGCGTTTGTATTGGGCCGCCCGCGGGTTTATCTTAGGCCACCCGCTGGTTTATCTTAGCACGCCGCGGGTTTATCTTACCCCCTCCCCCCCGCTGGTTAATCTTAGCCCAACTGCGGGTTTATCCTAGGTCCCTGTGGGTTTATCTTAGCCCGCCGCGAGTTTATCTTACGCGCACCCCGCGGGTTTATCTTAGGCCCCCGTGGGTTTATCTTAGGCCCCTGCGGGTTTATCTTGCTCACCCACACCCCCCGCCTCCCGCCCCCCCCCCCCCTCGGGCGCATCGCAGGCCCCCCCGCGGGATTATCTTAGGCACCCCGCGGGTTTATCTTAGGCCACTCGCGGTTTTATCGTAGGCCCCTGTGGGTTTATCTGAACGCCCCTGCTGGTTTATATTCGGCCCTTCGCGGGTTCATCGTGGGGCCACCGCGGGTGTATCTTTGGCCACGCCGCGGGTTTGCCTTAGGTCATCCGATGGTTGATCTTCGGCCCCTGTGGGTTTATCTTAGGCCACAGCGGGTTTGTCTTGAGCCCTCTCGCGGGTTTATATGCCTCCCACCGCGGGTTTATCTCAGCCCCACCGCGGATTTATTTTAGGCCACCCGCGGGTTTATCTGAGGACTCTGTGGGTTTATCTTAGGCCCTGCAGGTTTCTCTCAAGCCCACCGCGGGCCGCCGCTTCACCTGGGAGCAACCCCGCCTGGGGGGCCACCCGCGGGTTTATCTTAGGCACCCCACGGGTTTATCTTAGGCCACAGCGGGTTTATCTTAGCCCCCCCCCCCCCCCCCCCCCCAACCCCCCCCCCCCCCCCCCCCCCCCCCCCCCCCCCCCCCCCGCCCCCCGCCCCCGCCCCCCCCACCCCGGGTTTTTAGGCCCCCCCCCGATTTATATTGCCCCCCCCCCCCCTCGCCGCGCCGCGGGTTTATCTTAGGCTCGCTGCGGGTTTATCTCAGGCCCCTGTTGGTTTATCTTCGGCCCCTGCGGGTTTATCTTAGCCGCCCCGCGGGCTTATCTTAGGCGCCCCGCGGGTTTATCTTAGGCCACCGCAGATTTATCTTAGGCCCCTCGCGGGTTTATCTTAGGCCCCTGCGGGTTTATCTTTGCCCCCTGCGGTTTTATCCTGGGCCACCGCGGGTTTCTCGTGGGCCACTCGCGGGTTTATATTAGGTACGCCGCGCGTTTATCTTAGGCCACCCGCGAGTTTATCTGAGGCATCCTGTGGGTTTATCTGAGGCCCCTGCTGGTTTATCTTAAGCACCCCGCGGGTTTATCTTAGGCCCCTGCGGGTTTATCTTAGGCCCCCCCGCGGGTTTATCTCAGGTCACTGTGGGTTTACCTTAGGCTTATGCTCTGCGAGCCGCGAATGGCCCCGACAGATTTTGCCAAGATGGAGGTCGCCGCGGATTTGTACCGACAGATTTTGTCAAACGCAAGGGGCCGCCGCGGATTTGCCCCGACAGGTTTTGCCAACATAGGGAGCCGCCGCGAATCCAACCCTACAGATGCTGCCAAGATAGGGGGCCGCCGCGGATTTGCCCCGACTGACTTTGCCAAGATAGGGGGCCGCCGTGGATTTACCCCGACAGATTTTACCAAACACAGGTATCATCGAATGCCTTGGCGGGCTCTTGGGCCTTGCGAGCGGTCGGGCGGCGCTCCGTCCGCTCGCGCGCAGGGCCCAAGAGGGGGTCCAAGACGTCTCTTGGAGCCATCTTGGAGGAGATCGGTCAACGAATGGGGGTCCCTCAATTAGCCCCCCCCCCCCCTCCATCAGGAGCCGCGATCCTCGTGAGAGGTGTTGAATTTGATCCTCCCAGGAGTCGATCTTGGACGCTCCGACACCTCGCGAACCCCCCTGTCCAGGTCAGCGGGGAGGGTGTAGGGGGAGGGGTAAAACCCTCCCCGAAGGAGAAGAAGGAGGGGTGGAAGAGGACGCGCTCTAGACCACCGACGCCCAGAGGGCTGGTGGGATTTCGTGACACACGCACGCGCCGTTACCTGTAACTCGTACGGCCATGGTCCCATAGATAGATGTACCTATATACACACACATACATGCGTGCGCGTGTTTATGTGCGTAGACACACGCGTGTATAGTATAGCGCGTGCGCAAACCAGCGATAGTTGGACAATTTCGTGACACGCGCACGCGCCGTCACTGGTAACTCGTAAGGCCCTGGTCCCATAGATGTATGTATACATATACACATACATACGCGCGTGTGTTTAGGTATGTATACACACGCGTGTGTGGCGCATGCGCGAACCAGCGTAAGTTGGGCAATTTCGTTACACACGCACGCGCCGTTACTGGTAACTCGTAAGGCCCTGGTCCGAAGAATTGATGTGTATATATACACATACATACGCGCGTGTTTCATACATGTAGACACACGCGTGTATAACGCATGCGCGAACCAACGTAAGTTGGACAATTTCGTGACACGCGCGCGCGTCATTTTTGGTAACTCGCAGGGCTCTGGTGTCATATATAGGTGCATATATATATATGCATACACATACATACGCGCGTGTGTTTGTGTGTATATATATACACGCGCGTGTATAGCGCGTGCGCAAGCCAGAGTAAACATTTGACAAGTTCGTGCCACACGAGCGCGCCATTACTGATAACTCGTAGGGCCCTGGTCCCACAGATAGATGTATACATGCATATACACATACACGCGCGCGTGTTTATACATGTGTGCGCACGCGTGTATAACGCTTACGCAAGCCACCGAAAGTTGTATAATTTCGTGAGACACGCGCGCGCCGTTACTGATAACTCGTAAGGCCCTGGTGTCATATATGTATGTATATATTCATACACATACATACGCGCGTGTGTTTATGTATATATATATACATACGCGTGTGTGGCGCATGTGCGAACCAACGTAAGTTGGACAATTTCGTGACACGCGCAGGCGCCGTTACGGGTAACTCGTAGGGGTCCTGGTCCCATAGAGAGATGTATCTATACATATTCACATACACGCGTGCGTGCGTTTGTGCATGTATACGCGCGCATGTATAGCGCAGCCACGAAAGACAACCCGCCAGCCACCATCCACGCAAGACCATCATCACGGGCACACCCACCAGCCACGAAAGACCGCCCACGGGCTCACCCACCACCCACCAGCCACGAAATACCCCCCACCACCCACCAGCCACGAAAGACAACTCATCGCCAGCTCACCCACCACGCACCACCCACCACGCACCCACCCACCAACCGACCACCCGCCCACCACCCACCCACAACCCACCAGTCACGAAAGACCACCCAGCAACCACTGGCCCACCACCAGCCACGAAAGACCACCCACAGGCCACCAGTCACGAAAGGCTACCCACGGGCCCACCCACCCTCCCGAAAGACCACCCACGGGCCCACCCACCACCCCACGAGTCGCTGGGTTGGCCCCAGGAGGAGCCTGAGAGGAGATGTCAGCGGTCTGGGGCTTCCAGGTCAGGAGTCTGGGGGGGGGGGGGGGGGGGAGGGCCTGGACCACGCCAGCGTTTTATTGCCTTGTCTTTCAGAGCCCTCCTCCTTCCCCTCTTCCTCGTGTTCTCTGCAACCTGCTTTGTATAGCTTTGCTGCTATAAGTTTCGCAACAACTTAAATTGCACAACGTTGCGGCGCCACCGCAGTCGCCCACAAAGGATGCCACCTCATCTCAGGGTTAGTTTTTAACTTTGCTCCTCCGCTTCATCCTCATTACGTCGCCCTTATCACAACCGCCGTCCAAGAGTTAGTTTTTCACGTCCTCCTTCCACCGCCTGCATGCGTTATCCACGCTTTTTGCGGCACACCCCTCGCGCGTTTCGTGGCCCCATGGAGAGCTCCACCGACGGCCGCAGTACCATCGCCCCAGTGCACAGACGGGCGTTCCTCGCACGTGTCGCGCATGGTGAGGGGGATGGGGGAGGGGTGATTGGAAAATTGGAAGGCGGGGTGTCGAGCTGGGCCCGCGCGGGCCATTGAAGCACACTTCGGCACGCCGTTGGCTCGCTCGTTTCGTTGCCGCTAGGGGGCCCCCCAAATGGGCCCAGTAGCACCGCCCACGTGCCCTTCGTGCACGCGTCCCCCCACGTTGCATTGCCCAAAAGGGAGCGCCAGCCAGGCAGGTGTTGGAAACAGCGGCAATCACACCTGCATATGGTTTGGTCATTCGCCAGGATAATTCTTGATTTCGCAACGCGCCTTGCGGAATCCCTACAGCAATGTTTGAACGCAAGGATGTCTTCGGGTATCGATGTTGTTCAATCTTGGGCGCGGCCAAGATCCGTTCGGATGCACCCCAGGCGCTTCAATGCCACCCACGCATCCCCCCCGCCACAGCTGGTCACAGCCATTTTGGCTCAAAGCCTGTGTTCTTATAGCTGCGCTTCGCATTCGCGAAGGTGTTCCTGCGCAGTCTCCACCGCCCGTGAGAGCAGTGATGGGCAAAAAGGGCATCGCTGGCGACACAGATCAAGCGCCTAAGAGACAGAAGGTTGGAGCCTCTGCTGCGCAGGAGCGCGCCTCGGCTGCGGCTTCACGCAGTGGTGGTGTCAGAGTGTGTTTGATTTGCAAGGCCAACGAGAAGGATTCGACGTTCCCGACCAAATCTGATGCGTCAGAGTCTGCGTGCCTTCGGTGCTACACCATCTGGCTCCCAGCCAAGCGCTTCATCACCTTTGCCGAGTACGCGGCCATGTGCGCCTCGGACGCGGAGCACAAGCAAGACGTCGACCTCGCCATCAAGAATTACCCAGACACTCAGGCGTGCGCAGCTGCCATGACGCCAATGGAGGTGTCGGATTCCAGCTCTGTTGTCATCGAGATTTACCGCGATGGCGTGTGGATCCCCAGCAACAGGATCAGGAAGGAGACCTGCAACAGCACCACGAAGCAGCTGAAGATCGGCGAGCCCATCGAGTTGACGGTCCTTGACGGCACGGAGCATTCTGGCTATATCTTTTCCGACGGGCGGTCCGAGATGCGCGTGAAGGTGTCCATTCAAGCCAGGGTTGACAGCAGGCGGGTGACCATGCCGCTGACGGGGCAGCTCGTCCAAGGCTTGGCGAACTCAGCTATCGCCCACGCCCGTAAGTACGACACGATCGGCGTTCACAGCGACGCCATCTGCGACTTCTTGGAGAACAGTACGATATCTTGGGCAGAGATCAAGGATCGCGGGGCAAAGAATGATGCGCTCAAGGCTGCGCGCCGCACTGGCAGCCGAGACGGTGCCGATGCTCCTGGCGATGATGATGGTGATGATCCAGGTGATGGAGCCAGTGGCTGCGGTGGATGTGCAGGTCGATCGCCAGCGGCAGGTTCGATGTTGCCCCCATCTGCCAGCCCCAGGGTCAAGAATGAGAGCGGGCATCAGGGGTCGCCTCGGCCTTCGCCGTCTCCTCCGAGGAGCCGCAGATCGAGCGGTGCCTCTGATGGCGGGGGGCACCCCGCACCAGCGCCGCAAAAATCAGTGCGAGTGCAGATCTTCTTTGACGGCACCAAGAAGGCAGACATGACTGTGTTTCTCGATGTCACCCAGGCCAAATCCGACGCCGATGTTGACGACGAGCACGACGTGCTTGATTCTGCATCCGTGGCCAGTGGGTCAGCCGCGACTACCACTGCCGACACCGCTCGTGGCATTGTTGGCAAGTCTGGGGCTACCAGGGCATCCAAGAACCCCACCTACTGGATCAAGAAGCTCACTTTCGAGAACGCGCTGGGCGGCACCACGGACAGGCGAGATATGCACCATGCTGCGGAGTGCGCTAATAGGTACGAGTTGAAGTTCAAGGATGATACGACGACCGACGCGTTGAGGAAGCACATGAAGCGAGTGACGATCTTCAATAAGCTCAGCCCGAAGGAGGTGCCACAGACGAGCTGGCCAACAATTCGGGATGCATTTTCGGACCTCATCTTGGTCGACGTCAGTCCTCCTGGAAAGGTTTTCCTGGCTCTCGTGGAGAAGAGGGCCGTCGAGCTTTCTCAAGCGGCGACTTCGAGCATGTGCATCCGTGAGTCTGACATGAAGGATCTCGTGTCTTGCGTTACCCCTTGGCCACTCAAGGGCGATCAGCATGCGCCCAGTGAGGCATCTGGCCTGGCTATTTTCGACGTCCTGCATCCGAAGGTCCACCCGATGGCGCCAATCCTTCCTGGAAGCCTGCAGGCTGGGGTTCTGAAGGAGTATCTCATCAAAAAGTTCTTGTGTCACATCATCACGACTACGACGGAGGCAAACGTCAACAGCACCATGGCGGCCTTCGCGAAGTTGATGGAGTTCTTGGACTTGCCAGATGATGCGGAGATCTCCAACGAGGTCATGGGAGTTTGCGATTCGATCTACGTTTCGTTTCGAGGATTCGGTGCCATCGTGAACATCCAGGTTGGTGTCGATACGAAGTTCGAGTACGTGAAGGACGCGATGGCGTTGCACAAGGCCGCTGAGAAGACAGTTGTACAATCGGTGCTGCACGATGTTGGGACCACTCTGAACAGGAACCCGTTCCTGAGCGAGAAGATGGACATGCTGGCAAAGAACTTCGATGAGTACATGTCTCGCGGGCCTCAGCTGCAAATGCGCATGAAGGCGCTCTCCGACCTGAGCGAGCAGACCACCTGCGACGCGATCATCACGTGTGTGAATGGAGCGCTCGGCTGGAACAACCAGTACTCGGCGGTGCTTCCCGAGTTCGTGTGCGGTGGCTTGGACGAGCTGATCCACCGAAAGACGAAGCTTCTCTACGACCTGCTCGTCAGGACATCGAAGGGTGCCAAGGACGACGGCGATTTCTCCGATTTCCTTACCTCGGCGCAGACGCTCTACCAGAACTGCTGGAGGACGTACCCCGAGACGCCAGAGTACGACGCGTACATCGATGGCTGCGGGCACATGCTGAATTCCAAAATGAATTCAAATCGTTGTCGCTTCGCGTTGCCCCACCAGCCAATCCCACACCAGCTGTTATCCTCCTCCTCCTCCTCCTCCTCCTCGTCCTCGTCCTCCTCCGCCTCCTCCTCCTCCTCCTCCTCCTCTTCCTCCTGATGGCGCCTTGGGTGTCCCTTGAGGCGTGTTGGTGGGCTCTTGGGCCCTGCGAGCGAGCGGGCGGCGCTCCGCCCGCCCCGCGCGCAGGGCCCAAGAGGAGGGTCCAACACGTCTCTTGGGGTCATTAGGACATCGATCACAGAAGGGGGGGGGCATTAATGAACACCCCCCCCCCCCATCCCCTCGGGAGCCACCGCGCCGCCTTTTGGAGCGCTCTCGGGCCGCTCTTGGAGCGCTATTGGCTATTGGGCGCTCTTGGCGCCGTCCAAGGGCGTTGCTAAGCCACTCGTGAGTCTTCATTGGGCCATCTTGGAGCTACCTTGACGCCTCGGCTGGGCATTGGAAGCGGAATGTAGAGAACGCCAAAAACACGGATCCCCCTTAAGTGGTTTGAAGCATTTGGGCACATTCGGTGCACCCTTGGGGAGCTCTGTTTGACACTTGAAGCCGTCTCGGGGTGGTCGTGGAGTGTATTTGAGCGCGTTCGAGGCCATCTTGAGGCATATCTTTGGCCATCTTGGAGACTATCTTTGGCTTCCTGAAGCTCTCTTGGAGCCGTATCGGGCCATCTTGGGCGCCATGGCGCATCGCGAACCCCGTTGCCCAGGTCCACGGTGAGGGGGTTGGGGGAGGGGTAAGCCCACCCTCCCCCACCCCCACCACCACCACCCCCAAAGTGGAAGATGGATGCGTGAAAGTGGAACCTCCCTACACCGACGGCCAGATGGCTGGTTGGATCTCACGGCTGCAGTTTCGGAGAAGGTCCGCAAAATCAGCGAGGACGTCATGCAGTCGTTGCCGTTGCTGGATGAATTGGCTGCCATCCTGCGTCAGAAGGCGGGATTGCTTGATGGTGGCGAGTTCGATGGGACGGATCACATGATTGAGACGGTGACCACAATATTCCATGAGTTTGGGAAGCGCTCGTTGATCGACGCATACCGCATGCTCGGGCTCTGCGAGCGCGCCGCTGAGGTCACTCGCGCGATCTCGACAGTCAAGGGTGGTGGCGACAGAGCTCAGGTGCTGGCGAAGCTTTCATCATCTCTCACGTTCACCGTCGACCTGATGAAGCAGGTGAGGCCCAACCCCGACAACGAGTCGCACCTCGTGGCATCCGAAGCCCTGGAGTTGAACACAGCCCTCCGCTTGTCTCGTAACGCCAGGGGCCTGCAGGGGTCGCTGAAGGCGTTGGCATCGATCAGTGCGGAGTCGGCCGAGTGGTGTGATAAGTTCGCGGGGCTTGCATGCCGCGTGTTGGTTGACGCGGGGAGCTCGTACTTCTCTGCGCTCAAAGATAGCGCGGCGACGTTGATCGCCAACCTTGGGTCCTGTGCCGCAGCAAAGATGGACGAAACAGAAGAGTCGTGGATTCAGAGTTTGCCACCCCAGGCTGACGGATGGAACGCTTTCGTGACCTCGTGCCAGAAGTCCTTGATGAAGTGCGACGTCGCAGAGACCACGAGGTTGCTTCGGGCGGCCGAGATCGAGCTGGAGAAGCACGCCGAGGGCGTCAACGTCTTCGGCAGTGACTCCGAGGACCCGAAGTGGAACGCGATGGCGAGTTCGATCGAGGCGGCTCGCATCACTCTATCCGCCCAGAGACTCATGGAGGCCTACTTGTCGCAGGAGACGGACAAGCCCGTACTGCGTTCCATCACGAAGAATGAGATCAACGCCCACGCCAAGTGGGGTATCGAGAGGAGCAGCTTGCCAGAGATGCTGGTGAAGAGGATGCAGGCTGCGATGAAGTTGCAGACCATGGGCTGAGCCAAGATTCTCGCTGCCACGGCAGAGTGGCATGCCATGTTTCAGTGCATCACGCCGTCTCGCGTGCTGCGCCCTCGTCGGCCCGAGAGCGGAGAGCTGCAGCGGCTCTCCGTGGTGGTTGAAAAACCGTTGGTGTCAGTCTCATTTGCCGTTGTCAATTGCCAGGGGTAGAGAGGCTACCGCTCAACTGCTGCCAGAGTTCAACCCGTAATGTGAGTTGTTTATCCTTGGCGTGCTTGTTGATGCGAGTTGTATGGGTCCAGTTGCGATCATCTTAGACGCGCTTCGCGTGTAACCAACGCCCAGCGGCACCACCCCCACAGCCCACCATGTGGGAGAGAATCTCCGCGATCCCCCCACCAGCCTACCCAGTGACGATGCCCAGGTGGCTTGTCTTGGTCACGGGCGCGGGGTGCCTGCAGATGACTGCAAGGCTGGCGAAGCCGCCGTGCCAGACAGGATGATTGATTCTTCACCGCAAGATGGCGGCATGAGTGCGCATGACAAATATACTGAGAAGAGCTGGTGCCACCCGAGGGTCTCTTGGACCGTCTTGGGTGTCCCAGTTGGGCCTCTTGGTGCCTCCAGTGGTCATCAGTTGGGCCTCTCGGGGGAGGGGGCGCGGGGTCCGCTGCTAGGTGGCCTTCGGGCGTCGTCATGCCTCCCGCGGGAAGATCTACCAACAAACTGGCACGTGCGCGCGTCCTGATTAACATTGCCAACCTGGGGGTCACCAAACTGGACCCATGGCCGTCTCTTGGGGCGATCTTGGGGCGCCCTCGGGCGATCATGAGGCCGTATTGGTATCATCTTGGCTTATCTTGGTGCTATATCGGGCCCTTGCGGAACCTCTTTGGAGTTTCGGGGTGACATGGGAAATAAATTTGGTAGAATTCAAGCCGCAGTAGGTTGCCCCTGGAGTTTAACAAGAACTTCGGCCTCTCGGGTACACAGTGGGTGGATCATCGTGGTCATCATGCGCTTCTTTCGGGGGGGGCGCTGGGCTTGGTCAGCAAGCACTTCTTTGGACAATACTCACGTGCGCTCTTAATCTTTGAGCTCATGCTAGCTGTCTGGGGCCTTCTCAGGACCGCATTGTCCCAGCGCGCCCCTCCCCGATGGGCCCCGAACGCACCCGCCGAGGCCCTTCAAGACAGTACGAAAGATGTGTGGGAGTGCGGGTGGGAGCTTGCACCCCCCTCCCCGAAGGGAGACAGAGGCATGTCAAGAGCACTCGCTCTAAACCACCTGCGTCCTGATGGGGGGCAGGAGTCTCGACCCAGAAAGTCCGATCAAAATCTGGCACATTCAGTCTTCCTTAAACCAACGGGGACAATCGCGCACTGTGCCACCTCGCGTTGCTGTTTTTAGCATAACGATGTGGCAAGGCAGTCTCGCCCGCACATATGGCTTCGAGGGCCCGCAGGCGAGCGCACGAAAATGACATCGACGGTTTGGCACGCTGTGGGCACGGCGCACATCGTACGAGCAACAGAGTGCCTCACTCAACGGGTGGGTGGGTGTCAAGGGTACGCTGTAAGGAAACACATGAAATATTGATGAACTCGGGTCAAGACAAGAAGGCGGGCTGGCGGGCTGAAGGGGTTAGGTCGGAACAGGAAATGGCGGGGGCGGGCTATATTCGCAGGACAACGCGCCAGGGTTGTGAAGCGGTTTACGCTTGCGCGCAATGTGTGACGGGCGTTCCGATCCTTTCGGCCGCGAATTCCAGAGGGATATCAAGGAACTGCGCGCTATAAGATATTTGTGAAAAAACAAAAAACGATAACATTTCAAAACCTCTGCGGGGATATCTTTGGGAGATCTTTTATTATTTTCTGGTGATCTCCTCCTGGAGGGAGCTCGCCGACCATAAGGCTATGCAGCGTCGTAGCCTAACATAAGCCGCAGTCCAAGCTCGTCGTCATTGTTCGGCGCCACCTTCATGGTCGTGAATGAGAACACCGACGAGACAACCACTCCCCCGCGCGGCGACGTGCAGAACCCAGAACCGGCGACGTTCTGGCACGTGCCCCGCAACGTCAGTGTAAGAGACGAAGAACATCTTCAGGTATATCGTCCAACACTGGCGGAAAGGGACGAGTGGATGAGGGACACTTCCGCTTCTGCTTGTCGCCTCTCCATGAATGCGTATATCATGGAAATGCGGCGACGCAGAATGTTCGCGCGAGCGAACACCAGGGAGCAGTTCGCGGCGATGGGAGCTGCTGCTGCTGGTAGCCTTACTGCAAGCTCCAGCACAGCCCCAACACAACCAACACCACGCGACCCGCCATACGGGATACTGCCCACACCAGGCGACCACTACCACCTGGAGCCGGCAACGGCATATCCCGCGGGCTCACGCGTAAAGATTCCAGGACGCATGTCCATACTGCTGGACATAGGCAGCAACGTCAACCTCATCGGGTCCCACACGGCCATCGAATGGGAGTCCATGCTCATGCGCAAGGGCATCACCAACACGACTCCCATCATCAAGGAGCAGCGGGAGAAGGTCCTCAACGTCAGCGGCGTTGGAGCTGGCGCAGCCGAGTGCTACGAGATGTGGACCTTCCCCATATCCTTCGAGATGAATGGCGTCCACACGCAGGACACCTTCACGGCCAATGCGGCGACAGGTTGCGGGCAGCACCTGCCGGCGATCCTTGGCTTGGGCTCGATGTCCAAGAAGAAGGCTATGCTCATTACCGAAGCAGGCAAACAGACCCTGGTCTTGCCTGGCGACGGGCAGTATAAGGTCAGCTGTCCACCAGGCTCCAGGGCCATCAATGCACTGCCTTCCGCCAGCGGCCACCTCCAGATCCTCTGCGACGAGTTCGACGAAGGAGGAGGCCGGGCGACCGGCAATACGCAAGCCTTCGCCATATACGGATCCACAAACCAAGCAGGCGACTGCATCAAGACCTGGAAGGACCATCCACAGTATGCCGAATTCCTGAGGCAAATGCCGGAAAATCTGAACAACGACATCAGGAACATGGTGCACAGCACTTTGACCGGCAATCACCACCGTAACACCGTCAGCGCGGACACTGCCAAGGACATGATGCGGGAGATAATGTACTCATACATCGCCGAGGCGTTCAACGAGTACAGTCCACCTGCGGTGCCACAGTACCACCAGGACTCCATCCCCATCGAGGAGCAGTACAGGTGGTTGGGCGACCAACGCCCTGGGTACCACATGCAGGCGACTGCATCTTCCACATCATATCCCCGCGCCCCACCTGCACCGACACCACCTGACCGGCCGATCCCAGCGCACGTTCCTTGTTACAACATGGACGCGCCGGGCGACCGGCAGGAGTGAGGTGGGCAGGCGGGCGACCGCCCAGCGTCCGCTTGCAATACATACGGTGGGCAGCGATTCATACACAAAGCATTGGTCATTGAGGATCAAAGAGTGGCTTGCGCCGAACTCCGCACCCGAGCGTACTTGTGCGACCGCATAACACATAATGAAGTTATGACGGCCAGCGGCACACACTACTTAGGCACGCTACTATCTAGGGATTACCAACTACTATGGGTATCTACTCCTGCGGATTGGTACGTGCGTACACCGGGTAAGCGGGCGAGGCCACACTGGGATCGCATTAGGAATCTACTAGTCAATGCTAGATCACTAAATATGCAGGTAGTGATGTTCGGACCACCGGGTTACATGTGGAAGGTTACGCCAATCAAGGATGCTATTGAGGACACTAAACTACATACTGTACGTATGCGCTTGTGTCATTTTGGGATTAAGTACGACCGACGGAGTACGAAACCAAGTGGTACGTATCTACAGGTTGCTACTACGTTCCCCATTTGGGCCAACATGTGGCAATGCACATGTAAATCCCGCACGGAGCATCAGCTTGACTGGTATGGCCAATCACAACCACATGCCGAGTGGAGGGCGACCTCACTACGTACCCTTACAACACGACTATTGGATCATATCCTCAAACCAACTTCACCACGAAACGGTAAAACGTTCATGAGCGTTTGGACGCGAGTCGACCGCAACGTGGGCCACTACCTCACAACACTCAAGAAGGGGCCCAGAAGGGACGATGTGCGGCGACGCGTTAGGATAGACTACGATACCAAACAGACTATACAAGACATCGACGTAGCCGATCAACCCATAGGCTACAACTGGCACGCGCCATTACCTCCCAACGTACACAACATCGTCACACGACTGTATTGGGAGCCAATAGAGCCAGCCCTGCTTGGCGACAAGCAGGAGCGTGGAAACGCGCAAGCTGGTCCCAACAAGAAGAATCGAGTCGTCTTCATAGAAGACGCACTTCCTCCCTCTCCGATTTTGGGACAAGCAAGCGACCCACCAACACATGACGGCGACGTGTCAGATGCGTATCCCACTGAATCACGCATCAAGCAAAAGGAAAAGCTCAAAGCTGAGAAGGAAGCCGGCATCAATCCCAAGAAAAAGAAGATTCCAGTCGAACATGGACAAGACGACTGTGGTGAAGACTTAAAGGGACTTGATAGCATGACCAATTCCGCTGGCGACAGCTACTTTACTGGCGACGGTTATGACGACCTCTCCGACGACGAGGATCGCATTATCGTATTCCCATCACTAGCTGTAGAGGAAACAGATGTCTTCGCCTTAATACCAACACTATGCTATGGCAAGAACAACTGCGTAGACATGCTGGAATTATGCGGCGGAATTGGCGGTATCTCCAACTTAGCATTCCAACGAGGCCTTACCTCAGGCGGAAACCTAGACAAGAGAGTCCAAGTTAACTTAGACGACCCAGAAGTACAGCGTTGTGTCCTGCACTACTTGGACACTTGCTTCGTAGTTACGACGGTCTTACAAGTCAACTGCAGATCGACTGGACCGCCATCTTACTTCAACGCACAGAAGAACTACGTCACTTGGCATGCACACCACAAAGAAGATTTACCGCACATCAAATTCTGTGGTACCGTTGCCAAGAAGCAGGACGATCTTGAAAGGTTCTGGCTGCGCGAGCAGCCGGTGGGCACTTGGGTGGATCAAATTGAGCCTTGGAAGACACTGGTCAACAGAACACGAATATACACGATAAACATGGACCAATGTGCTACTGGACTCAAAGACACCCAAGGTATCCACATAAAGAAACCCACACAGATGATGGCTAACACCAAAGTCCTACTTACACCGTTCCAATCACTTGTTTGCGACGGCTCACACCAGCACTCGCAAGTATGCAACAAGGAGCTCGCGAGAGCAGCACAATATACTCACAATATGCAACTCACAATTGTTAAGGCAGTTGCTGCTGCTTCCGACTACCTCATGCATGGCGACGTGCGGGCCGCCGACAGGACCTGGGCATATCCCTCATTAAACTGCAAAGGATTTGATCTCGACGACCCCACTTTGCCAAGACACCCTGGCAGTGGGGGCGGTCATGCGGCCACTAGTACCTACATGCGAAGCATGTGTGGACAACATGCGCATGACATCACCAAAGCACAGCCGTAACCCACGACAGTGCAAGTACTTCGATCAAATACCTATACATTTGGGGCTGCCCAGCATGTAAGAAGGACTACGGGAGGAAGGAAAACGGACACACCGAGCGATCGGGGCACTGCAGATTCGCCGAGAAGTACGCCCTACCACCAGACCACCCACGAGAGCCTGCACCACCAAACCCTGAGCCACCAGCACCGGCACCAGCGCCGGCACCAGCACCTGATGCTGCTGGCAGCTCAGACGATCACCTTCGACGCCCAGCTGGACCACCTCGAGTACGAGCACCGGCTCCAGCACCGCGCGGCGACGCGCGGGGCGGCGACGCAATACAGGGTGCTGACGGCCAAACACGAGTGGTAGGCAGTAGGGGTAGAATGGAAACAGCAGTGCCCCCACCACCTGCACCACACCCGGTACGACGATCACCGCGTCTACCTGATTGGTCCAGGTTTGACGTACAGATGAGCCTCCAGAACTTGAGGAGTTACGACCCTAATCTCGTTAGGAAGGAACTACAGAAGCTACACATTAGATGGTATCACGCCAAAGAACCCAAGATGAGGCTGATACTCTCCAAGGTCGGACTCGACAACGTGCGCCTCAACCTGATGGAGGAGATTGTTGACGGATGCAATGTCTGCCGTGATTGGGCACGGCCAGGCATCTCCAATATGTCTTCTGTCGCACTACCTCTCAAGTTCAATGAGGAGGTGGAAGTAGATTTACTCTTCTATAAAGAATACGTAGTGTTCCATGCTGTCGACAGGTGCATACGATGGATTGCGGCGACGCAAGTTGCAGACAAGACCATGCACACCTTGCTCAACGCCCTGGATCAGATATGGGGCATCTATAGTTACCCCAAGATCCTGTACTCAGATGGCGAAGGCGCTTTCAACAATCCAACCGCCAAACATATCCTTGCCTCAAGGGGCACTGATCTTAGGATCCGCGCGCGCGGACAGCACGCCACAACCATAGAGGCCCGCAACGGCCTACTACGACATACGATGCACCACATCGAGCAGGAACTCAAGGACCGCGACATCCCGGTACAGTTTACCCGACTGTGATCGGAAGCCGTATTTGCCTGTAATGCATTCACCTTCTACAACGAATGCTCACCATATAATGCACTACTTGGACGTCAACCACCAGTCTACCTGATCTCCCCACGCCCGACTTCGACGGAAAGACGGAGACTGCAGGCCACGAACGTGAAGCACAGATACGAGCAGTATCTATCGAGGCTATCACGCAGGCGACTGCAGTAGCGAAGACTTTGCGTGCTCTTAAGGACAAGACGCACAAACCAGGAGATACCTACAACGTTGGCGACATGGTTGACTACCACCGCCCCACCACCACAAAGGATGACTGGGGCGGTTGGAATGGCCCATGCACCGTAGTCGAAAACGACCCAGAACGAGGCCAAGCAGTAGTGTTATCGGGCAACCGACGTGTACGAGTTCATTACCCAAACTTACGTCATTGCCTATATGTTGAGACGTTCGTCATGAAGGGGATCGGCTCAGACCACACGGCTTTAGGCTGCGTCATTGAGTTCATACAAGGACTACAAGCGGGGCAACCTGCAATAGTCTTTGGCTACACCGAAGGAACACAAGGCAGCCTCAAGCTGACACCTGGCAGCCAGATGAATCCCAAAGTACAGATGACACTACAATTCCTTATCAGAAACTACTTTAGGATTGAGAATGTTATTGCAGTACGACTGGCCAAGAGCATGCATAAGCTGCCAGCCTACAGGTCAGCCGCAGGCAGCACTCTTATCTACTACGACAACGACGTCACACCAGGCTTCCACTACTATGAATCCAACGGCCCTGCAATTACCGTACACCAAGTTACTGGCAACGGGCACGCCCGGATCATACAATGCCTCACATCTTCCAAGCCGGTGGCGGGCATCGACGAGGACCTCTCGAAGTTCGAAAACCTAGCCGACGGTCCGCGGCCACCGCCACCGCCGGCGACGGTACCGTCACCACCGACACCACCAGATGAAGATGATGGGCGACTACTTACTATCCAAGAGGAAACGGAAGCCGACCTAGACGCATATGTGATGGAAGAGTGGTACGAGGAACTCAAGGACTCCACGTACGCCTTCCAAGCTTTGGACGACGTTCCCCTCGAGGACGTCTTCAAACCACCGACACCTTTTGTGCCAGAGTCGAGCGTATTGGTAACAATCGCTCCAGACCACGGGTGCGGCGACGCACCTGTTCTCTTTGGCACTGACCAGCTCGGCAACGAGCATGACCTCACAGACCAAGTGCAGATGTGCTCGTACGAGCCGGACCACGACTACCACCTAGATGTCGACGAACAGGGTTCATGCGTTGAACTCTGCTTCGAATCCCACATGTCCAAAGTCGTCCTGTCGGAAGAGCAGTGCGACTCACTGGAACATAACGACATCGCGACCATACGCGTCTACGCCAGCGTCGCAGCTAAACGAGCTGTAGTAGTCAAGGAATACGACATCATGACCAAGAAAGAGATAGAAGCCAACCCAGTACAAGTATCTCGAGCACTGTACACCGAACTCAAGATTTGGCTCGACAACAACTGCTTCAAGATGCAGCTACTTTGTCACGCCACCAACGTCATGACATCACGTTTCGTGTACAAGTGGAAGTACGTCAAGAACCTCAAGACAGGAGCAATGGAACGTACTATTCGTATGCGACTTGTCCTACGCGGCTTCATGGATCTAGACTTGGTCGAGACGTACTCAGGCACCGCCCGGCGTGGCAAGCAGCGCCTTTTGGCAAGCATGGCAGCATGCAATAAGGCCTGGGTCATTGCCTCCCTTGACATCGACAAGGCCTTTCTGAAGGGCCTCACCTACAAAGAACTCGCACAGGCGACTGGCGAGACTGAACGCATGGTCTGCTTCACCTTACCACCTGGAGCTGCATCAGTGCTTCGCACCCTACCAGGATTCAGTCAGTACGACGAATCCAAGCACTGTTTACAGTGCCTCAAACCAGGCACCGGAACAAAGGACGCCCCACGGGCGTTCTCCCTTAAGCTCCGAGGTGTTACACGGGGAATAGGGCTCAAAGGCACATCTTACGACGAGGAATTCGAGATGAGGCCGAACCTCGTAACAGCGAAACACGTTGACGACATCAACATGACAGGCACCAACCAAGGCATCGACAAGTACGTACAGTGTGTCGAGTCTACCTTCGGAGCCTGCAAGTTGAACAAACATACGTACACCAACTGTGCTGGACGATACCATAAGAATAGTGACGGCGACGCCACTATGGATCAGGACGAGTATATTAAACAACTACGTCCCATACACCACTACGAGCTTACAGGAGCCGCTGCCGAAGAAAAGGCAACCAAAGCCGTAGCTGACATGTTCGTTAGCCTACGCGGGGCCCTGGCCTACGCACTTATCACACAAGTGTGGTTAATGGTGTATGTAGTATCCCTTCAACGTGTACAAGAACCTACCAACCTACAGGTTAGGAGGTTGAACGCGATCACCAGAAAGCTACAGGCCTGCCCTAAGAAGATCGTGAACCCTGCGATGACACCAACAGGGGAGGTCGATATACACAGCGACTCTGGTTATCGACGGCTTACGGGTGATACCGACGATGAAGAAAATGGTTACGGTATCAGAGGAGCAAACCTGCTCCGGCGCGGCAACGCGCATAATGGTAAGCCAGTTGTTCACCTCATCGATGCGTACTGTAAGTCCCACCGACTACAGGTACGCTCAAGCTACTCAGCGGAGACGCTAGCAGCAGCACACAACCTGGAGGACAGCTTCGTGACCATTGTGACCCTACACGAGCTCAAGGCTGGACCACTTACGCCAACACAACTCAAGGATGGTATGGAGGGTAATGGTACTGGTCTTGCTACTAAGGTCTACTTAACTATTGATGCGGAATCCGTGTTTAAGTCACTATCTAGTAAGGACCTTAAGAAGCCTACTGAGTGTACGTTACTAGGACACATCAGTTGGATACGACAAATGATGAGTAAGGGTATTGTGTACGGTATTCAATGGTGCGATACACGACATGACTGCCGACGGTCATACGATGGGGAGTATCGACCGCGACTTGATTCTCCAGGCTATGGCGGGTACCAGACCTTCCAGCACGAGGTCAAACGGTATTCACCACACCGCAGCAACACCACGCCAGGACAGGCCATCACGGATGGCTTAGCGGATACGTAAGTCCACTTTTTCTGGCAGCCTGGCGACAGGTTGCAGTGTGCTTGGAAGCTGCAGGGCGACCTGCCTTTGGGCATAGTGGTGCAGGGCGACCTGCATTTTCTTTCTGAGCCCGCGTCTTTTGCCGCTGTTCTCGGACCTAAGCACGTTTTCGCCTAGGTCTCTGGGAGCCTCCCAGAGACCTCCTGCAGGCACTGGCGCTGGCCGGTTCCTGCGGGCTCAAATTTGGCGCTAATCAAAACCAGGTCTGTGTGGAGCACGGACCACATAAAAAACGCTACCTGTTCAAGAGCCGGGCGCTGAATTAGCGCTCGGGCCGCCCGCGCAGACTGGCGTGGTGCGGCTTATGCGACTACTTCAAGTGGTCACCGGTTTCCCTTCCGGTGGCCCCCCAGTTGCCCAGGAGGGTCTTCTCCCGGGCGACCGGGGTCGTTTCGTTTCGAAACGTCGTCGCAAACGCAGGGCGACCTGCATCTGCCTTCGTTCGGCTTTGCGATCGAGGGTGCGGCTGAGTCGATAGACGGGGCCCACCTCGATCTGTACAGGCACGGTGGCAGATGTACTGTGCGCATGGGGGCCGTCGTGGGGCCGTCTTGGCGCCGTCTTGAGATGCCGAAGGGCCTTCTAAGACCGCCTTGGATCCCATGGGAGGCCCACTTGGAATTCAATGCTTTGAGCCTCTTCGGACCTTGATGGAGGTCCTCTTGTTGCCCTTTTGGGCCCTCTCGGAGACATCTTGGGCCGTCTTGAAGCTACAGTCGGCCGCCCTGGGGCCATCGTGGGCCGTCTTCGAGGCATCTAGGGCCATCTGGTGTCTTTCGGTTTTAAAACGACGGATCGTGGCTTCGGGGGCACGGCTCCATGGCTTTTTCACGAGGGATCGTTTCCTGGGAAGGGATGGCGGTGCATGCGGGGAGATGCGGCCCAGAGGGGAGTGTCCCATATTCGAATGCAAATTCCATACCAGACAGCCCTTTGCATTCTTCCACGGCCCAAAGTGCACAAGGCACGGGTGCGAATCACGAAGAAATCGTTAAGAAAGAGTCCTTAGCCATGAGTCCATATTGAAGGAATCCTCACCAAGAGGCTACTCGCTGACATGGACTCTTATAGTCCCAGTTGGCCCTTCCAACATATCCATTATCAAACATTTTCCGCCAACGGAGTCCTTGAGGACGAAACCTCAACGACGGAATTATCAGGTAGTCCTTGTTCTTGATATCCTTGCTGAATGAGTCATTATTACATAATCCTTACCACAGAAGTCCTCGCCAAGGAAATCCGGAGTCATCAATCCTTACCGCCGTCATGGCCGTCGCAGCAGAGACTTCGGCTCCTTGGAAAGCAAAGTAGGGAGGGATAACGACCACTTCGAGAGATCGAGTCATCGGCTGGCACGCAAAGCTGCTGCAAGCGACGGCCGCCCGAATTTGCCAGGCCGTTGTTGCACCAGGGTGCAGCGCCAGCCCAAGTTTGCTCGTTTTTTTTGACTCCCAACTTCTGTCCGGGTTCTGGATGGCGGTTTGCGTTGCTTTTTTTCTGGTTGCCATTAATTCTTGGCGCTTCGCGTATCCCTCCAGCCAGTTTAATGTTTGGACGGCTTTCGACCTGCTTCGCGAGCCCGCAGACCAAAAAAGTATCCCCACGGCCCATCCAGAAACGATGCCCATGAGAGTCGACGGGGGGAGAGAGGAAGAGATACGCATAGTCAGGGAGGCTTGGGAGGCTCCGTGGCCATCTCGAGCCGTCCTGGAGCGGTCTTGGGGCCGCTTGGAGCATCTTCGGCGCCATCTTGAGCCAGCTTGGGCTATCTGAGCCATCTTGGAGGTCATCTTGGGCTCTCTGAGGCCGCTCGGGGGCCTCGCGGGTGCCTCTTGGAGGCCTCTTGGGACTTCTTGGGGCTTCTTGGGGCGGTCTTTGGGCCCTCTTGGAGGGGCTCTCAGGAGCCCTGGAGGGCCTCTTGGGGCCATCTTGGCCGTTGGTCAAAAGGGGGGGGTCCTCGATTTCCCTTCACCCCTCGGGGGCCACGATCCTCGTGAGGGGTGTCAAACACTGGCCCTCCCAGGGGCTGAAAAAGGAGCCTCCGACACCTCGCGACCCCTCCCCAAAAAACCTCAGGGAGGGGGAGGATTACCCTCGCCGAAGGGAAGAGATGGGTTGTGGAAGAGGAAAGAGACCCTCCGTAGACCACCTGTCGCCCAAAGGGCTGGTGGGATTGTGGGACTTGTTCCACTGACGCACTTGCGTGTTTCTCGTTGAGGGTCGGATTGTGCCCATTCTTTGCCTGGTAGCTTTTAGTATGATGGCTTGGCTTGGAAATTCTGCGCATGCTTAGCGTATCCCGACCAGCCCGGTCAGAAACCTTGCCCATGAGTCATGAGAGCTGTCGGGACACGGGGCGAAGATACACACATCGTGAAACACAGCTGACAACCAGGATGGGTAGAGAGATTTCTGGGAGCAGTGGGGTGGCCTTGGGAGGCCTCTTCGGGCCATTCCTGGGGCTCCCGGGGGGGCGATGGGGAGGAGAGGGGAGGAGGCAGACCGCCTCTCGGGGCCCTCGTGGGGCGCTCTTGGGGCGCTCTTGGAGTCGGCTTGGTTCAGCCTTGGAGCTCTGTTGGAGCTCTCTCGGAGCTCGCTTTGGGCCATTTTGGGGCCTTCTTGAAAACATTTGATGGTTTCTTGGGGCCATCTTGGGTGCCATCGATCAGAGGAGGGGGGGGATCCCACGGTGCCCTTGGGCGCTCTTGGGGCCGTCTGGGTGGCATCTTAGGCCATCTTGGGGCCACCTTGAGGCTCCAGAAACCCATCTGAAGCGAACAGGCGCGAAGGCACAACCCGCTGATTTTCTACATATAGGCTTTTGGAAGATGTTGGCCTCTGGGAGGGGTCCTGAGGGGGCTTCGAGAGCACTCGAAACAGCCTATCTTGAGCCGCCTTGGAGGCCATATTGGAGCAGCGGATGCCCCTTTGGAGCCATCTTGGGAGCAGAAGGCCCTCTGCCATCTCGCGGCCCCCTCCGAGCAAACCCAGGGTGGAGAGAGGGGGAGGGTCCCCCTCCCCAAAGACCCAGGGTGGAGAGAGGGGGAGGGTCCCCCTCCCCAAAGGAAAGAGGGTTTTCGCAGAGGAAGGGAAGATAGCGTCAGACCACCTGCGCCCAGAGGTCTGGTGGGATCTACTCGTGCAGTGCGAGCTAGGGCGCAGGACGCCGCAACACTGCAACCGTCTCTCAGGCTGTGGCTGATGTCCCCTTATTTAATCGCTTCGCTCATTCCGCCGGCCCTGGCGCTATTTCGGGCCTCGTGGGGCCGTCCAGGAGTCCTGGGGGCTTCTTGGGGGCTTCTTGGGAGCGTCTTGGGGCTCTTTGGCGGCGCATTGGGCTCCCCTGGGGCCTCTTGGGGGGCTCTTGGGGGCCCCTTGGGGCTGTGGCTGATGTCCCTTTCTTTTCTGAGCGCGCCCGGGCGACCGCCCTTTGCCGGCGCAGACGGCGGGCGGTGACCGCAAGATTGCTGCGCACCTCGCGCGCGCACGATGCCCGTGCGGGCCCGGAAGCCCGCTGTGCGTGCGGGCCTGCGGCCAGGGCAGAACTTCGGCCCGGGCGCACAATCGGGCCGACCTCTGCCGACGCATGGCCGGGGGCGAGAGAGCACCAGGGCAGGCACATACCGCACAGGCCTCGGAAAAAAAATAGCGAACACTTATGCCACATTCCTCTGTGAACGCCTCCCCCTCCCCCCAATGTGCAAAGTTGGCGGTGGGTCTGATGAGTTGCACCTCGACCGCAGTCTCCCCCGCGCGTGCCAACCTTGAGTTTTGGGGGCAGGGGGGGTGTTCACTAATTGTTTCCCTCTACCGTACGTCGACAAAATATTGCCTCGGGGGGGGAGGCTCAGGCGCAAGCGTTTCTTTTCAAACGGTGTCCGCTGTCTTGGGCACTCGGTGGCGCAATACTTTGCCGATGTACCGTGCTAATCACATTGAGGTCACAGGTCCCGGAGTGGCGTCGCGTACCACCGTCAGACATCGCATGCCAAACAAGCCGCGCGCACGCGGAGGACGTGCGGTACATCGCAGAGGCATGTCCGCGGCAGCCTCGGCTTCGTGGTCTGGTTCGCGTAGTCCGCTCTTCTGCTCCGGAGGCTCGCGCCGTTCCGCCGACCCCTTGAGGAAGAGCACGTCCACGGGCGCGGCCATTTTTGGGGCCTCTTGGGGGATTCTGTTGGTGCCGTTTGTGAGCGTCTTGGGGGCCCTTGGGGGTTTTCTGGGGGCTCT
The DNA here is from genome assembly GCA_963575745.1 of Prorocentrum cordatum. Classification (NCBI taxonomy): domain Eukaryota; class Dinophyceae; order Prorocentrales; family Prorocentraceae; genus Prorocentrum; species Prorocentrum cordatum. The sequence continues at coordinate 81,482 of CAUYUJ010002387.1, forward strand.
TTGGGCGCCTCCTGGCGGTCTGGTGGCACGCTTTGGGCGGACGGCTCGACATGTGATTTCGAGTTGCCCATCTTGGACCTCTCTGGTGGCCCTTTTGGGTCTCGCTCGGGCCGCCTTCGGCGCCTCTGGGGCCGTCTTGGGGTCCCCTTCGGGCCTCTTCGGTGCTTCTTGGGCCGTTCTGGGGGGATCTTGGGGCTCTCTCTTTTGGGCCATCTTGGGGTCATCTTGAGGCCTCAAAAACGCACAGGAAGTGAAAAGGCGAGAAGGCAACACTCACTGACTTTCCGGAGGTTTTGAAGGATTTTGGCTTCTCGGGGAGGTCCTGAGGGGTCGCTGAGGGCACCTGAGACCGTCTTGTGACCCTCTTGGGGCCTCTTGGAGGCATGTCAGAAGCTGTCTTGAAGCATCTTCGGCTCGGGCCATCTTGGAGTCCAGGTCCAGGGGAGGGGGTGGGGGGAGGGGTCAAGCTACCCACCCTCCCACAAACTGTCTAGCTCACTCTCACCCGCCCTCCGAACACATAAGTAACACCCGAGCCTGAGCATGTTCAGCGGTCGTCTTTGGATCGACAGCTCCTGGGAACCAAAGCCGACTTCAGGTGCGCGACGCTTGGACAAGGTGCGCCACGCGTGCCAGGGGCGCCACGCGCACCAGGCACCCCTGGGGCCCGAGCGTGCCAGGCACGCCTGGTGCGCCAGAGGCGCCACGTGCCCCGAGTGCGCCAGGTGTGCCGCACACTCCAGCCGCGCCAGGAGCGCCACGCTCGGGGCACGTGCAGAGTGCGTCAGGTGCGCCTGCGCGCGTGGCAGCACACATCGGAGAACATGTCGGCCCCCACCGTCCTTTTCGAAAAGCAATGCCCATCATTGCGTCTGGTTGGCCTGCGCACAGCAGGCCACGCGCCACCACCCCCGCCGTCTCTGTCAAAACCACTTGACAGTGATCGCGGGGTGGCCGCGCATGTTTCAGATTTAGTCGCGAGGTGCACTTTGTATTGTCTGTTGTCAGGGATGGTAGCCCTGCGCGCAGCAGGGAATATGCTGGGTCTCCTGCCGTCCCTGTCAGACACAATACAAAGTGCTCGCGGGCCTCGCGGACATGACTCAAGACTTTGCCCCAAAGTGTATTTTGTATTGTTTCTTGACGGTTGGTGGGGATGGGGGGGCGCATCGGGTTGGCCGCGCGTGCTCCCAATGTGGAGGCATCGCGCGTTTTGTATTGTTTTGTGAGAGGGATGGTGGGAGGGGGTGGCCCTCTTGGGGTTGGCACGGTTCCAGGTTGGCCCCCGGCCGTGTGGTGGAGTGGGTGTATACTAATAGGGAACAATGATAAACCCTTCGCCGAAGGGGAAGAGGGTTTTTGGAAGTGGAAAGGGAGATCTCGTTAGACCACCTACGCCCAAGAAGGGCTGGTGGGACTATCCTATCCGGCTCCCAAACGGATTACAGCGATGTTTGCCTTTGGGGGCCCTCTTGGGGGTTCTCTTTAAGCCTTGCCGTGGCATCTCGGAGGCTACTTTGGCAGTCGTGATACCATTTTGGTTGCTTTCGGGCTCTCCCTGGCGTGTTGGAGCCAATCTTGAGTGGAGCCAAGGTTGATCGGATTATCGATCCTGGGGGAAGGAGAGATGGGGACAGCCAATTATCTCACATGCCTTGTCGCCCCTGTCAAGCTGGGGTTCGGCGGATTTTTAGCCCAGGCTGTTCGCGTCGCGGCGGTCGTGCCCCGCACTGCCCCGAAGCCCTGGTGCAGGCTCTATTCGCGTTTCGGAAAAGGCGGCAGTCATTTTGAGTATGCGGGCCGACGCGCGGCTGCATGACCAGACGGAGGAGGCGCAGGCATGTGCGGGTCGGCGCCGCGCGGGTGAGAAGGATGGCCCAAAGCGATCGCCAGAGGGCGTGAGGGGCTTGAACAGGAAGCGTAGAAGCAGATATTGGAAGTGCATCCCTCTGCGGGAGTGGAGGGCCGTTTGCTTGCTGAGCGTTGAGGTTATAGTGGTCCCAGCCCAGGTCGCGTCACCTTGGCCGCGTCGCGACACTTATGCCGCGCGCATAGCTTTCGCTGAAATGGCACCTTCGCGGGTTCAAGGCCCCCCAAGCTATCTCGGCCAGGGCCATTGCCAAGGCCATGCCACGCGTTGTTTTGGTTTCGTTTTGAAGGCAGCGCCCCGCGTCTCCAACTTTCTCTCCTTCTCCCCCTCCTCCCTCCCATCCTCCTCATCAGTATCATCATTATCGTCATCATCCTCATGCTCCTTCTCCTCTTCATCATGATCACCATCATCATTATCATCAAAATTGTCATCCTCATCGTCCCCTGCATCCTCCTAATCATCATCATACTTATCATCATCATCATCATCACCACCACCACAATCGGCATCACCATCAACATCATCACCATCATAATCATCACCATCACCATCACCACCATCATCATCACCATCATCATCATTCTCATCATCATCATCGTCTTCATCTTCAGCATCATCATCAAATATCACCATCATCGTCCTTATTACCATCATCATCACCATCATCAGCATCATCACCATCATCGCCATCACCATCATTATCACCATTAACATCATCCTCATCATCAACCTCCTCATCATCACCATCGTCATCATCATCATCATCATCGTCATCATCATCATCGTCATCATCACCATCATCATCATCTTCGTCGTCGTCATCACTATCATCATTATCATCCACAACAGCAATATTAACATCAACACAACCATCATCATCATCACCATCACCATCACCATAACCATCACGACAATCATCAGCATCATCACTATCACCATTACCATTGAAATCAACATCAGCATCACCATTCCATCACCATCATCATCACCATCACCATCACCATCACCATCACCATTACCATCACGATCACCACCATCATCATCACCATCACTATCACCATCGCTATAACCATCACAATAATCATCACCATAACCATCACCATCACCATCACCCTCATCGTCATCATCATCATGACTTTCGTCGTCGTCGTCGTTATCATCAGCATCGTCATCAGCATCCTCATGATTATCATGATCATCATCATCATCACCATCATCCTCTTCCTCGTCCTCCTCATCATCTTTATCAATTTTCTCATTGACATCATCATCGTCATCATCATCATCACCATCACCACCATCACCACCATCATCACCATCATCATCATCAGCATCATCATCATCATCGTCATCGTCATCATCATCATTATCATCGTCATCACCATCATCATCATCATCATCATCATCATCATTATCATCATCATCATCATTATCCTCATCATCACCACCACCACCACTATCATCATCACCATCATCATCACCACCAACATCATCGACATCATCCTCATCATCATCACCACCATCATCATCATCATCATCATCATCATCAACATCATCAACATCAACATCAACATCACCATCATCACCATCATCATCATCGTCGTCGTTATCATCACCATCATCATCAAGCTCGCGATCGCCGGGGCTCTCCGCAAGGCCGGGGCGATCGTCGACGTCGAGGCGCACGTCCCGGAGCTCTGCAGGACGGACTCCGACGGCGGCGTGATGGAGGCGATCTTGGACGTATGCTGGAGGTGGCCGGCCACCGTGACGTGGACGTGGCTTGACGTCACGGTGCACTCCTACCCGGACGGTGGTGCTCGAGCTGCATGCAGCCGCGGATGTGCATCTGGCGACGCGCGCCGCAGAGCGTTCCAAGCGCCACCGGTACGGCGATCGCGTCGCCGCCTTCGCAGTCGGCGTCGGCGGCCGGCTGGGTAAGGATGCCCTGGCCATCCTGCGCCAGATCGACGTGGACGCGGTCAACCACGCGTGGGTCTCGCGAGGCCTCCTGGCGCCGCCCCCGAGCCGGGCGCTGCTGGCTGCCATCAGCGCTGCCGCGGTGGCCGCGGAGGCTGGGGCCATCCTCGGCGCCGTTGCGCCGCTGCCGCCGTCGCCGCCGCCGCCGGAGGAGTGCTGAGGTGGCCAGCCGGCGGGGCCTTCGAAGTTTCGAGGCGCTCAATCGTATGTGACCCTAGATTGGAGAGTGCCATCATCATCATCATCGTCATCATCATCATCATCATCATCATCCTCATCATTGTCATCGTCATCATCATTTTCACCATCATCATCACCATCCTCGTCATCGTCATCATCGTCATCATCAGCATCATCATCATCATCATCATCAAAATCATCATCAGCAGCATGGTCGTCATTATCATCTTCCTGATCATATTCACCATCGTAATCATACTCATCATCGTCATCATCATCATCATCATTATCATCATCATCGTCATCATCACCGTCCTCGTTAGCACCTCCTTCATCACCATCATCATAATCATTATCATCCGCATCATCATCAGCGCCAACACCTCCATCATCATCATCATCATCAGCATCATCAGCGTCATCATCGTCATCATCAGCGTCATCATCGTCATCATCTGCACTATCCTCATTATTACTATCATCATCTTCATCATCACCACCATCATCATCATCGTTATCATCATCATCAGCATCATCATCATCATCGTCATCCTCATCATCATCATCATCAACATCCTCATCATCATCGTCATCCTCATCATCATCATCATCATCATCATCATTTTCCTCATCCTCATAATCATCACACCTTCGGCTGCTCTCCGCATGTCCTCCCTCGCACGTTTCGTGGCCCCATCGGGATTTTGACCGACATTTTTTGCTGCGAGCGTCCGCGTGCGTCACAGCCGTGTCGGCCCCCCCCATACGTTTCAGGGGGCACGACCACCCGCGTGGGGTTAGCCGAGCGATGTTCTTTCCGTTTCTTCGCCGCCGACGTGTGGCAGGTGATCTGCCCTGACGTACTGGGTGGCTTTACGGCTGTCGGGTCTCCTGCACTGCAATCAAATATACCTGGCGTGCCTATTCCCGCGTTGGGTGGTGCAAGGCTCAAAGGAAACGAGGTCGGTGTTCGACGACAGCAGCCTCTGTCCCCGCACCTTGCTTGCTCGTCGTTCTTCGCTTTCGAATCCTGCGTGCGAGGACTAACGTTAGTTTTTGTTTTGTTCCTCCCCCCTTCGTTATATATATTATATATATAATATATATATATATAGATATATATATATATATATATATAGATATATATTATATATATATCTATATAATTATTTTTCTCTGTGTTGTTGTGCCTGTCGTTGGTAGGGCGTGGGGTCGACGACCAGGACAGTACGACGCTGCTCTTTTTCAGCTGTTCGGTTTGCTACGGGGCCCCAGGCGTCCCAACAGGCTTACGCTGGGTATGCTCTCAGCCACTTTGCGGCGGGCGCAGGCCGTCGCTGCATTCGCCGACGATGCCAGGAGAAGCAGCCAGCAAACATGTTTGAATATCGATTCGTTGCGCTGGCTGGTTGGCGGCAACAAGCCCGCGGGCATGCGGCGAACCAGAACGTCCTGCGAAAGTAGGCGCCTCCGGCCACGCCACCTCCCACTTTCTTGCAATGCACATCGGGCGGTGGCGGATTCCTGGGCCGCCGCCGTCGCAACACGCAGCCGCCGCGAGCTGCCGCCCGCCGCTGCCGCCGCCGCCGCGCCGCCGCCGCCGCCACGTCGCCGTAGCGGCCGCCGCCGTTCGCCCCGCCCGCCGCCGGCCGCCGCTGCGGCGGGCGCAGCCGTCGCCGCCACCGCCGCCGCCGCGGCCGCGCCGCCGCCGCCGCGCCGCCGTCGTCCCGCTTGTCGTTCGTCGTCGTTCGTCTGTCGTCCGTCGTCGTCGTCGTCGTCTCCGGTCGCCATCGTTGGTCGTCGTCGCTCGTCGTCGTCGTCTCGTGCGTCGTCGTCGTCGTCGTCGTCGTCATCGTCGTCGTCGTCGTCGTCGCCGCCGCGCCGCCGCCGCCGCCGCCGCCGTCGCCGCCGCCGCCGCCGCCGCCGCCGCCGCCGCCGCGGCCGCCGCCTCCGCCGCCGCCGTCGTCCTCGCTGTCGTCGTCGTCTTCGTCGTCGTCGTCGTCGTCGTCGTCGTCGTCGTCGTCGTCGTCGTCGTCGTCGTCGGGATTCGTCGTCGGAGGCGCGCTAGCAAAAGCACCAACGAAGTGGCGCGCGCACCTGGACAAGATCTCGCCGCTCGTGGTGTGTGGAAACCGTGCATGCGTCGTTCATTTCGTGGACGTCCCTGGGAAGTTTAAAGGAGTCGGGGGGCACGCGCACCCAGGTAAAAGCTCGCTGTCCGGGGTGGTTGCGACCGACGCAAGCGTCGCCACTGTCGTGGACGCTTGGGCTGTCCATCCAAGACTTGAGGGGGGCGCGCGCTCCCAGGTGAAACCTCGCTGCTTCCGGGGCGGCTGCAAAAGCCACCGGCGCCACTGTCAGTCACCACCTTCGTGTTGTCTTGGGGGTCCCGAACGGTCGGGGGGCACGCACACGCAAGGAGGGGAGATCGCTGTTCTTTTTGCGATCGCAAGAATGCACCAGGGATGCAACCGGGGGGGCGCGAACTGCGCCACTGGGGCCTTCACCCTAAATCAGAACAAAACACAGCAAACAAAAAAAACAACTGGGAAGGTCCAGCAAGATCGAGGGCAGGCGCGCCCAGACAAGACCTCGCTGCTGCCTTCGTGGTTGCACTTGTGGTATCTTGCCTCGCAGTGTTGTTGCGCCCCTCGGTCCCCGGTGTCCGCTGCTGCTGCTGGTTTGCCTCTGTGTATGGTGCCCTCGTGTATTGGCCTGGTGCTCTTGCGCCCCCCTCCCCCTCGCGTCCTGTTGCGTGGCAGTGTGCCAGCGAGGTTTGGTCCACTTGTCCGATGCCTTCTTGTCTCCTTCAGTTTGCATTCGCGTGCCGTGTTTGTTTCGCCTTGCTTAGGATTCTCCTCGCTCTCTTGTTTTATTTCTGCTGGCCGCGCTCGCGGGACCATCACCCTTGTGACTCCTGTGGGCTGGGGGGGCCGCCCTTTTTGCGGGCAGGCGCCGTCGTCCGGGGGCACGCTCGGGCGAGTGGGTCGGCGTGGGCTTTGAGCTTGCTTCCTCCCCACGGGGGGCCTCACGAAGGGCGGTGACGGTGAAAGACCCGGCCCAACACGGGGGCACCCCGCGCTCCGCCCCGCCCAACACTCTCTTTGCGGGGCGCGCCGGGGCGCCGCGGGGGCTTGCGGGCTGGGCGAGCGCGCGGCGCGCGGCGCGCGGCGAGCGCCCGACCTGTGGCCGCCGATGCGGAGGCCCCCCTCCCGAAAAAAAAGGCGGCAACCAGGAGCACCACCGCGACCAGAACGACGGGCCCCACCAGCACCACCATGATCAGTACGACGAGGCCCAAAAAGCAGTACCATGACTGGCGCGACGCTGGCCAGCAGCATCCGAGCGACGGGTCCGAGGGTAACCAGGACCCTGGCCAGTACGTGGGGCCTCCGAAGCACCACGGGACCATCACGAGGATACCTCGCGGCATCAAGGTGGCCAGGGCGACGCTGGCCAGCCGCAACTGAGTGACAAGCCTGTCGGTAACCAGAAACACCCATGGGATTATTTCGACAGGCGGTAGCACCATCACCACGACAAGACCCAGCGGCATCACCGTGGTGAACACGACGCTGACAGGCAGCACAACTGTGTCCGGAGCAACCATAACCGGAAGCTCCACCGCGACCAGTGCGACGAGCGTTCGCTGCACCACCGTGACGGGTACGTCCTTGCCCAGCGGCATTCTTGTGACCAGCGCGATGACTGGCGCGAGGATCGTTAGACAGAGTACCACGAGATTGGGCAGCAGCGCCGGGACCAGTATAACTATACCTCGCGGCTTCTTCACCAGGGCGTATACGCTGACCAGCAACACCGCTGTGACCAGCACGTCGGTAACCAGAAACACCACCGCGACCAGTACGACGGGCTCCAGCCGCACAGCTGTGACCAGTACGACTGTGCCGTGTGGCTTCACCATGACAGGCGCGACTGGCCAGCAGCACCCCTGTGACCAGCATGGCGGTGATCAGAAACATCATTGTGGCCGGTACGACGTGCCCCAGCAGCACCACCGTGACAAGTACGACAATACCTAGCAAAATCACGGTGGCCAACAGGACGCGGACCAGCAGCACCACTGCGACAGACACGACGGCCACCAGAATCACCACCATGACCAAGACGGCGGTTTTCAGTAGCACCGCTGTCACTTGCACGTCTTTCCCCAGCGGTTTTTCCGTGACCAGTACGACGCGGATCAGCAGCACGACTGTGACCGACGCGACAGTGACCAGAAGCATCATTATGACCAGTACGACGGGCCTCAGCAGGACCAAGGTGGGCAACACGACGAATTGCAGCGGCAGGGACAACACCGTGACCAGTACGACGGGCACCAGCAGCACCACCAGGACCAGCACGATACTGACCAGCAGCACCACTGCGACTGGCCCGACGGTGACCGCGAGGGCCGAGGGCCGTGACCAGCACGACGTGTCTCTGCAGAAACGCCAAAATCGAGACGACGATATCCAGCGGCACCCAAAATCGAGACGACGATATCCAGCGGCACCACTGCTGACCAGCGGCACCACAGTGACAAGCACCTCGGTAACCAGAAGCACCACGGCGACCGAGAGCATGTTTGCAGACGGCTTGAGCGCGTTCAGAATATACGGCCGAAAGTTCTGAGGCAGCACATTCCCGAAGACAGGACGTCGTGCCAGGCCGAATTGCACGCATGGGGGTGAGCTAACCAAGTATCTTCTGATGCGGGGAAGGAGTCACAGCACATTCTTTCAAGATCGTGACCGTGTGGCAGTGGATTTGAGCTCCTGGGCGTATCTTTCGACACGAAGCTTTTCAGGACAGAGTCGGTCATCTGATTGTCAAAAAACTGGAGGACGCTCGCAGTTATTTTGCGTACGCGCCGGGTCCGCACGGGAGAGCCGGTAGGTGCTCTTACCATGCGTGCGGGTCTG
>CAUYUJ010002388.1:0-19368 GCA_963575745.1 Prorocentrum cordatum
CCGTAAGTGCAGTCTTTTTTTAGCCTGCAGTCATAATTGTGTCTTGCATCCACTCATGTTTTCAGTCAGCGCAGAGCAGTGCATGCCTGCGTGCTGAGAAGGTTCGGCGGTCTCCAAGTTTTGGGCCTAGCCCTTGGGCGAGTTGAACAGCGTCCTCCATGCCGTGGTCTCCAAAATTATCGTTGCCGTGCCAAAGTTTGTGTCGGCGACCGTCCGACGGCGCCCGTCCCTCTCCATTCTCATCCGCCCCTCCCCCGCACTCCCCCTCTCCAGCCCTACCCCGCGCCCTCCCTCCCCCCCGTCCCTCGGCAGCCATGGTGGTCCAGGCGGCGATCAACTGGACTCGCCATGGCTGCGGGAGTCATGCGCCGCCAGCGCGCCTCCCCGACGCCGATGCTGGCGCGCGCGACGGGCGGCCCCCGCGATGGCGCCGCCGCAGAGGCGACGGCGCGGCTGGGTCCGTGCTGCGCTGGCGGCCTGCCGCTGCTGCTCGGCCGTCCGCGCTCGGGGCGGGCCTGCAACGCCCTAGAGGCCGCTCCCCGACGCCGATGCTGGCGCGCGCGACGGGCGGCCCCCGCGATGGCGCCGCCGCAGAGGCGACGGCGCGGCTGGGTCCGTGCTGCGCTGGCGGCCTGCCGCTGCTGCTCGGCCGTCCGCGCTCGGGGCGGGCCTGCAACGCCCTAGAGGCCGCTGGTCACGGCGACGCCGGCACGGGCCGCAGCGGCGCCAGCAGCGGCGCCAGCAGCGGCTGCGGCGCCAGCAGCGGCGGCAGCGGCGGCACCACGGATGCAGGAGTCCGCGGCGCCGGCGATGGCTGCGGTGCCAGCAGCCCCAGCAGCGGCAGCAGCAGGGCAGGGGGCGGCGGGCCCGCCTCAAGGCCGCTCGACGGGGCCAGGCGCCGCGGGCGCAGCTTCTCCTCGGTCAGCAGCCTGGGAGACCGGTCTCACCTGGAGGTGCGCGCTGGCAAGATCGCCGTGTCCGGCCGCTACCATGAGCAGACCCATCGGATAGAGCAGGACTACGACATCCACAGGGCGGTCTGCGGCGTGGGCCAGAGTGGGCAGGTCCGCGTGGCCACTAGGAGGGGCTCGCCGCGGGGGCGGCGGAGGTATGCCGTCAAGGCCTTCGATGTCGCCGCCGCCTCGGAGTTCTCTCGGAACATGTGGGCGGGCGAGGTCGAGGTCTTTCTGTGCATGGACCACCCGCACATTGCCCGCCTGTACGATGTGTACGATCAAGGGAACATGCTGTATCTAGTAATGGAACTCATGGAAGGAGGTGAGCTGTTCGACCGGGTGGTGAAGCAGAGGGCCTTCTCGGAGCCGGCAGCGGTGGAAAGCACCACGCAGATCCTCTGGGCCCTGAACTACCTGCACAAGCACAACGTTGTGCACCGCGATTTGAAGCCTGAGAACATAGTGTTCGACAGGAAGGACAGCAGCGTCCTCAAGCTGATCGACTTTGGGTTCAGCAGGATCTGGGAGCCCGGAGTGAACATGGAGGCCGAGTTCGGCTCACCTGGGTACATGGCGCCAGAGGTCCTGACCGGCAGTTACACCAGCCAGTGCGACCTGTGGAGCTTGGGCGTCATTGTCTTCGTTATGCTGTGCGGCTATGCGCCCTTCCCCGGCTCCCGGGCCGAGAAGAGGGCCAACATCAGGCAGGGAAAGTTCCACATGTGCCCGAAGCGCTGGGCCCACGTCTCGAAGGACGCCCAGGCGTTCACCAGGAGCCTGCTGGTGGTGGATCCGTCCAGCCGCCTAAGCGCGCGGGCCGCCATGGACCACCCGTGGCTCGCCCAGCAGCACCCGACTAGCTTCTGGAGGCGCGAGGCGAAGCTGAACGGGTCGGTGGTCACGGCGCTGAGAGAGTTCGGGCGGGCCTCCAAGTTCCGCCGCTGCTGCCTCGAGATGATCGCCTGGTCCCTATCCAGCGAGGAGTGCGAGGGGGTGCTCGAGCATTTCAGGGCAATGGACCAAAGCAGGCAGGGGACCATCACGCTGTCCGAGCTGCAGGCCGCACTGAGGCGTGGGTTCGGGGTGCCCGACTCGGAGGTCCGCCAGATCTTCACCGCCATGGACACGAACAGTGACGAGGATCGCCGGCGCTTCCCAGAGGGGAAGGCAGAGGGGGCGAGTCTCCTCAGAAGGCTCAGAAGGCCTCTGGCCTTCTCAGAAGCTCTCTGATCAGCCTCCCCCGAAGCCGCAGAATGCTCCTCAGAAGGCCGGAGGGCTCCCGAGAAGCCCCGCGTCCTTCTGAGAGTGCCCGCCCCCTCTGAGGCCCCCTTCTCTCACTCTTCCGGGAGCGACAGGGTACCGATGCCGCTGCTCCCTGGACCTCTCCCGGGGTGCATGCTGACAGGAGTCTCGCGGATAATCCAGCCTTGGCGACGAGAGCTCTCCACGACGAGCGGCGGCATCGGCACCTTCTCCTTCCGCCGAGAGGAAATCCACTACTCCGACTTCCTGGCGGCCATGGTCAGCACCTTCGTTGATGTTGGAAGCACAGGGACTTCTGTGGTTGAGTTTTCATTTCTACAGAACCCCTCCTCCGGGGCACATGGTGTTTTTTCAGTTGAAGTGCCCTTCCCAGGCTCGCACACTGTTTTCTGGTCAAGGGAAGTTTTGGGTCTCAGAATCGGGTTGTTGGCCCCCGGTTTACAACAACAACGGCTCCCGCCTAATACTTCCTCACAGTTTATTCACAAATCGCGCTCTCGCGTGGATTTCCTCACAATATATGCAGGAATCGCGCTCTCGCGTGGGTCCTCTTCGCAGTTTATTCAGACGCCGCGCCCTCGGCGCTCAGGTACCACGCTCTCGCTGTGGATTTTCTCACGATTTACTTGGGAATCGCGCTGTCGCTGGAGACTTCCTCGCGATTCATGCAGGACGCACGCTTCAGCAACCCGCCTGCTCGACCTGGCCGCCTGGGCCCGCCTTCTCGACCCGCCCGTTAGGGTCTATCCGCCCGAACTGTCTGTCTGGTTCTGCCACGTGTTTTCTGCTCCTAGCCCCTTCTGCTCCTGAAAGAAAACTCCTGATAATGTCTGTCGGTCTCTATCCTCCTCCTTCCCCTTGTCCCTTCCATCCGTCCTCTCTTCCTGTACCTCAGGGGCTGCACGAAATACACGTTGCATGAGATAAAAGCGAACAGTCTTAAACTGATTGTCGTTGTTATTGTTGTCGTCGTCGTTGTTGTTGATGTTGTATTCTGATTTCCAAATAAGAATTATTATTGGTCGCTCCTCCTCCTGGGGCTCGCCCCCCCGTTTTTGCAAGGGAAGGTCTTGGGGCTCAGATGGGGCTCCTAGCCCCCGACTTACAATAAGAACCGTTCCCGCGGGATATTCCATCATAGTTTATTTCACAATGGCGCTCTCGCGGGGGATTCCCTCACAATGTATTCAGAAATCGCGTTCTCGCGTGGGAAGTCCTCGCAATCTATTAGACGTCGCGCCCTCGACTCTCAGGAATCACGCTCTCGCTTTGGCCTTTCTCACCATCGCTCGAGACTTCCTCGCGATTCTTGCAGGACCCATCCTTCAGCAGCCCGCCTGCTCGACCTGGCCGCCTGGGCCCGCCTTCCCGACCAGCCTGCGAGGGTCCGCCCGCCCGACCTGCCCGTCTGGCTCTGCCACGTGTTTTCTGCTCCTAGCCCCCCTCCTGCTAATTTATCTCGTGCTCTATTGTTGTCCTTCCCCCTTCCATCAGTTATCTCTTCCCCTGCTTTAGGGCCTGCGCTAATTGCACGTGGCAGGTGAGGAATCCATCCCCTTAAAAGGGGCACGATCGAAGACGAAGATGGCGGGTACCGAGGGTTTGGGTTGTACGGGTATGCGTGGTGAATGGTACGCCAGCAGATGGGAGCGAACAGTCTTAAACCGATTGCTGAATTCTCACTTCTGAAGAAGAATTATTGTTGATCCCTCCCCCACCAGTGCATACTGTTTTTTCTTAATCAAAGTGTGCCCCTCGACGCTCGCATCCTTTTTTGACAAGGCAAATATTGATGCTCAAACTGGGCCCCTGGCCCCCAGGTTACAACAACAACGGCTACCGCCTGAGACTTCTTCCAAATTTGCTCAGGACCCCCGCTCCCGCCCGAGACTTCCTCGCATTTTTTTCAGGAATCGCGCTCTCGCTTGGGAATTCCTTACGCTTTATTCAGGAATCGCTCTCCCGGCGCTCTGGAGTCGCGCTCTCGCTGGAGACTTGCTTGCAATTGACTGACGAATAGCGCCCTGCGTTGGAATTTTTTACAATTTACTCAAGCGCCGCGCTCCCGACACCCAGGCACCCAGGAGTCGCGCTCACGCTTAGGACTCCCTCACATATTACCTAGGAATCGGGATCTCGCTGCCCTTCGTGGCCCCGTTGCCCTTCGTGGCCCCCTCGCTTTGTTTCGTGGCCCCGTTGCAGCCTTTCGTGGCCCCCTCGCTCCCCTTCGTAGCCCCGTTGCAGCTTTTCGTGGCTTCGTCGCTGCCCTTCGTGGCCCCGTTGCAGCCCTTCGTGGCCCCCTTGTTTGTTTCGTGGCCCCGTTGCAGCCCTTCGTGGCCCCCTCGCTTTGTTTCGTGGCCCCGTTGCAGCCCTTCGTGGCCCCCCTCGCTCCCCTTCGTGGCCCCGTTGCAGCCCTTCGTGGCCCCCTCGCTGCCCTTCGTGGGCCAATATATGTATGCCCTTTGTGGCCCCCGCTCGTTCGCGCCCGTGGTGGCCCCATATGCATGCCCTTCGTGGCCTCGCTGTCGCCCTTCGTGGCCCCCTCGCTGCCCTTCGTGGCCCCGTTGCTGCCCTCAGTGGCCCCGTCCTTGCCCGCTGCGGCCCAACATACGTATGCCCTTCGTGGCCCCCGCTCGTTCGCGCCCGTTGTGGCCCCATGTGCATGCCCTTCGTGGCCCCGCTGTCGCCGTTTGTGGCCCCCTCACTGTCCTACGTGGCCCAGTTGCTACCCTCAGTGGCCCTATCGTTGCCTTCTTTGGCCCCGCATTGTCTGCCCTTCGTGGCCCCCGCTCGTTCGCGCTCTTCGTGGCCCCATACGCACTCCCTTCGTGTTCCCGATGTCGCCCTTCGTGGCCTACTTCGTGTCCTTCGTGGCCCTGCTGTCGTTCTCTCTCGCTCTCGCTTTCGCTCTTCGTCGTCGTCGCCGTCGTCGTGGTCGGTCCCCTGTCCGTCCCTCTTGGGGTCGGGTCGACGGTGCGCGGCCGCCCCGCCGATCAGCGCTGCCAGGCCGACGGTCCGCGGCCGCCCCGCCGCTTGCTGGGGCTCAGCCTGCAGGGAAGAAAGGTACACCCCCCAAAAGGAATTCGATTGAAGACGAAGAGGGCGGGTATCGAGGGTTTGGGAAATACGTGTTATTGGACACTCGAGCAGATAAGGGCGAATAGTCTTAAAATGATTGTTTTTGTTGTTGGTGTTGTTGAACATTCATTACAGAAGAATTATTTTTGTTGATCCCCCCCTCCGGTGACCATTGTGTTTTTTCAATTGAAATGCTCCCCCGGGGCTCGCACCCTGCTTTTTACCAGGGAACGTCACGGGGCTCAAACTGGCCCCCTGGCCCCTGGTTTACAGCAACAGCGGCTCCCGCTTGATATTGCCTCCAATTTATTCCCCAATCGCGCTCTCGCGCGGGACTTCCGCACAATTCATGTGCGCATCGCGCTCTCGCGTGGGAGTTCCTTGCAATCTATTCAGACGATGCGCCCTCGGCGCTCAGGAATTACGCTCTCGCTTTTGCTTTTCTCACGACTTATTTGGGAGTCGCGCTGTCGCTGGAGACTTCCTCGCGATTCTTGCAGGCCGCACGCTTCAGCAACCCGCCTGCTCGACCTGGCCGCCTGGGCCCATCTTCTCGACCTGCCCGCTATGGGTCTGCCCACCCGATCTGCCCGTCTTGTTCTACTTGTTGTTTTCTGCCCTTTGCCCCCCTACTGCTAATTTCTATCGTGCTCCATTATTCTCCCTCCCCCTTCTCCCCGTCTTCTTTTCCCTTGTTTTACGGGCTGCACTAAAAGCACGTGGCAGGTAAGGAATGTATAGACCCCAAGGGGGTACGATCGAAGACGAAGAGGGCGGGTACCGAGGGTTTGGGATATACGTATTGATTGGCACGTGAGCAGATAGGAGCGGACAGTCTTGAACTGATTGTTGTTGTTGTTGTTGTTGTTGTTGTTGCTGTTACTGTTGTTGTTGTGGTTGTGGTTGGGGCTGTGGTTGTGATTGTGGTTGTAGTTGTTGTTGCTGTCGTCGTCGTCGTCGTTATTGTTGTTGCTGCTGCTGTTGCTGCTGTTGTTGCTGTTGCTGTTGATGTTGTTGGTGAACTTTCTTTTCTGAAGACTAATTTCCGCTTCGCCTTTTTTCCAATTGAAGTGCCCCTCCCGGGGCTCGCACCCTGTTGCTTAGCAGGGAAGGTCTTAAGCCTCAAATTGGGCGGCGGGCCCCCGAGTTACAACAACAAGGGCTCCCACCTGACACTTTGCTCCCACTTTTTCATGAGGAATCAGGCTTCCGCTTGAGACTTCCTTGCGACCTACTCAGAAATCGCGCTCTCGCTCGAGGCCTCCTCGCAATTTATTCAGATGCCGCTCCTCGACACGGGCGGCGGGCCCCCGAACAACAACAACACCACCACCACCGACAACAACACAACAAACACAACAACAACATCAGCAACACCAACACCACCACCAACAACAACAAAACAACATCAACAACAACAGCCATAACAACAACAACAACAACAACGGCTCCCGCCAGATACTTCTTCACGACTCCATGAGGAAGTAGAGTTTCGCTTGGGATTTCCTTGCGATCTACCTAGGAACTGTGCTCTCGCTTGAAACTCCTTCACACTTTCTTTCGATGCCGCCCCTCGACACTCATGAATCGCGCTTTCGTTTTGGGCTTACTCCAGATTTGCTTCGGGGTTGCGCTCTCGTTGAAGATCTCCTTGCGATTCAAGCAGGACTCATACTTCAGCGATCCGCCCGCTCGACTCGTCCGTTGGGGCCTGCCCGCCCGCCCCGTCCGTCAGGGATTGCAGTCACCTCTCGCTGCCCTTCGCCCGCTCTCGATGCCCATCGCTGCCCGCAGTGGTTCCGCGGTCGCCTTCGCTCGCGCCTTTCGTGACCCCGTTGCTGCCCTTTGTGGCCCCGCATTGCATGCCTTTCGTGGCCCCCGCTCGCTCGCGCCCGTCGTGGTCCCATGTGCATGCCCTTCGTGGCCCCGCTGTCGCTTCTCGTGGCCCCCTCGCTGCCCTCGTGGCCCCATTACTGCCCTTGGCGGCCCCGCTGTATGCTCTTCGTGGCCTCCGCTCGCTCGCGCCCGTCGTGGCCCCATTTGCATACCTTGGTGGCCACGCTGTCGTCCTTTGTGGCCCCCTCGCTGCCCCTCGTGGCCCTGTTGCTACCCTCAGTGGCCCCGTCGCTGCCCTCTGTGGCCCCGCATTGCATGCCTTTCGTGGCCCCTGCTCGCTCGCGCCCGTCGTGGCCCCATACGCATGCCCTTCGTGGCCCCGCTGTCGCGTTTTCTGGCCCCATATATGTATGCCCTTGTGGCCCCGCTCGCTTGCGCCCGTCGTGGCCCCATATGCATGCCCTTCGTGGCCCCGCTGTCGCCCTTCGTGGCCCTCGCTGCCCTTCGTGGCTCCTCCCTCTCCTCCTCCCCCGGTCGTCGTCGTCGTCATCGTCGTCGTCGTTGTCGTCGTCGTGGTCGGTCCCCTGTCCGTCCCTCTTGGGATCGGGGTGCCGCCGGTTAGCGCTGCAGCTTGCCAGGCCGACGGTCCGCGGCCGCCCCGCCGCTCGCCGGGGCCCGGCCTGCAGGAAAGAAAGATGTAACCCCAAAGGGGTACGATCGAAGACGAAGAGGGCGGGTATCGAGGGTTTGGGAAATACACGTGGGATGACATTCGAGCAGAACAGCGAGCAGTTTTAAACTGATTGTCGTTGTTGCTGTTGCTGTTGTTGTCGTCGTTGTTGTTGTTGCTGTTGCTGTCGTTGTTGTTGTTGTTGTTGTTGTTGTTGTTGTTGTTGTTGTTGTTGTTGTTGTTGAACTCTCATTTCTGAAGAATAATTGTTGTTGATCCCCCCTGTCCGGGGCCCATTGTTTTTTTCAATTGAAGTGCTTCCCCCGGGGCTCGCACCCTGTTTTTTGACAGGGAAAGCCTTGCGGATCAGATTGCGTTGTTGGGCCCCGGACTACAACAACAACGGCTCCCGCCCAAGACTTCCTCACAATTTACTCAGGACCCCCGCCCCCGCCTGAGACTTCCTCAAAATTTACTTCGGAAGGGCGCTCCCGCTTCAGATTTTCTCACATTTTATTCAGAAACGGCGCTCCCGCTTGAGACTTCCTTAATCAGGACCCCTGCTCCCGCCCGAGACTTCCTCATAATTTTCTCAGGAATGGCGCTCTCGCTTAGGACTTCCTCGCAATTTATTACAGCATCGCGTTCTCGACGCTCAGGAACCACGCTCGCCCCAAGGACGCCCTCGCAATTTACTTAGGAATCGCGCTCTCGCTTCATACTTCCTCGCAATTTACGCAAAAATCCCGTTTCAATGTCCCGCCCGCCCGACCCGCCCGTCAGGGTCCGCCCGCCCGACCGGCGCTCCCGCCTGAGACGTCCGACAATGTACTCGGGACCCCCGCTCCCGCCCAACTCTTCCTTGAGGAATACGCCCTCGCCTAGGACTTCCTCGAACGTTCGCACTCTTACCCCCCTGCCCCTTCCTCCCCATCCAACCTCCCTCCTCACTCCCCTCTCCCTCATATCCACCCTCCTCCTCCCTCTTCCTCTCTCCCCTCACCCTCCTCCCATAACCCTCCTCCCTCCTCTCTTCGCCCTCCCCTCTCCAGCCTCCTCCTTCCTCCCTCCTCTGTCTCTCTATCTCCAATCGTCCCCCCCCCCCCTCCTCGCCCCCTCTCTCCTGGCGTGTTCCCCTTTAGCCTCGTCCCTCCCCCTCCCTTCCTCCCACTCTCCCTCGTTCTCCCCCTTCCTCTTCTTGCAAGGCCCGCGCTAATTCCAATGGTGGGCAAAGAGATGCGTGCCCCATCCTCCGAATAATTCCCCGCCCGTTCACGCCCGCTTGTCTAAGCCCGCCCGCCCCCGCAAAAAGAAAGAATCCCCCCAGAAGGGGGTACGCTCGAAGACGAAGGGGGCGGGTATCGAGGGCGTGGGTATACACGTTGCATGGCACGCGGGCAAGTAAGGGCGAAACGTCTTAAAATAATTGTTGTTGTTGTTGTTGTTGCAGTTGCTGTTCTTCCTGTTGTTGTTGTTGTTGTTGTTGTTGTTGTTGTTGAGTTCTCATCTTTGAAAAATATTTATTGTTGATCCCCCCTCACCGGTGCATATCGTTTTTTCTCAATCGAAGTGTGTCCCTCGACGCTCGCACCTTTTTTTGACAGGGAAAGTCTTGATGCTCAAACTGCGCCCCTGGCCCCTGGGCTACAGTAGAACAACGGCTCCCGCCTGAGACTTCCTCACAATTTAGCCAGGACCCCCGGTCCCGCCCAAGACTTCCTCGCATTTTATTCAGGAATCGCGCTCTCGCGTGGGACTTCCTTACAATTTATTCAGGAATTGCTCTCCCGGCGCTTTGGAGTCGCGCTCTCGCTGGAGACTTGTTGCTTGCATTGCATTTTATTGAAGAGTAGCGCCCTTGCGTTGGAATTTCTTGCAATTTGCTTAATCGCCCCGCTCCCGACACCCAGACACCCAGGAGTCGCGCCCGTTGTGGCCCCATGTGCATGCCCTTCGTGGCCCCGCTGTCGCCGTTTGTGGCCCCCTCACTGTCCTACGTGGCCCAGTTGCTACCCTCAGTGGCCCCATCGTTGCCTTCTGTGGCCCCGCATTATCTGGCCTTCGTGGCCCCCGCTCGTTCGCGCTCTTCGTGGCCCCATACGCATTCCCTTTGTGTCCCCGCTGTCACCCTTCGTGGCCTACTTCGTGTCCTTCGTGGCCCTGCTGTCGTTCTCTCTCGCTCTCGCTTTCGCTCGTCGTCGCCGTCGTCGTCGTCGTCGCCGTCGCCGTCGTCGTCGACGTCGTCGTCGTCGCCGTCGTCGTCGCCGTCGCCGTCGTCGTCGTCGTCGTCGTCGTCGTGGTCGGTCCCCTGTCCGTCCCTCTTGGGGTCGGGTCGACGGTCCGCGGCCGCCCCGCTGATCAGCGCTGCCGCTGGCAAGGCCGACGGTCCGCGCCCGCCCCGCCGCTTGCTGGGGCCCGGCCTGCAGGGAAGAAAGGTATACCGTATACCCCCCAAAAGAGGTTCGATCGAAGACGAAGAGGGCGGGTTATCGAGGGTTTGGGAAGCACGCGTTATTGGACACTCGAGCAGATATGGGCGAACAGTCTTAAAATGATTAGTGTTGTTGTTGTTGTTGTTATTGTTGTTGTTGTTGTTGTTGTTGTTGTTGTTGTTGTTGTTGTTGTTGTTGTTTTTGTTGTCGTCGTTGTTGTTGCAGTTGTTTTTTTTGTTTGTTTTTGTTGTCGTTGTCGTTGTCGTTGAGGGTGTTGTGTTGTTGTTGCTGCTGCTGTTGCTGTTACTGTTGTTGTTGTTGCTGTTGTTGTTGCCATTGTTGTTGTTGTCGTTGTTGTTACAGTTGCGATTTTCTGGTTTTCGTTGTGTTTGTCGTTGTTGTTGCTGCACATGTTGTTGTTGTCGTCGTTGTTCTTCTTCTTCTTCTTGTTGTTGTTGTTGTTGTTGTCGTCGTCGTTGTCGTTGTCGTTGTCGTTGTGATGGTTGTTGTGATTGCAGTTGTTGTTGCTGCTGCTGTTGCTGTTGTTACTGTTGCTGTTGATGTTGTTGTTGTTGTTGTTGTTGTTGTTGTTGTTGTTGTTGTTGTTGTTGGTGTCGTCGTTGTTGAACTCTCATTTCTGGGAAATAATTATTGTTGATCCCCCCACCAGTGCATACTGTTTTTTTTCCCAATCAAAGTGTGCCCCTCGACGCTCGTACCCTGCTTTTTGACAGGGGAAGGCTTGATGCTCAACTGTGCCCCTGACCCCCGGGTTACAACAACAACGGCTTCCGCCTTAGCCTTCCTCACAATTTAGCTAGGACCCCCGCTCCCGTCCGAGACTTCCTCGCATTTTATTCAGGAATCGCCCTCTCGCTTGGGACTTCCTGACAATCTATTCAGGAATCGCTCTCCCGGCGCTCTGGAGTCGCGCTCTCGCTGGAGGCTTGCTTGCATTTTATTGAAGAGTAGCGCCCTTGCGTTGGAATTTCTTGCGATTTGCTTAATCGCCCCGCTCCCGACACCCAGACACCCAGGAGTCGCGCCCGTTGTGGCCCCATGTGCATGCCCTTCGTGGCTCCGCTGTCGCCGTTTGTGGCCCCCTCACTGTCCTACGTGGCCCAGTTGCTACCTTCAGTGGCCCCATCGTTGCCTTCTGTGGCCCCGCTTTATCTGGCCTTCGTGGCCCCCGCTCGTTCGCGCTCTTCGTGGCCCCATGCGCATTGCCTTCGTGTCCCCGCTGTCACCCTTCGTGGCCTACTTCGTGTCCTTCGTGGCCCTGCTGTCGTTCTCTCTCGCTCTCGCTTTCGCTCGTCGTCGCCGTCGTCGTCGTCGCCGTCGTCGTCGACGTCGTCGTCGTGGTCGGTCCCCTGTCGCGATTCTACAGTACATTATCAGGAAGTATCAGGCGGGAGCCGCGATTCGGTGGCAAATTGCCAGGAAGTTCCAAGCGAGAGCGCGATTCTTCAATACACTGTGAGGAAATATCAGGCGGGAGCCGATGTTGTTGCAAACCGGGGGCCGACGACACAGTTTGACCCTCAAGACCTTCCCTTTAAAAAATCAGGGTGCGAGCCCCGGGAGGGGCACTTCAATCGAAAAAACAATGTGCACCAGGTGGGGGGGCGAACAATAATTGTTCTTCAGACATGAGAACTCAACAACAACAATCATTTTAAGACTGTTCGCCCTTATCTGCTCGACTGTCCAATAACGCGTATTTCCCAAACCCTCGATACCCGCCCTCTTCGTCTTCGATCGAAGAGAAATTCCTCGCAACTTACCACCGAACCGCTTCGCTTGAAATTTCTTGACAATTTATTCAGATGCCAGTCCTCGACACTCAGGAATCGCGCTCCCGCTACATATTGCCTGGCTGTTCAAGCAGGACTCACACTTCAACGACCCGCCCGCTCGACCCGCCCGTCGGGGCCTGCCCGCCCCACCAGCCCGTTAATGACTACAGTCGCCGTTTGCTGCCCTTCGCCCGCCTTCGATGCCCCTCGCTGCCCCCGTATTGGTTCCGCGGTCGCCTTCGCTGGCTGCCTTTCATGGCCCCGTTGCTGCCCTCAGTGGCCCCGTCGCTGCCCTTTATGGCCCCGCATTCTATGCCTTTCGTGGCCCCCGCTCGCACGGGCCCGTCGTGGCCCCATACGCATGCCCTTCGTGTCCCCGCTGTCGCCCTTCGTGGCCCTCTCGCTGCCCTTCGTGGCCCCTTTGCTGCCCTCAGTGGCCCCACTGTCACCCTGTGTGGCCCCGTATACGACTGCCCTTCGTGGCCCCCGCTCGTTCGTGCTCGCCGTGGCCCCATGTGCATGCCCTTCGTGTCCCCGCTGTCGCCCTTTGTGGCCCCCTCGCTGCCCTTCGTGGCCTTGGTGCTGCCCTCAGCGGCCTCGTCGCTGCCCTCTGTGGCCTCGGATTTTATGCCCTTCGTGGCCCACGCTGGCTTTTCTAACGATTTACTTGGGAATCGCGCTATCGCTCGAGACTTCCTTGCGATTCATGCAGGACCCACGCTTCAGCAACCCGCCTGCTCGACCTCGTCGCCTGGGTCCGCCTTCCGACCTGCCCGCTATGGGTCTGCCCACCCGATTTGCCCATCTGGTTCTACTACTTATTTTCTGCTCCTTGCCCCCCCTCCTAGTTTCTCTCGTGCTCCATTCTTCTCCCTTCCCCTTCCACCCGTCCTCTCTTCCCTTGTCTTTCTTACGGGCTGCCCTAAGTACACGTGGAAGGTAAGGAATGTATAGGCCCCAAGGGGGTACGATCGAAGACGACGAGGGCGTGTACCGAGGGTTTGGGATATACGTACTGATTGGCACGTGAGCAAAATGGAACGAACAGTCTTAAACTGATTGTTGTTTTTGTTGTCGTTGTTGTTGTCGTTGTCCTTGTCGTTGTGGTCGTCGTTGTTGGGTTTGTTGCTGGTTTTGTTGTTGATTTGTGTTGTTGAACATTATTAATTCTAAAGAATAATTATTGTTGGGCCCCCTGGTGCGCGCCCCCCCCGCCGCGCCTAGGCCGCAGCCACGTTTTCATCATTTTCGTGAGGAAGCCTCAGGTAATTCGAGTTGATCAAGATCCGGTTGTTTTGTTGTAATCCGTTTTCCCTTGCAAAAAACACTATAAAATGAAATTTCTTGTTCAAATATAATCAAATTTCAAGAATCCCTTGCAAAAAATAAGGTAAAGTGGACATTCGCGCGCGCAAGACGAAATCCTTCCAAAAGCTTAGTGTTCGGAGCGATTTTAACATAAAAACATCAAAAAACCAATGGTTTTTCAACAAAAAAATGTCAAAATCTCATCCCGCGCGCTCTTGCGGATTCGTAGGAAACCCAACACTTTTTAACATTTCTGTCAAACGGGCTTTTGCGAGCAACTTTTTCGAACTTCTGCGACAACGGTTGCGCACCTGCCAGGGCCATCATCCCTGTCAAATAATACCATGCGGGACAGATTCGTTTTTTTTGCGGGACATACACCGCCCCGAATAAGTGACCAAGTTCTGTGGGTGTGTACCCCACGCCAGTGTAGTAGCCACGGTCGTCCGCACGCCACGAAGTGAAGTGTCCCAACGTCATAGGGCGGGAAGCTGGGTTTGGGTGGTCGCGAAGAGTCGTTTGGATATTTGGTAGAGCTTGTAATGCCCCCCCACGAAGTGGGGGTATTGCCTGGTGTCGTATGAAAAACCTGGCACTGGGGAGAACACCACGCGTTCGGGTAAAATGATTGTTGTTGTTGTTGTTGTTGTTGTTGTTGTTGTTGTACCTTATGTATCAAGCAGTCTTTATTATTGGACCCCTGGCGCTCTCGCCTAGGCGACGGCTGCATTTCCTTTGAAATCGAGGCTCTCGCTCAGGCGTTGCGGGGTTTCGCCAAATCGACCCTCCAACAACAACAACAGCAACGCTCCAGCTCGATACTTCCTTCTTTTTTGCTCGGGCCCGGTGCTTGTGCTCGCCGCCGACAGCCAGCGTTCCCACCAGACCGGCGCTCCAGCTCGATACGTCCTCGCCTTTTGCGCAGGGTCGGCGCTCTCGCCTCGGCGCCGAACGCCCGCTTTCCCAATCGGCGCTCTCGCCCCGGCGCCGCAAACGGTCCACCATGACAACAACGGCACTCCCGCTCGCTACTTCCCAGCCTTTCACTCCAGACTGCGGCCCTCGTGTCGGAGTCGCCTTTGGGGGGCTTCCAGAGTCACTGTGGGAGCTCACTTGCTGAGCAGTTTTTGTTGTTGGCCCTCCGGAGTACGCCCTGGAGCTCTCGCCTGGGCGCCGGCTGCATTTCCTGCGAAGGCGAGTCTCACGCTCAGGCGTTTCGGGGTCCCGCCATACCGGCCCCCCGAGCAACAGCAGCAACAACAGCAACAACAACAGCAGCAGCAACAACAACAATCGTTTTAAGACTGTTCGCTCTTATCTGCTCGAGTGTCCGTTAACGCGTATTTCCCGAACCCTCGATGCCCGCCCTGTTCGTCTTCGATCGAACCCCTTTTTGGCTTTTGGGGGGATAAGCTTTTCTTCCCTGCAGGCCGGGCCCTGGCAAGAGGCGGGGCGGCCGCGGACCGTCGGCCTGGCCAGCGGCAGCGCTGATCGGCGGCAGCCCGACCCCAAGAGGGACGGACAGGGGACCGACCACGACGACGACGACGTCGACGACGACGACGGCGACGACGACGACGGCGACGACGACGAGCGAAAGCGAGAGCGAGAGCGAAAACGACAGCGGGGCCACCAAGGTCACGAAGTAGGCCACGAAGGGCGACAGCGGGGACACAAAGGCAATGCACATGGGGCCACGACGGGCGCGAACGAGCGGGGGCCACGAAGGGCAGATAATGCGGGGCCACAGAAGGCAACGACGGGGCCACTCAGGGTAGCAACTGGGCCACGTAGGACAGCGAGTGGGCCACGAAGGGCGACAGCGGGGCCACGAAGGGCATGCACATGGGGCCACGACGGGCGCGAACGAGCGGGGGCCACGAAGGGCATGCATATATTGGGCCGCGGAGGGCAAAGACGGGGTCACTGAGGGCAGCAACGGGGCCACGAAGGGCAGCGAGGGGGCCACAGAGGGCGACAGCGGGGCCACGAAGAGCATGCCTATGGGGCCACGACGGGCGCGAACGAGCGGGGACCACGAAGGGCATACATATATGGGACCACGAAGGGCAGCGAGGGGGCCACGAAGAGCTGCAACGGGGCCACGAAGGGCAGCGAGGGGGCTACGAAGGGCTGCAACGGGGCCACGAAGGGCAGCGAGAGAGGCCACGATAGGCTGCAATGCAAGGGGGCCACGAAGGGCAGCGAGGGGGCCACGAAGGGGTGCAATGGGGCCACGAAGGGCAGCGAGGGGGCCACGAAGGGCTGCAATGGGGCCACGAGGGGCAGCGAGGGGGCCGCGAAAGGCTGCAACGGGGCCACGAGTGGCAGCGAGGGGGCCATAAAGGGCTGCAACGGAGCCACGAAAGGCAGCGAGGGGGCCACGAAGGGCTGCAACGGGTCCACGAAGGGCATCGAGGGAGCCACGAGGGGCTGCAAGGGGGCCACGAAAAGGCAGCGAGATTCCGTTTCGTAAGTAATAGGTGAGGGAGTTCTAAGCGTGAGCGCGACTCCTGGGTGCCTGAGTGTCGGGAGCGCGGCGCTTGAGCAAATTGCGTGACATTCCAACGCAAGGGCGCTATTCTTAAGTCAATTGCAAGCAAGTCTCCAGCGAGAGCGCCATTCTAAAACGCCGAGGGAACGATTCTTACATACTTTGTCAGGAAGTCCTAAGCGAGAGCGCGATTCCTGAATTAAATACGAGGAAGTGTCAAGCAGGAGCGGGGGTCCTGGCTAAATTGTAAGGAAGTCTCAGGCGGGAGCCGTTGTTGTTGTAACCAGGGGGTCAGGGGCACAGTTTGAGCATCAAGCCTTCCCCTGTCAAAGAGCAGGGTGCGAGCATCGAGGGGCACACTTTGATGGGAAAAAACAGTGTTCACTGGTGGGGGGGATCAACAGTAATTATTTCTTCAGAAATGAGAGTTCAACGACAATACCAACACCATCAACAACACGAACAGCAGCGACCACCAACAACACCACCAACAGCAACAACATCCACACCACCAACATCAACAACAACAGCAACATCAGCAACAATAACAACAACATCAGCCAACAACATCAACAGCTACAACAACAATCGCAACAGCAACAACAGCAACACCATCAGCAACAGCAGCAGCAGCAACTACAACACCAACAACAACAACGACAGCAGCACAAGCAGTATCAACAACAACAATAACCAAAACAACATCACTAACAACAGCGCTCCTGTTCGATACCCCGGCCTTTTTTTACGCAGGCCCGCCTCAGGGGGCCCTAGGAAGGTTCCAAACAAACGAAGTGAACTACGGCCCTTCCCGACGGGATGCGTGGTCCTCTTGGCCTCTCCTCCTCTTCCTCATCCTCTCTCCTCTTCTCTCGTCCTCGTCTTCCTCCTTCTCGAGAGCCTCGTCCTCCTTGCCTTTTCCTTCTCTATCGTCTTTCTGCGCAGCTTCGGGCCTTGCGTGGACCATGGAGGGTGTGGAAGGATGATCAAAGAGGGTTTATCGTCAGGCTGACTGGGCGTGGGGCCAGCCGCTGTGACAATATGTGTTGGTTTCGCTTCCCTGCGTTGCTGCTCGCGTAAGGAGACGTGGATATCGTGTAAGCCGTGGGAGCGACGACGACCACGACGATGACGACGGCGGCGGCGGCGACGACGACGAGGTCGACGACGGCCACGACGACGACGACGACGACGACCGCGACCACGACCACGACCACGACGACGACGACGGCAGCGGCGGCGGCGACGACGATGACGGCGAAGCGGCCTCCTTGAGTTTTTCCTGAGCCCGTGGGTTTGCACGAGGGGCCGGGGAAGGAGCAGTGTCTCCTTCTTCTCTTTTTCCTCCTCCTTCTCCTCCTTTTTCTCCTCCCCCAGGGCGAGGGCAAAGGGATTTCGAAGGCGATGTGCTTTCCGAGCAAGTATTTTGAAGTTCCTCGGAAGAGGTGTTCGCGAGACCTCCTTGGGCGGGAGTTCTGGGTGTAGGTATATCGGACCCCCCATGCGCCAATAAAATAATCCCCCCAGGATGGGGATAGTTATCATGATGTATGCATGTTGCATGTGGAAGCATGACTCATGAAGGCAACGTGATTGTTGTTGTTGTTGTTGTTGTTCTTGTTGTAGTTTTTTTTTTTTTTTTTTTGTTTTTTTGTTTGTTTTTTTCCTCATGCGGCTGTTGTTTGTTGTTGTTGTTGTTGTTGTTGTTGTTGTTGTTGTTGTTGTTGTTGTTTCCTTTTTTACTGTTATTGTTGTTGCTGCTGTTTCAAACTTTCAGTTCTTTGGCCTAGACCAGGGGCGCACGACAAGAGAACAACGGTAGTACATCACGGAATCGGACCGCTAACGGTGCGGACGAGAATTCCCAGACATACAAACAACAAGCCCCCAACCAGATCGTGAAAACGGGTGAATATCGCCCCCCATCGACTTTCACATCATCTAAGGTAAGCACCCACATCGACGTCGGCGACCACCACCTGTTGGCCGCGTTCGCGAGGTTCGACGCCGACGGTTCGGGCCACATCACGGTTGAGAGCCTGCGCCAGGTGCTCGGCGACACCTTCAAGGGCGAGCGGGCCGCCGCGCTGCTCGGCGAGGCCGACCCGCGGAACGACGGGCGCGTGTCGTACGAGGAGCCCTCTAATGGGGGAGCGCGGCGTATGAGGCGTTCCAAAAGGCGGTCTCGCCTTCGAGGGTCGAAGGATTCGGCATCTCTTCCTCGGCGCAAGGCGGCGGGAGCCGGCAGAAGGCTGGCGGAATCGGGCCGAAGTAAGAATCGGCTTCCCAAGAGATGGCAATGTCTTTTGGTCCAGGGTTTCCGGAATCCGCCAGAGCTCCGCGCAGATCTCTTGGATCGGCGCTCGCCCGCCCCGAGCGGTGCCTCCGGCGTTGCATTCAGACCCCGACGTTTTGAATCTGTGCATGCCGCTTTTGCTTCCTCTGGTGCTTGCCGCCTTCCTGAAGGCAGACGTCCCACCGAAGGCACGCATTCTGGCCCTCGGTGAGCCCTTTGCCTGCAAACATGTTTCAGGAGGGGAAAAACACAGACAGACACAATTGATAGTCGAGTCCCAGGAAAATATGGGAAAACTTGGGAAGTGGGGGGAAGACAATAACCGAGAAAATAGGGAACATATTTTTTAAGTTGTGTGTATTTATTTGTGTGTCCTGGGGCCCCTTCAATGTTGGCGCAACACATTTGCCTCAAGTGATTTTCTGTGCCTCCAGCGAGGAGTTCGCCGCCTTCGTGCGCGGGGGCGCGCTGCAGGGGCCCCGCAGCAGCCCCGCGCCGCAGCCTCTGGAGCATCGGGGGCGCCGACGGGGGCGGGGGGGAGGCAGTTTGCCGCTGGTCCCCGGCGCTTTCCTCGCCCGGGGATGCCCTCCAGCTGCTGGCGCCTCGGGGGGCGCGCGCGGACCTCGCGGCCAAGGCCGCGAGGTCTCCCAGATGCCATGGCCCCCTTTTTCCGCTCTCAGCACGCACGCCCCCTGCCCCCTCCCTCGTCCGCGCACGCGCCTCGGGCCAGGGTGCGCCGACCCCAGGCATCCGCCGACATGTTTCCTTCAATGCGTGCCCCCAGAGGTCCTGACCCCTCCACCAGGGCCACTTTTCCGTCCCAGATCCATGTTCGATGGTCCCGGGGCCCGATGGTTGGCCCCGGAGGCCGAAATCGGGGAAAGACGCCCAGATGTAGAAACTCACATCGTCGGAAAGTGGGCACCCCCTTCTTCCTGGCCCCCCTCTTCGTCGCCCTCGAAAGCATGGGAGGCGGAAGAAGCGCTGGCCGAGCATCTTGAGCGCAGGGAGTGCCTCCCTCGCGGCCAAGGTGGCATCGCCGGTGAAGAGGCGGGGCGCGCAAGGGGCGTAGGCCCCGCGCCGCTTCCCGGCGAAGGCCGTACCGGCTGTCTCTGCTGCGCGGCTGCTGCTGCTGCTGCTGCTGCTGCTGCTGCTGCTGCTGCTGCTGCTGCTGCTGCTGCTGCTGCTGCTGCTGCTGCTGCTGCTGCTGCTGCTGCTGCTGCTGCTGCTGCTGCTGCT
>CAUYUJ010002388.1:19468-59468 GCA_963575745.1 Prorocentrum cordatum
CTTGTTGTGGTAACATCTTGTGGAAGCTAGCTTAGTATACGACTTTTCCCCCTGTTCCAACACTGGACACCTGTACCGTTTTCCGACGTTTTTCCGTTTCTGTACCACACAAGCGAAGACACTTATTTTGAGTGGTACCACGCGCGTGGCGCCAGCATACCACAGGACTTGTTTCCGTTGTTGTGAGACGATACATGCTCATTCTTGTTCTGCGGTTGTCGTTCCGGCCTCAATGTGCAACACTGGCTCATTCGTCTACGAAATACACGTGACTAGCTCTCTCTGGTTGGAGGTCCTGATGGTTGTGGTTGTTCCGATGGTTGTCGCGATGATTGTCCCGATGATTGTCCCGATTGTTGTTCCGATGGTTCTCCCGATGGTTGTCCCGATGGTTGTCCCGATCGTTGTCCCGATGGTTGTCCCGATGGTTGCCCCGATGGCTGTCCTGATGGTTGTGGTTTCACCGACGCATGCACATCGCACCACTGTCTCAACACTCCTCGGGACACCAAGACAGCTTTCCGTCGCATACGCAACACGGCATGCAACGCGCGGCACTTCAGCCCTGGATATACCGCGCGCATGTGGTCACCAAGTGCCGCGTCGAGCTTTTCAGCCGTGTCATACTGCAAAGGTCCAGAGTCAGGGTGATACTTCACGTACCATTGCCTCAAAACCATGCCGCTGACAGCAGCGGGAGGATCGCTCTCCGAGAGAAGCTGCGAGAGGACCACCGCGGCGGCCTCATCGGCGAAGCTCCCCCGATACTGATTGAGTCGAAGACGCTGGCCTATACAGTCCTCCACAGCTTGGGCAGTGTTCAATGCTCCCTTGTCGCCCCACTCCGTGCTGAGCCACTTCTGGCATACCCTGGCGTCAGCAGATACAGATAAATGTCCCAGGAGCCACTGCTTCAACACGGCCCCGTCAGTAGTCCCCTCGGGCATGTCTTTGCGAATACGTTCTCCATACCAGGTCCCCAGATGGCCAGCGTTCTGCACTTTGACAAGCGTCTCTTTGGAAGAATACTGCAGTAGCCACATCTTTGCGGCCTGATCTGTCACATACAGTGGTGGATCCAACTGTCGGAGCGCCCCGCATAATTTGAAAGCTGTATTATACTCGATGCCCAGGTGGCGGATGGCAGAACCGTGCTGCTCCTCCAGCTCCTGGGCGCTAGAAATACTAACCTTGCCAGGCACAACCCGATACTTGCCCCACCAAGTCTTGCACGCCTGGTGACCGACCTGGATACCCTTTGCAACGAGCGCCTGATGCAAATAATACGGGCTCTCGCAGTCGGCCAAGGGAGGCCGCGACAGCTCCGGGCCATACTGCTCGTCAAGGGCTTTCGCCGTCAAAGCCATGGACCATCCAAGAACACAGGCGATACCTTGATCCGAGATGGCTACGGATGTGCCAGTGATCAGTCGGAAGCTTCCTGGGGCCGCTTGGGGTCCTCTTGGGGAAGGGGGGAAGCCTCCTGGCGCCGCTTGGGGTCCTCTTGAGGGGCTTTGGGGGGCTTCTTGGAAGCATCTTGGGGCCTCTTGGGGGCTTATTGGGTCCTCACGGCGGGCTCTTGGGGCCTCTTGAAGGCCTCCTGGGGCAACCTATGGCGCAACCAGTAGGGATGTTTTATTCTCGGCGGCCGAGGGCGCAACCTATGGCGCAACCAATAGGGGGACGTTTTATTCTCGGCGGCCGAGGGCGCAACCTATGGCGCAACCGCAAGGGATTGTGGCCCCTGGCAGGCGCGCGAACCCCGTTGCAAGAGCGTGCGAAAGTAGCTCGCGCGAGCTCATGTAACATAAATGTTGGAAAACCATTGGTTTTTTTAGGATTCGGACAGCGCGCGCGGGTGGAAATTTTGAAAAGTCGTGCAGGTGTTTTTCGAGGACCTACGGTGCGATTCGTGTGATTTTATGATGCGCGGTGCTAAATTCTTAAGAAGCCCAATGGTTTTTGGAGATTTCGGCGTGCGCGCGCGAAGAAAAAAAATGTGTCCCGCATGGTATTATTTGACAGGGATGATGGCCCTGGCAGGTGCGCAACCGTTGTCGCAGAAGTTCGAAAAAGTTGCTCGCAAAAGCCCGTTTGACAGAAATGTTTAAAAAGTGTTGGGTTTCCTACGAATCCGCAAGAGCGCGCGGGATGAGATTTTGACATTTTTTTGTTGAAAAACCATTGTTTTTTGATGTTTTTATGTTAAAATCGCTCCGAACACTAAGCTTTTGGAAGGATTTCGTCTTGCGCGCGCGAATGTCCACTTTACCTTATTTTTTGCAAGGGATTCTTGAAATTTGATTATATTAGAACAAGAAATGTCATTTTCTATTGTTTTTTGCAAGGGAAAGCGGATTACAACAAAACAACCGGATCCTGTACACACCCTCTTTTCTGAGGCTTCCTCACGAAAATGATGAAAATGTAGCTGCGGCCTAGGCGGCGCAGGGGGGGCGCGCACCAGGGGGCCCAACAATAATTATTCGTTAGAATGAATAATGTTCAACAACAACAACAACAACAACAACAAACAACAACAACAACAACAAACAACAAACAACAAACAACAAACAACAAACAACAAACAACAAACAACAAACAACCAACAACCAACAACCAACAACCATCAACAACAACAACACAAACAACAACAACAACAATCACTTACCCGAAAAACGCTCAGTGTTCTCACCAGTGCCAGGGTTTTCATGCGACGCCAGCCAATACCCCCCACTTTGTGGGGGGCAGTGCAAGCCTCTACCAATATCCACACGACTCTTCGCCCACACCACACCCAGCTTCCCGCCCTATGACGTTCGGACACTTCACTTCGTGGCCTGCGGACGACCGTGGCTACTACACTGGCGTGGAGAGTACACACCCACAGAAGTTGTTAAGCCTACGTTCGTACACCCACAGAAGTTCTTAAGCCTTGTTAACCCACAGAAGTTGTTAAGCCTTCCACAGAACATCTGTTGCATATGATGCATATGGTACATGATACACATGATACACATGATACGTACTCAGCAAGGGATTGTGGCCCCTGGCAGGCGCGCGAACCCCGTTGCAAGAGCGTGCGAAAGTAGCTCGCGCGAGCTCATGTAACATAAAAGTTGGAAAACCATTGGTTTTTTTAGGATTCGGACAGCGCGCGCGGGTAGAAATTTTGAAAAGTCGTGCAGGTGTTTTTCGAGGACCTACGGTGCGATTCGTGTGATTTTATGATGCGCGGTGCTAAAATTCTTAAGAAGCCCAATGGTTTTTGGAGATTTCGGCGTGCGCGCGCGAAGAAAAACGAATGTGTCCCGCATGGTATTATTTGACAGGGATGATGGCCCTGGCAGGTGCGCAACCGTTGTCGCAGAAGTTCGAAAAAGTTGCTCGCAAAAGCCCGTTTGACAGAAATGTTTAAAAAGTGTTGGGTTTCCTACGAATCCGCAAGAGCGCGCGGGATGAGATTTTGACAATTTTTTGTTGAAAAACCATTGGTTTTTTGATGTTTTTATGTTAAAATCGCTGCGAACACTAAGGTTTTGGAAGGATTTCGTCTTGCGCGCGCGAATGTCCACTTTACCTTATTTTTTGCAAGGGATTCTTGAAATTTGATTATATTAGAACAAGAAATGTCATTTTCTATTGTTTTTTGCAAGGGAAAGCGGATTACAACAAAACAACCGGATCCTGTACACACCCTCTTTTCTGAGGCTTCCTCACGAAAATGATGAAAATGTAGCTGCGGCCTAGGCGGCGCAGGGGGGGCGCGCACCAGGGGGCCCAACAATAATTATTCTTTAGAATAAATAATGTTCAACAACAACAACAACAACAACAACAACAACAACAACAACAACAACAACAACAACAACAACAAATCTGGAATCCCCCGCTTCTTTGCGTGCTTCGGTTCGTCGCCACACTCTTCGCCACGTCCCCGCACCCCCGTTCGAGGCCTCCTCCAGGCAGCTCAGCGCACAGCGTCGAACGGCCTCGCGGACGCGACGTGCCCGAGGACCCGGGGAGACAGGGAAGAGGACAGGCCAAGAGAGAGAGAGGGGAACGGAATCCTCCTCCTCCTCCTCCTCCTCCTCCTCCTCCTCCTCCTCCTCCTCCTCCTCCTCCTCCTCCCTCCCTCCCTCCCTCCCTCCCTCCTCCCCTCCCTCCCCTCCCTCCCTCCCTCCCCTCCCTCCCTCCCTCCCTCCCTCCCTCCCTCCTCCCTCCCTCCCTTCCCTCCCTCCTCCTCGAACCTAAGATACACCAACGATGCTGCAAGACCACCTCCCGTCCCAGAAGCCCCCCCTGGCCATCGCTCGGACGTCCATTCCCTGTGTGTTTTTTTGGTTCCGTGCGTGATTCGTTCGCCAACTGATCAAGGATGCTCCTCGATGGTCCTCGTCGAAGGAAAAATGCACACGTCCGAGCGATGCCAAGCTCCCCTCTCAGAAACTCCCTGCGAGCCTCCCCTCGTGACTGCAAGAGGCACTCGCCCGGAAAGGCCGGCACCCCGTGGGTGTTCTGCCGCTCCGTCAAGGGGCCCCGGCTTTTTCGAGGAGCAACTGCCTGACAGCCTCCTCTGACGAGCTGTCCCCCTCCCCTCCCCCTCCACCTCCTCCTCCCCCTCTCCTCCCCTTCCTCCCTCCCCCTCCTCCTCCCCCTCCTCTCCTCCTCCTTCCTCCTCCTCCTCCTCCTCCTCCCTCCCTCCTCCTCCCTCCTCCTCCTCATCCTCCTCTCCTCCTCCCCCCTCCCTCCCTCCTCCCCCTCCCCCTCCCCCCTCCCCCCCCTCCTCCTCCTCGACACAGCCCTGCGCGACGATGAGTCTCGCCGCACACCTTTGAGCTGGATGGGTGGCGCTTCCCCTTTGATGCGGGGCCATTACCACTTGCGCCACCACCCGCTCACGTTCACCCCACGGGTGAACACACAGGAAAAGGTAAAGCCAAACGAGTTAGGCGATATGGAGAGAATCAATCTCACCCGCACGGACCTGATCGCCAGTCTTGAACGGCTGGCGGAGCAGGTGCCACTTCTTATTGAGACTGTATCGTGCTGGCGCGCGCGCGAGGTTCGCCAACACGCGCGCGCCGTGGGAGGAAGTCGCAGGGGGTCCATTGCACTGCTCAGACAGCTTGGCAGAGACTTTGCGACCTCCGAGCCCGCAGACTGCACACACGACGCACCAGGTGCCCTCCTGAAGCTGAAAGGGATGCACGAGGTGCCTGCGCCCATTTGCTGCAACAACACGCGCGTGCGCAGCATCAGCACGCAGGAGGGGGCGAGGGGTGGCGACAGGCGGGGGCGGTTCAACCACGAGCATGGGCCGACAGGAAGACTGACAAGACCGCTTCTGTTCAGGCCTAACATGCTCACAGTCAAAATCGGCGAAACTCGCCCCAACTTGGGCCACCCATCTGGCGTAGTGAGCCAACACCTTAGCCCCGGCAGTGACCTGCTTACGCAAACTCTGATCAATCTGGACACGCGAAGCAGACCACTGGGCCCACGAGTCGGCCTCATCATTGCCAGCCTTTTTCAAACGCACTGCTGAGACCGAGCTGCACACGTGCATGCGTACAGTGTCCCTTCACCTTGACGAGACGAATCTGAGAGGGACCACCCCAGTCGTGAATCTTTGTCCACACCGCGCGCCACAGCTCGGACCATGCTCCCCCCCCTCCTCCTCCTCCTCCTCCTCCTCCTCCTCCTCCTCCTCCTCCTCCTCCTACTCCTCCTCCTCCGCCTCCTCCTCCTCCGCCTCCTCCTCATATCTTTTCTGCTGAAGACTGAGCATCGTTTATCCGACCCATATCCCAATGGGCGTTGCCTGGGTCCCACTGGCCGATTCACCCCCCTGGATGGGGACATGGGCTGTGCCCTTCGGGCTTCGAGAGGCGTATCCCCAACTGGGGCGGGATAGGGATCAGGATGGGGCTAGGGATCGGTTAAACGATACCGAAAAACCTTGCATTCCTGGCCGTGGGTTTCGAAAAATCCGGAGCGACGGCCCCACTCCTTGGGAAGAGAAGCCGCACTCCATCCGTGCAGCTGTGGCAGAGGTCAGAGCGGATGGTCTCCGACGCCGGTGACGTCCCGAGCGAGAGCCCCCGTGCTGAAGAGGAGCAGCTCCCCATCGGTGCAGCGGCGGCAAAGTTCTGAGACGAGGGCGCGCGTCTTGACAAGGAACCGTCCTCCACCCCTGAGCTGCTGCAAGGGTTCGAAGCGAGTGCGCGCGACGCCGAGGCGGGGGCTCGACATTGGCAAGGAAAGCGCTGCGAGCTTCAAGAGCATACTCGCGCGGTGCTCGGGCGAGAACCGCATGTCAAAAACGGCACCACGGCACCTAGTGACATTTGAAACTGATGCGAACTGGTAAGACACATGTGCGCGACGCTGAGGCCCCACCCAAAACGCTAGCGCCCGCCATCCTTGAAACTGCTGCAACATGTTGGAACGAACGTGCGCGGCGCTGAGGCATCCTCCTCCTCCTCCTACTACTACTCCTCCTCCTCCTCCTCCTCCTCCTCCTCCTCCTCCTCCTCCCTCCTCCCACCACCTCCCGTCCCAAAACACTTTCCTCGAGAAACGCCCCCTTGGAAGGCGAGCACCACATGGACCTGCCAATCATGCGAGAGCCCTTTTTGGAAAAAAACTACCCTGCATCCTTCTAGACCGTAAGCACAGATGCGAAATGGCATGTTCATTCTTCAACGAAGTGTCCGACGAGATCACGGTTTCCCACCCCCCCAAAAAAGTACCAACCAGTATAACTGTTGCACCTGATTGCAGCCCTTCTCATGAACTCCCAGGAAGTCTCAGAAGAGAGACCCATTCTGAAAAGAAACCGCCACCCATCCCAGCATCTGCAACATATGCTGAGGCTGCTGGTATCAATTTAGTGAGGCTTCAGGCGAGAGCCCGATTCGGAGAAGGAGCCGTCCTCTGGCCTTTTAAATGGCACAAAATGTGAAGAAGACGAATGGCGCGGCGCTCAGGTCAGGCAGGAGCCTCATTCTGTCGTTATGCAAAGGCGCAACCCTCCATCGTTGAACCTGCTGCAAGATTTCAGCACGAATGAACGCGGCGCTGTAGCGAGAATCCCATCAAAACAACTCCCCTCTTATCATCCTGCGAACTATTGAAAATATGAACCAGGAATCTGCGCGGCGAAAAACAGATACCTCCATGTTGAAAACTGTTCATCGCCACCCTTATAACTGCAAACTTTCAAAACCCTCCACGTTGAAAACGATCCCCCGACCCCCTCCGCGCTACTGTTGCGAATGCCCAGCTTCAGAACCGTAAGAGGTGAAGACGTCTCAGACGAAATGCCCAGCAGCAATATCGACAAAATCGGGGGGTGCCACAGGGAGGAGCTCTGTATGAGGGAGCCTGATGAAGGAGGGAGGGGGGAGGGGGGTTGGGCAAGCTAGGTGCGCTAGCGTCACATCTGACGTCCTACCCCTCCCTCCCATGCCGTACCATAGCGTAGATCTCAGGGCAATGATCCCAAGAGAGTACGCGATGGATGGAAAAGTATGACGTAGAAGAGCACGGCAGAGCAGAGCATGCCATAGCATGGCGTGGCCTTGGGTAGTGAAGGATGGAATCACAAAGCATAGCAACGCAAACCATGGCATCGCACAGCGGTGCACAACACAACATCGCATTGCATGCCATGGCTTGGCACCGGATGACTTGGAAGGTAAGTGACCCGCCCAGGTACGAGAGGACAAGGCCTGTCCAACATGCCGGCTCCATGTCCTCCGAAAAAAAAAAAAAAAAAAAAAAAAAAAAAAAAAAAAAAACGGCGAGGACGGGAGACTCTCCGTCCGGACAGAATCAGGAGGAGCTCGGAACTCGGAGCTCGGATGTCCTCGAGTCCGCAAGGGGCGGCACGTCCGGGGGGGGGGGCGCAAGACGCGCAACCGCCTGCAGACCAGGGCAGAGTCCGGGGAGGGAGGAGAACAGAGTTCCTATTGTGTCAGAGGGGTGCACAGGTCGGGTCGGGCGAAAGGGGGGGATAGCAAAGGGGGGGGTTGAGAATCAGCTCACGTAGCTGATTTTCCCGGCGCCTTCGGCGCCGGGAGGCGCCCATGTATCGAGGAATGGGCCCCTCGGTGAGGCCGAAACCAGCTGCATGCAGCAAATTTCGTAACCCTCCCTTTCCCAAGCCCCCCCTTTCGTCCGGCCCGAACAGGGGAGGATGGGTGGACGTAAAACGGGGTGTGATCTCTGGAAATCCTGGAGGAAAGACTGGCCAACGGACCAGGCGTACGCATCGCAAGCGCAGTGCGCGCAGAGATTGGAAATAGGGAAACGGAAACAGAATCTTCTGCTCCTCCTCCTCCTCCTCCTCCTCCTCCTCCTCCTCCTCCTCCTCCTCCTCCTCCTCCTCCTCCTCCTCCTCCTCCTCCTCCTCCTCCTCCTCCCTGTTGGCAATTGCGAATCGACGCTGTTCGACACGAACCGATGCGAATCGACGCTCATCGACGCGCATATGCGCTTAGTCGACGCTAATCGACGCCAAATCGGCGCTATCTCATCGACTGCCAGACGCTAATCGACGCCGGTGCACTCTAAAGACGGAACTACGAGGGTATACGAGGCTCCCATGGTTTGCTACCAAATGTAGGCGCACTCGGGCATGGAGAGAAATGAGCTCCGACGGCGGCTGCCCGCAGAGCTGGCCTCGCCGTCGGCTCAAAGACCCTTTCTTGGCCTTCTTGCCCGCCGTCAGGATGGAACGGAGCGGGGCGACCCAAACTTCAGCAGGATCCTTGTGCGATGCAACTCGCAGGTCTGACACCTCGCCAGATCTCTGTGCGCAACACAAGGGCCGACGAGCAGGAGGAGGAAGGGGAACAAGAGGGAGGACGAGGAGGAGGAGGAGGAGGAGGAGGAGAAGAAGAAGAAGAAGAAGAAGGAGAAGAAGTAGGAGAAGAAGGAGAAGAAGGAGAAAGGCCGAGGAGGACGGGGAAACAAGGATCGGACCAGATCGAACAGACCAATGGGCTCGTCAGAGCGCCAAGT
The DNA here is from genome assembly GCA_963575745.1 of Prorocentrum cordatum. Lineage (NCBI taxonomy): Eukaryota > Dinophyceae > Prorocentrales > Prorocentraceae > Prorocentrum > Prorocentrum cordatum. Next base: position 28,499 of record CAUYUJ010002388.1, read on the forward strand.
GGGGCGGCCGAACTGACACAGGTTGGAGGCATCAGCTTCGGTGTATGAGAGCAGGAGGGAGGAGGAGGAGGAGGAGGAGGAGGAGGAGGCGGAGGAGGAGGAGGAGGAGGAGGACGAGAAGAAAAAAGGAGGAGGAGGAGGAGGAGGAAGGCCGAGGAGGACTGGGGGGACGTCGGATCGAACAGACCAACGGGCTCGTCAGAGCGCCAAGTGGGGCAGCCGAACTGACACAAGTTGGAGGCATCAGCTGCGGTGTGTGGGAGCAGAAGGGAGAAGGAGTAGGAGGAGCGGGAGGAGGGAGGAGGGAGGAGGAGGAGGAGGAGGAGGAGGAGGAGGAGGAGGAGGAGGGGGAGGGGGGGAGGAGGGAAGAGGGAGGAGGGAGGAGGGAGGGAGATAGAAGAAGAAAAAACAGCGCGCCGCCATGGGGACCCAGCGCAGATCCAAGACATCCGCGCGGACCTCCAAAAGTTGATATGTTTATGCCGCCTGAGGAGGGAGGCAAGGAGGCAAGGGGGGGGGAGAGTTTGGACGCCCGACGTGGGTACGGACAAAAATGGGCACACGATGCCCATCAACAGATGCTGTCCAAAACCGACAGCGGCCGCTGTTGGGCAGGCGGCCTTCTGCCTCAGATAGACAACGCCCGCGGCGACACCGACAGCGGGTCCTGCTCACAGTGGACAGTATGAGCTGTCGGTCTTCGTACCCATGCCTTCCGTACCCATTTCGACCGTCCCGAGGGAATGGTCCGGCGGCCTCGCTCGGGTCGTCCAGGGCGGCTTCCAGCTGGGGCGCGCCCCCCGCCCCCCCCCCCTGGCGCGCGGGCGAGGAGCCGTGCGGGGAGGAGGCGCCGGCTGCACCAGCGCGCGCGAGGTCGAGCGGCGGAGCTAGGGTCAAGTCGGGCGTGTCCCCCTCCAAGGGGATTTTGGGCGAAAGATCAAAAGTACTCCAAAAATTCATCCCCAAAAATGAGCAAAAATTGTTCAAAAACTATTTTTGCTATCTCATCAAAAATACTCAGAAAATACAGCCCAGACTATTGTTGACTATTTTTGAATATTCCCCCTGTAGAGGGACAGCTGGAAAGCCAGCTGGTAGGGCGGCCAACTGGCACAAGAAGACGTCGGTGAAGACGTAGACGATGAATACAATGACAACGATAACACGTTTATCCATCATGGTGTTGCGAATGCACAGTGCTGTATGATATGTAATGGGAGGCGCGCGTGCCTAGCTAAAATGGCTGTGGCGGCGTGCGCGGGGGAGGAGAGGAAGGGGAAGGAGCACTGCATCACATGCTACACGCCTCATGCTACGTGCTCTGACATTCCCTTTCAGTCGGGGAAGGAGAAGTCGCCGGAAGTGGCTTCCGCGCATCTGTCTGCAGACGCGCCTCGTGGATGGCGCCCTGGTTGTAGTAGTAAAAAAAAAAAAAAAAAAAAAAAAAAAAACTCTGACCAAGACACTGTTCGTATTCACCTGCCCTGCTGCCATGGCGGTCTGGCCTTGGCCTTTGCCGTCGTTCCCACACCGGGTGTGCGAAACGGGCAGTCGTTGCCCCAATGCCCCAATCCTTTGCAGATTCTACACTGATTCTCCATCAGCTCGTGGTTCGGCCTGTCGCCGCGGGTCTCGCCAGCGCACTTCACAAGAATGCGCTGGTGGCACTCCCGCTCGTACCCGTGGTACTTCCGCAACAAGAACTCGATGTCCTTGAGCTTCTCAGGACAGTACTTCCGGTACGTATCCGCGAAGATGCCTCGCCACACTTCCGTGTCTCCTGGCTGCGCTCGGCTCCGTGCCGGCGGTTGCTGGGGAGGAGCACGAGGAATGCTGCGACTCCGTGCTGGCACTCGCCGGACACTGCGGCTCCTCGTCGCGATCCGTGCCCGAAGAGGCTGCAGAGGAACACGGGAGATGCTCCGACTCCGTGCAGGCGCGGTCCGTGCCGAAAGAGGCCGGAGAGGGGCACGAGAGATGCTGCGGCTCCGCGGCGCTGCCCGCCGTCGGCTCTGGGAGGCTCGGCGGCCAGGCGGTGATATCGTACGCTCATCACGCTCAAGCCTGCCGTGGTCCACCTCGACGGTCGTCTTGTCGAGGCCGGCTGCTTTCGCTCGCCTCCGGTGGCGGTGCGGTGCCGTCGAAGACGAAGAGCTGCTTGCCCTGCTCCCATGTGCGAACGGGTGGTTCCCATTCCCACCAGTAGTCGGGTCGTGGTAAGACTTGGCCAAGTACACAGTCTTCTGCTGCTTGTCGGCGTTCGTCTGGTACGGGACCTTCGGCACGAAGTCCTTGTACTCGTGGTCGTACTTGAAATAACCATCCATAGCCAAGGTAATAGCATCTCGCGGTATGCACCCCTTGGTGTGGCCATCGCTGTTCATGTCGCGGGTGTCAGCCCATCGAAACACGCTCAACTGCTTCATGTCCAGCTTTTCCCTCAAGTACTGCAGGTGCGGCAGCAAGCCCTTCTCAGCAGGCTCCTTGATGACGATCGCGGACGCCGCCTGGAAGACTGACATGGCGTCGATAACCAAAATTGTATCGAAAACCAAGCGGCCATTTTCAACCATGGTCAAAGTTTGCTGTTTCGATTGGGGTCCCTGGGTGATCTCGCGCAGTGCCAAACAGTGATTCATGAGATCATCGACAGCGTCACATCCAGCAAACAGCTCGCTGCTGAAGGTGTTCCTCGTGACCCGCCTGTGGCTGCGACACTGGGCGTCGATCAGATGGCACACCTGCGCACCAGTCGGGTCCACGCCAACACGGAGGAAGTTGGCACCTCTCATGCCGTAGCCTTTTGTCTTCTTCCTTGCGAAAGCCACTGTCTGAGAATGCCTGCAGCTGTCTACTGCACTGCATGGCTCTGTACCGCAAGGTCCGCGGGCACCGCTGCATGTGGCGAACAAGAGCGTTGGCGCGCCGCAAATGAATGATCGAAGCATCACGTTGCTGTCGCTGCAGTGAAACAACGTACACAAGCATGTGAACCTGTGTGATCATGGCGTAACCAAGAGCACCCACCAAGGACCACAACATAGACATCTGCTGCTCAGTGCACTTCTCGTCGCCACGCTTCCCACTGTACACTTCCGGCGGGATGGTCTGGATGGCGTTCACGTACTCTGTCTGGTCGGTCTCAACGGTGCCGTCTTCGCGCTGCACGTGTCGAATACCGACGCTGGTAAACTTCTTAAGGCTGAACTTGAGTTTTCCGAACACTGCCTCCAAAGAAGTGCGCAGCTTCTGCACCATATGGCTCTCACCACCCACCTTGAGATCGTCCACGTGCTTGCCGCACATGATGTGGAGCTCACCGTCAGAGTTGTGCCCCACCTCGAGCTCAGGGTCTCTGGAGATAGGCTTCAAGTTCAAAGGCGGGCCGCGCGTGACCCGGGCGAGTTTGAGGCTAAAAGCACGCGGTGTTCCTTTCGTGCCAGTGGCGGCCTTCAGCGCCAAGAGCACCTCGGCATGTTCGTCATAAGTTTCATACCCGGGGATGAGCCGGAGTATAGCCGCAGCCCCAGGCGGCAAAGTGAAGTAGGTCACCTCCTGCTCCTCGCCGGTACACGCCGCGACTTCTGCAGTCGTGAGGCCTCGCAGAAAAGCCTTCTCGATGTCGATCGTGGCGAGCACCCAAGTCGGCCTGCAGGCGGTCTCACTGTTGATGAGACGTTGGGATTGCCGCGAGGCTGTGCCTGAATAGTTTTCACGCTCGTACGCGAAATAATCTTCAAAGCCTCTCAAACACAACCTCATTCGGATGATTCGCGCCCAGGAACCGTCATCCTTCTGCACCCACTTCAATTTAGCAACAAACCTACTGGACATGATGACTTGTCCGCCATGTGTTCTCGGAGCTCGTTGGAATGCTTGGTAAGAGATCCATATTTTGAGCTCCTCCAGGATTGCTGCCCGGACCTCGGCGTGGCATTTCTTCAGCTCGTCCTTCGTCAGAACGTCCTGGTCAGCAACCACTGCCTTGCGCGACGGGCCGGCGACGTAAATCAGAATCGAGACGAACTCGTCCTCCTGGAACGGGCGGTCCAATGACAGCTTGGACAACTCCTTCGAGAGGTACATCTCGACGCCGCGGTTGCCGCTCTGGTCGATCTGGCTGTGGGTCATATAGGCATTCACGGGCAATCCGGCTGTGAGGTAATGCTTGTACGTGCTAACGTCCTCCTGCAAAAAGTACGCTGGATGCACATGCGCAGAGTGAACATGAACAAGATCGTCCATTGCAAAACTGCTGGTGGATGTTGCTACGCATGACGGTGACGATGATGATGTCGATGATTCGCTATCGCCGTACATGTAGATGTGGAGCGCCGCCTCACGCAGTGAGGCGTCGTACTTGCCGTCTGCGTCGGTCTGGAAGCACGCGTGGAGCACTGCGAGTGCTTCAGATTCCGGATGGGCGTCTGACTCGTTTTCGCCCTCCGGGATCACCTCGAGAGCTGCTGTGCGACGGGCGGGTGCCGATCCCGCTTCCTCGCAAGCCTGCTCGCGATGCATGTCGCGACAGCCATGTGGGAACAGATCGTCCGAAGCTGTGTCATTCAAAGCGTTTCCCAAAGAACGTCCACCATCACAGTAAAGAAAGACCTGCAAGCACACATAATCTTTCCAAGAATCGCCGATGATGTGGTAAAGGTTGATGCGGTCGTTACCATGCTCGATAATGTGGACATTATTGAAGTCGCCCGGCTGCCAAACATAGAGGTAACAAAAATCGGCCCCTGTAAGTTTCGATAGTCGTTGCACCCCTTGCGATAACCTGACAGCCATGACACGCTCTAGGCAGAACAAGTTCGTGACGACATAATGCAATGCTGCTGCAAACCGCCGGTCTTGTCGCAGAGCTGCGGAAGATGTCCATCGTGCCGTCTGCGTGTCGTAGAGCGCTCCCACAAGTTGCTGCGCGCCTCGTAGGGCTTCGGCGCGATTGAGCACGATTGCCAACATCTTTGATCGCGCGCGGTCGTCCTTGCCACTGAAGTGCACCAACTGCGTGAGGAAGGTCAGGTGTAAGGTGTGACGTACGTCCTGATACCTGCACGACTGGTCTCTGTTGTTGATACGACATAATACTCCTCCTTTGTCAGATTGGTTTTCAACGACTTTGACTGGACCTCTCCAGCCAGACGTGTCTTTATCGGCGTTCCGCCGGTAGTAGTCGACGTAGTCACCTGGCTGGTACATGCACTGTCCGCTACTGCTCGACTTGCCAGACAAAGCCCGTCTCGTCTGAGCTAGGGCGGAAGCCTGCACAAACGAGTTGATAGCGATCTGTCGGACCCTCTGCTCCTGTCGTCCGTCGGCGCTGTCTGTGGAGCCCGCGCCGGGGATCGGAGGCAGCATAGGGGGCTGCCGGCCATAGACGCACTGATAAGAAGTGCAACCGTTCTCCCCGTAAATGGCATTCATGACAAAGAACGCCTGGCTCACGACGATCTTGATGGGTAAGGTGATGCCCTCCTTGACCATCTGCTCTACGATCAGGTGGATCACGAGCCGGAGCATCTGGCCAGATCGTTCTGCTGTGTGGGCGTGCTGCCCGGGAGCTCTGGTGATCAGCTGAATGCCTTCAGCCTTGAGCGTGGCCTTGGCCCGGTCGCTGTTGAGACCGCCCTCTCCGTCAACAACCAATTGTTCCATAGGGCCGTGGATGCCAATCCACGCTGTCCACAGCGCCTGTAACAGGGTGGACTCGGTCTTGTCGTCCACGACCTCACCTGCATGAAACCTGCAGCATTTATCAACCAAGTGGTAGATCATAAACTGGAGGACGAAGAGGACATCACTTTCGACACGTTGGTTAAACCGGTCTGCCAGAAAACTCGTGGTCCGAGTGGCGTCGCCGGGCTCCTCCCACTGACGGCACTCGCGGCACGTCTTAACAACATCGGCGCTCATATCCAATATTTTCTGTGGTAGTCCAACTGCCGCCAATATGTCGTGGAACGGCTTTTGCTTTATATGCCACCATCGCAGATGTAGTTTACGTAGCTCCCTAAGGCATGCTGCATGGGAGCCATGCCGTAACACAGCCAAGCTGGATCCAATGTCGAATCGAGTCCAGTCGCGCGGCCTCTCTGGGCCGTCGGCTTGCTCCGGGCATCGTGCTCTCTGGTGCTGTGGTGGTCGAGGGACGTCTCGTGCTCGTCTTACGTCAGCGGGTTCCGATCCCGCTCGGGCCACTCCGGGCTCTGGTGCGGCTGCGGGTGCCGATCCCGCCGAGGACGATGCGGGTGCCGATCCCGCTGGGGCCAGCGCAGGTGCCGATCCTGCAGCTGGCGCCTTGTCCTCCATGCTCATGGCCTCCACGTTGCGGGCTTGCTGTTCGTCGTCTGCTGCAAGGTCAGTGCCGTCGGCCAGTTGTGGCTGAGCGTCGGCGACTGGGTTCGTGGCCGGCCTGGCGGACGGCTCCCGGGGGGCCGCGCCCTGGCGGCGGTGACCCAAGAAACGGCGGTCAACATCTTCTAAGTCTCCCCCTGGGCCGCACCTGCATTCATCAGGCATGTACGCGTGGTTGCTGTGCTCAGCGGGCTGCCTCTGACGGCAACCTAAGCAGCTGTACTCTTTGGGCTCTACGTCCGGATACTTGCATTGGCCAGGAATTCGATTGTGCATCGGATCCGTCATTTTGCGTTTGCCCCGGCAGCCAGGGCAATAACCAGCAGCTACCGCCGAAGATGCCGGATACAGATCTTCAGGGTGATCGCATCTGCCTGGGAGGTCTTGGGCCTGTCCACACACGTCGGCCGTAAGAGCAACAGCCGCGGCACCTGGTCCTTCCGTGTGCTCCCTGAGGCCTGCGGACCTCTGCCTGGCCCGCCGCACCACTAGTAAGATACCATCGCTGATAGTGCTGGCCAGGGTCCACGTCCATAGTCGGTGGTTTGCTGATGGCTCAACTGTTGCTTGGTCGTGCTCGTGTTTCCCATCGCATTGAAAGTTAACCAGTGGACGTAGAAGTAAAACATCGTTGGATGTCATCTGCGTGATCTTCTTGGCGGGCACGCCACATCGTCCAACTGCACCTGTAGCAGACTCGTGGATAACAAGCGTGTTAACGGATGCGTCGGCCAACACGGTTGGCCAAGGTAACTCGTCGTACAATGTGGTGGCAACCGGCTGCCCACTCAAGAACGAGCTGTCGTCGTCGTGCCGTTGTCGTTGTCGTACCTGGTGCAACGCAACGTGGCCGCAGAAACGACCGTGTGAGGCGCAGGACGTGCACGGTTCCTTCCAATTAGAGCTGACGATGGCGACGATGGGGCGTCGCTCACGCAAGTACTGCATGGCCAGCTCCTGGCCCCTACTGCTATCCAGGTCGACCCCAGACAGCACGTCGAAGTAACCACCTGTATGGAGACGTCTCCGGGCGCACACCGCAGAGACCTGCGCCTGACCTCCGCAGAATTCTACTAGGTCGTCCCGGTCATCATGTTGAGAAGAAAGGAATACGAACTCCTCAAAACTGCTGCATACTCGGAGGTTGGGGCGGGGATGCTGAAAATCCGTCGCTTCCCCCTCTGGCCCCATCAGGAACCAGTGCTAAAGATGTGGATTCCGCATGCGTCTCGAAGAGGTCGTCTGCAACGTAGGTCGTGTACGTCGCCGCAACAGGGTGCGACACGCCGGCGTCCACCCGGCAGTGGCGGTACCGATCCGCCGTCGTAACGCACTGCTTGTCGCCAGGATGGTGCCGATCCACCGTCGTAACGTTCTGCTTGTAACCAGGGTGGTGCCGATCCACCGTCGTAACGTAAGAGCTGCCTATGCCCAGGTCGCCCTGCGAGCCGCCAAAGTCGCAGAGCTCGACGAAGTAGTCCGCTCCCAGGGCCGCATAATCCGTGCCAAGTCCACGGAGATCTTCTCCGCAGTCGTCGTAATGCTTTTCGATGGTGAATTTTCGTTTGTTTGGCGTCTCCCCACGTTCTTTCATAGCTTGGAGTCGTGCTTTCTGTCTTACGCGCTCCTCTGTGGGGCACGCGTGCGCCGGCGACGGAGAAGATGATGAAGGAGAAGGTGATGGAGAAGAAGTTGATGAGGGAAGGTACGCTGCACCACTGAATTTCCTAAACGAGTCTGCTTCACAGTCGGGCGCTCCATAATATTGAGAAGACGTTGGGGATTTAGAAAAATTAGGAAAGGACGTCGAGTCGGGAAGGGAAGAGCCAGTGCAGGTACCCTGCCTGTTAAACATCTCCTCGAGGATATATTTCGCTGCTTTGACCAGCGCGGTGGTTTTATGCTGAGACATCGTGCCGGTCGCCTTCGTCATGATGTCGTTGGCATGGTCGTCCTGCTTAACGGTGCACCTACACGAGTGGCTCGGCAAACGCATGGTTGATGCCACCCGGACACAAGTACGGCTTGGACCCGCTACACCAGGATCGATTTTGATACCCATGTAACATAGACGATGGTAAGAAAACTGCAACGTCCCATCCGTGATTGCGCTCTGGATTTGCGGGTCGTCCCATTTTCTGCCCTGGAAGCCGAAGATAAGGTAATGTATAGCATTTTGCTTGCATAGCCTAGCCCAGTTTAGTAATTGTGTGATATGTGCATACCATTTGTGGTGAGGTACGTTGAAGCCCACAATGGGGTATTGAGATATGAAGAGGTTGACCTTGTTGCTCTTGATCATGCTGGAGATATCGCCGGTACTTCCTGTATTCACGGCCATGTGGTTGTGACGTTGCACACGATAGCCCAAAGATGTGAGCACTGTACTGATACCACACTCCGTCTCAATAACGATAGTCCAACTAATAGTCTCGAGATTGCCACCGCCAACTTTGGGCGGATCGCCTGTGCCCTCCGTCTGCGAACAAGCGGCCTTTGAGGGCGTCTTGCCGCCTGTCCCTAGTCACTGGCGCTGGGTTGCACCTTGCGGGGGCCGATCCCGCTTAGGTGCTGGTGGTGTTGTCGCTGTTGTCTTTTGCTGTCCTGGTGCAACGCGCAGCGTAGGGACGGCCGTTTCGACGCCACCCTTTGCTTTGGGCAGCTTGTCGTAATGAGCGCAACCTACCATCAGATGCCCAGACAGACCCTGCTCCATAGGGATTCTCACCGTGCCGGGGCTCCACTGAATAGTATAGCCCCCAGGGCCTGGAAAGGTCATCATCTCCTTGCCGTCCTCCAGCTCCAGGACAGCACGCTTGTCCTTCAACGACCTGAGGCCTACGATCAGTGGGAGCTGGTGGCCCATGCCGTTTTTGGGGCTCTTGTCGATGAGAGGGACCTCGTAATTGAACATCGTGGCGACACCATCTTCCGTCATGAGTGCTACGGGGACGGTGGCCTTGCACTCGCCCTTCTGCGTGCCGTGGCCGACGCCTTGGATCTCCAGGGGGCAATCTAACTTGGTCTGTTTCGGCTCGTAGCCTGCGTTGAGGGCTGCTTGAGCCGCCTCCCGGCCACGATCGGCGCCTCCAACGTTTGTCCATGCACCGATGTCCACGAGGAGTGCGGGCGATCCGTTCGCCAGAGCGGTCTTGGCATGATAGTATCCTCGTGGCTGCGGGACGTCCCCGGCCGGTGTCCATGGCAACGTTGGAGCCGCTCCGCCTGGTCGTGGTGCTGGCCCGGATGAGGCTGCTGAGGTAGTGGACTCCTGTGGGCCGATGAATCTGAACCTGGACGCGATCCTGGCTGAACCACGGCAGTTTGGGCATTCGGGGTTCGGTGGCGCTACGCCTCTCCTGCGTGCATCCTGCGTGCGACGCTGGCCGTCAGCAGCATAATCCTGCAGACATTCGCTGTGAAAGAGGTGCCGGCAAGTAAGACGTGTCACCACCTCCCCGTGCCCAAATTCCATCAGGCAGAAAGAGCACTGCGAGTTATCACCGAGGTAGTCTTGGCCTTGGGCCTGGCGTGCACGTAAATCGTCCTGCATCGATGCCAACTCTGCCGGCATCTCCGGTAGTGGGTCAGTTGGGCGTGGGGGCCTCCTCCTACCTTTCGTCTCCTTGATCCTCCTCTGCTCCTCAGCGTACTCCTGCACCATCCTCAAGCTGCTAAGCATCTGCTCCTGTTCATCGTTCATGTTCCGTACCGGCGCTGCGGCGAGGCCAACTGCAGGAGCTGGGCGTTCCCACTCAGGCGTCGCCATCCAAGTCTCTACCTCATGCTGGTGGACGGTGGCTTCACGCTGTCCAGGGTCCAAGGTTGAGGGCGCAAAGCCCCCAGTGGCACCGCTCCAGAGAGGTGTAAGTTGATCGCCAGCCTGGAAAGGCCTCCCTTCGCCAGCGAGCAAGTAGGAGAAGGACTCGTGCTGCGTAAAGCCGGGCAGCTCGACCTGTGCTGCGGCAGGGATCGTCTGGACGACCTGCGCACCCGGGATCACGGCGTACGAGAGGTCGCCTGCTCGGACGATGTTCGGTATCTGGACGGGCGGCGCGCGCGGCCCTAGGTGTGCAGTTGGAGCAGCTGCACTGGCCGACGCTGCGCCGGGGCTGGCCGCGACGCCTTGCTGTGAAGTGGCCGACTCGTAGCCCTCTGAATGGTCCGAGCCCTGTGGACTCATCGCAGGTCCGATCATCAGCACTTGGGTTGCTGCGCCGCTGACCTCAGGGATGAGGCCTGCCAAGGGGCCGTCTCCGAAGTCGACGGGTGGGGGCGGAGAGGGTCCCGACCCCTCAACCAGACCATACCAATTGTTCGCCCCACTGCCGCTGCTGCCGCCGTAGCCCACGGCGCCGTCGCTCCGTTGCGGCTGTCCCGCCAACAGCGTCGGCGACGACTGGCGCGGGCAGTCCTTGACGAAGTGCTCGTCGCTGCCGCAACCATGGCACGTCATGGTCACCCCGTTCTTGTCCTTAGGGTTTTTCTGGCGGCCGAAACCAAGTCCCGTGCTCTTGCCGCGCTTGCCTTTGCCCCTGCCTTTGTTCAGGAAGATGCTCTCCAGGGTGCCGTCCTGCCTAGCTTTCACCAGGAAAGCGTTGATGGAGGTCCGGCCGTGGTTTGGAAGTTTTCCTTTGCCCTTTCCTTTGCCTTTCTTCCTAACGAAACGGCGCACTTTCCTAGTAGCCTTGCCGGCGTATTGGCGCCACCTGGATTTGGCCATTTGGTAGGCCCAGAAGATATCTTGGCCATGGCGTTCCGGAGGGCCTGTGGGCTCAGGGTGTGGAGTGTTACCCAAACTACTTACTGTGTCCGAGTCCGTGCCGCTGTCCATTTCGTCGTCGTTGCCGTCGCCGTAATACATGTGCTCTGTGAGTGTGAACGGGTCTTGCTCTTGGTACGTGGGCCCATTCATCATATAGGTCATGTTTGGTTCATCTTGTTGTTCGTGCTGTGCTCGTGGAGGTTCTGAGCCTTGTGCTCCGAAGTATGTGTGCGAGCGCCCCCTGTCGTTCCGGAGCTGGGAGGCTATATTATCAGGAGTTCCCTCCACGATATGTCCCATTCGACGTAAACGAGTGCATAGTTCCACGTATTGCTGCTCTGTGGAAGGTGTCAAACCGTTGGTGGGCTCCAAGAGTCGCATCAACTGCTCCTCGCTCAACATGCACGCCTGCAATAAGATCTCGGCGGTCGTTTGGATGTTGATGGCGAGACCTCCGTCGGATTCCGCCCTGTGCCGGACGATGTCGAATCTCGTGAGCAAGTCGTCGATTCTCTCCCGGGGCTCCGCCTGGAACCTAAGGAGGGCCTTGCTGGCCTTCATCCGCGTTTCCTCTCCTAGTGGACCGTACCGTTCTGACAACGAATGTAAGAGAAATGTCATTGCACCAACTTGCACGCCATTTATTTGTCCACCGTGGATGAATGCCTGGGGCGGCATGGTGTTCATCAAGTTCTTGGCGCCCCCGCGGAGATTTGTCGCAACCCACGCTGCTTTTCGAGCTTCGGGGAGGTCTTCCCGAATACTCCACAGCATAACGTCGCGAGTCCAGTCTCGAAATGGGTACCTGTCCTGCATGTGGGGGCCCCACACTGGCGGACCCCTGCTTTCCCGCATGTCGTTATACATGTATGCGATAACGGATGCAAAGACGATGAACAGGATGATGAAATTGATGAGCATGAAGTGTTCCATGATGTACTCTGTGATCTTGCGCCGGGTGCCGATCCCGGGCTGACCTGTGGACTGTTTCTGGGTTCCGACCCCAGTGTTCCCTAGCTGTTGCTGCGTTTGGGCACCGATCCCAGATACTACAGAATCCGTAGGCGGCTGGGTACCGATCCCAACGCCTACCGGAAAGGTAAGATGAGGCTGGGTACCGATCCCAACCTCCGTCAGGAACCTGCTCGCACCAAGCAGCGCCCCAGTAGTAGATGTTGTAGTTGTGGTGGTGGTGGTGGTATTTGAAGTTGCCGTCGTAACGCCCGTCGTGGTCGTGGTCGTGGCACTCGTGCTCATTGTTCTCGTCGTCGTAGTTGTGGTACTTGTCGTAGTCATAGCCGTGGTAGGTGTATTCGGGAGTGTCGTAGTAGATGTAGCCGTAGTGGTACCAAGTCGCATCCCGCGAGCCTGGTGGAGTGTTTCTGCGGTTACGCCACGTCGCATCTCGCGAGCATGGCGTGCTGGGCCGCGTCGTATCCAGCGACTGCGGTGTGAAACTGGTTCTGCGGTTACGCCTTGTCGCATCCCGCGAGCAAGACGTGCATTGGGCTCAACCCGGCGGTCCGTCATCGAGACGGCTCCGCTACCAGCTGGAAAGCCAGCTGGTAGGGCGGCCAACTGGCACAAGAAGACGTCGATGAAGACGTAGACGATGAATACAATGACAACGATAACACGTTTATCCATCATGGTGTTGCGAATGCACAGTGCTGTATGATATGTAATGGGAGGCGCGCGTGCCTAGCTAAAATGGCTGTGGCGGCGTGCGCGGGGGAGGAGAGGAAGGGGAAGGAGCACTGCATCACATGCTACACGCCTCATGCTACGTGCTCTGACATTCCCTTTCAGTGGACAGGCCCGACATCAAGCTGGGGGGGGGGGGCAGGAAGGGAGGGGGAGGGGCAGGGGAGGGCGGGGGGGGAGGGGAAAGGGGGGGGGGGAGGAGATGGGAGCACCACCTGGAAACCCCTCCTCCTCCTCCTCCTCCTCCTCCTACCTCCTCCACCTCCTCCTCCTCCCACCCTCCTCGCCTCCCCTCTCCCCTCCCTCCTCCTCCTGCCTCCTCCTGCTCCCCTCCTGCTCCTGCTCCTGGCCCCTGCTCCTCCTGCTCCTCCTGCTCTACATCCTCCTCCTCCTCCTCCACCCCTCCTCCTCCTCCTCCGCCTCCTCCTCCTCTCCTCCTCCTCTCCTCCTCCTCCTCACTCCTCCTCCTCCTCCTCCCCCTCCCCCTCCTTCCTCTCTCCTCCTCCTCCTCCTCCTCCTCCTCCTCCTCCTCCTTCTCCCCTCCTCCTCCTCCTCCTCCTCCTCCTCCTCTTCTCTTCGATCCCCTGCCCAGGGGCCTGGGCCCGGACCCTAGGGGGGCCGTGCTCGCCTCCCTGCTGCCGCACAGCTCCGTGGGCCCGCCCCCCCCGCCCCGTCTCGTCCTGCCCAAGTCTCCGCGCGTCCACGCCCCGCTTTCTCTCTCGGGTTGGCCTGACGCGGCCATCATGAAAACGGCGAGGCCCAGTATGAAATCTGACGCGAGAGCTCCCGCTGCAGACATCCTACGAAAACTGGACCGTCGAATTCCAGAACGCGCTCGTCAAAAAGCGTCGGCTAAGTCGAGTTCCAGCTTACTCGAGTCTTACGTCTCCCCGATTAAAGATCGGCGTTGCTTATCGGTTGTCGGCGCCGTTCTCGAGACGTTTCCAAATTCCAGGTCCAGGATAGAGGACCGTGGCCCACCTGTCCGTGTGGGCTCAATTCTCATAGCGTGTTCCATGTTGGATACCGTGTTTAGTACACTTTGATCGAGTCAATAGCGGACAGTGGAAAAGATGGAAACATCAGACAGTAACCATAAAAATGTTCACTGTTCTTTTAATAACAACGACGGGTTAGGCGTTTGAGAGAAACAGCGTCTGTCTGGCCCCGCTGAAGAGAGGTGGGACATTCACCGGCACGCAGTTGTGCCCGCAATTGCCGCTTGAAGCAGCACTGAGATTGCAGCAAGATGGCGGCATCGGACTGCAAGTGGGCCACATAAGTCTGGGTCCAGGGAGAACTGGATAGACATGCAATGTACACGTGACTCTGGCATCTTGACGTAGTACAAGTATTCAGTTCTGAAGACGCTGCAGCATCAGAACACGCTGAGAAGAGGCTGAACGCAAAAGCAGCACCCCTCCCCCCCTGCCCCATCTCTCCACTACTCTTCCCAGGGCTCAGGGACAAGGGGGCGAGGGGGAGAAAAGAGAAGGGAGGAGGGAGGAGAGGAGGAAGAGGGCAGGGACAGGGGGCGAGGGGGGAAAGGGGGCCAGCACAAAAGAGATCAAGAATGTTTACCACCGTACCCCTCCAGGAGGAGGAAGTGGGGAGGGGAAGGGGGGGAAGAGGGCGGGGCGGAGGAGGGAGGAGACGGAGGAGGCGGGGGAGGGAGGAGACGAAGGAGGAGGACGAGGAGGAGGAGGAGGAGGAAGACGGAGAAGGGGCAGGGAGGAAGGAAGGGAAGAATGGGAGGGAGGGAGACAGGAGGAAGGGGAAGGAGGGAGGAGGAGGGGGAGGAAGGGAGAAAGAGGACAGAGGAGAAGGGATGGGGAGGAGGGAGGGGGAGGCGGAGGGAGAGGAAGAGAAGGGATGAGGCGGAGGAGGAAGCAGAAGAGGAGGGAACGAGGCGGGTGAGGCGGAGGGAAGAGGAGGGGAAGGAGAAGCAGGAGAAAAGGGACGAGTCGAGGATGAAGGGGGCCAGAGAGAGGGAGACTACAACGACGACGACGACGACGACGACGACGACGACGACGACGACGACGACGACGACGACAACGTGGGTTTCCAATGGCCCGCCGTCCGGCCCCGCCGCCCCTGCTCCGAAGACGTCAGCTGTCCACCTCACCGATCCTGGCCAGGCCCACCCTGGGCCCAGGGCAGGTGGTCCATCGGCCTCTGCGGAGCCATCCTGGAGGCCCCCCGGCCTATCCGAGAGGCCCTTTCGCCTTCTAAGGAGCCCCCGTCGCACCATTCCCCCTCCTCCCTCCTCCTCCTCCGCCTCCTCCTCCTCCGCCTCCTCCTCCACCTCCTCCTCCTCCTCCTCCTCCTCCTCCTCCTCCTCCTCCTCCTACTCCTCCTTCTCCTGCACCTCTCCTCCTCACCCTCCTCCTCCTCATCCTCCTCACCCTCCTCCTCCTCCTCCTCCTCCTCATCCTCATCCTCCTCCTCCTCCTCCTCCTCCTCCTCCTCCCCCCCTGCCTTCTTCGAGGGCCGCCTCCCCGTCGAACCATTCCCCCTCATCAGACAAGCGCGTTCCACTACTCGCAGAGTAGCCACTCGCCAACGGTCTGGATCCGCTGCATCGAGGCAAACAAGCTCCATTGCGTCGAACAGCAGCTGTTTTTAGTACGTTTGCGAGTAGGCACTTAACGAGTAGTGGAACGCGCGCCGACCCTGGGCTGGGCTCGGCCCGCAGGATCGGCGAGGTGGACAGCGGACGTCCCCCAGCCATCGTGAAGGGGCCCAGGGACACACAAATAAACTTTCACAATGAACTAGATTCCCCATATTTTCCCATATTTCCAGGGTTTTTGTCTTCCCCACCACTTCCCATAACCCCGGGAAGCAAACAGTAAACCCCCCGCCGATATCGTTAGCACAAAAAATAAAATAAATAATCATTGTGGGCGGCGCCCTCCGGCGATATCGCTAGCACATCAAAAAATATAATAAAATAAAATAATCCACCGGCCCCGGATGCCGATGTGATGCTCCCTTAAGCAATGGGGCATCAAAGGGATATGACCAGAACCTCAAGGGACCCCCAGAATAACATCAAAGGAACACCAGAGGAGTCTCAAAGGAGTCCGAAAAGAATCACAATGGAAACAGCAAGGAATCTCAAAAGAAGCCAATCGGAGTATCAATGGAATCTCTGAGGAATCTCGCAGAAACGCACAGAATCACAGGACGCGACTCTGGGCAGGTGTGACTTGTCGCTGGGCTCTGGACTACAAGGGGACCATCAGAGGCTGGTGGAGACCTGTCTGGATACCTCCTGGGAACCTCCGGGGACCTCCCCTCCGCGGACCTCTGGTGACCTGCGGGGGATATCCCTTCCGCCCCGGCCCTGGTGCCGGAAGCGTTATAATTTCCTCTGATGAGTGGGGGGGGGGGGTACTGATTGCTTCCCAGGGTTATTTTCCCATATTTTCCTGGGGATCGACGATTAATTGTGTCTGTGAGTTTTTCCCCTCCAGCCATCGGCAAAACGAGAATGATGTCAACGTTCCAGGAATCCCGGAGTATCTAGCGGCCCTCGTCTCTGGAGACCGTGCGGCACGAGAAGGCATCTGGGAAGTCATGGCAACCTTGGAGATGTGAGAGTTTGAGCGTGCGTAAAACGTAGGGTTTCAGGGAGTAGTGCCTGGTGAGGGGGAAGGGTCTCTCTTGCCTGCTTCCCTTTCCCCCTCTCCGCGGCCCCTCTGGGGCTCAAGTTCCTTCTCGGGCCCTTGAGGGGGCGATCCGCGCGGGGAAGCGCGGCCTGCCCTGCGGACCAGAGTCCGCACAGGAGCCGAGAGCCATGGGGAGGTGAGGAGGAAGTTTTGAGGCTGCCCGCCTGGGGCCAGCAGACGCTGGTCGTAGGCAGCGCGGCCGTGAAGTGCATGATGGCTCTGCTGCCGATGCTCATCGGGGCCGTGGCAGCCGCAGAGATTGGGCGCAGATGGCGGGCGCAGCCGGCGACACCGGCTTTGCCGCCTGCGGCCCGCGCCGCGGACGGATCGCCGCCCGCGGAGGCCGTGACGGCCGACGGAGGGGCGTACGCGCCTCTGCTGCGGGCGCTGGAGGAGGACCAGCGGCGCCGCGGCCTGGCGGCGGCCATGGAGGTGCCGCAGCGCCAGCCCCCTCATCCACCAGGACCGGCACCCGCCGCTGGGAAGGGAAGAGGAGGGCCCACCGGGCCAGCGGCCGCCCCGCCTGCAGGAGGCAAGGGGCGCCAGCAGCCCGCAACGGTGTCGGCAGCAGCCCAGCCGGCCGCGGAGGCACATGCGCCAGCCGCAGGCGACAAGGTTGAGGAGGGCATACGGCGCCGCAGGAGCGAGCAGTGGAGTTGGTTCGCGGGCCGCCGGCGGGATCCTCCACTGCGGGAGAGCCCAGCGGACATTGGTGGCCCAGGGGATGCAGAGGAGGAAGTCCGAGGCTGGTTCAGCTTTGGTGCAGTCAAGTTCGGAGTGAGCTGGCTTGGAGGTTGGATCACGGATCTGCCGCCAACTGAGATACAGTGGGCAGACCTGATGTGGGGTGGCGGGGGCTTGGTCGGGAGCGGGATCAACACTGTGGGCTACGCGGCGTTCGGCACCGGGTGGCCCTTGTTGTGCTGGACCACGTTTGCAGGACTGATTGTGACGCTCGTCATTGGATTGGGATACGGTTTACATTCCATCGCCTCGACGGTGGATGTCTTGGTCTGTGCTCCACTCCGTTGCCTTGGACGGGCGATGGGATTGTGCTGTCCAATTTCGAAGCCACAAGTTACCACCGCCGATGAGGGAGTGGTGCCGGAGCTCAGGGGACCCGCCACCGCCATCGCCGTGGAGAACGAGTTCTACGCCCAGTTACGCGCCAAGGGGGCCGACAAGGTGCCGCACCACCTGATCATCAAGGTAGGCGACACCGCCGCGAGGCTGGAGAGGCCACCTCTGAACACTGGGATTAAGTATAAGAAGGCAGGAGTGGCATGGCCACACCGAGAGGTGCTTGCTACTACGTCAAGGCGGCTACGCGACCTGCTGGAGGAGTCCCAGGACAAGGTGGTGCACCTGTGCAGGGACATGCCCTGCACGGACGAGGGCAACTACGCGGTGCACGCCCCGGCGTACGGGTATGTGACGGCGGAGACGGACACTAACCTGGAGGCCCTTGTGGAGGCTGCGCCAAAGCCCTGTTGGGCCGGCCGGGCAGTGGGGGCAGCGGCTGCTTCATGTGGGCGGGGATGTGCCGCTCTGGGGTTGAAGGGATGTGCCAGGCTCTGCGGATCCATCAAGCGATGCGGCCAGAGGGGTTGTCATCGCGGACGCCGGAGCCGAGCCGATATCCCTGCCGCCCTGTTGAAGGACCCGAACTCGGAGACGGAGTCGGAGCCGGAGCACCAGCGCTGTATGGCCCATGAGGTGCTGTACCAAGAGGGGGACACGATATTTCAGCTGTGCAAGGAGAAGTGTCGGGACCGAGCCCGAGGTGCCCCAGTCCGCCTGGTTACGGAGGATGGCGAGAAGTCGAACGTCAAGGGGGTGGAGAAGGTGGTCAACTTGTGCTGGCAGCACACGAACGCCTACGAGCGCGAGAGAGGGGTCAAGAAGTGCGCGCACCTCGGCTGTCACGCCTTGGGTCGAGTCCTGAACCGTGGGGTGCTGACGTGTCTGGAGCACGACCTGGCAAATGAGGAGGCCGCACGTGTCGTCGCCGACGCCGAGGGACCAGCGCCCGTGGTGGTGGGAATGGTATCCGAGCAACCTACGCGGTACCGGTCGAAGTCACCTACGCCGATGACTGGGAGGCCACTCCTACCTTTGGTGTCGGCCAGTGGAGCGTGGCTAACGGCATTGGTGCGAGGCCCTCGGGGTACGGAGATGGCGAAGAAGTACTATTGCTACGGGTGCCAGTTGGCTGTTGAGGAGGATGGTTGGACTACGTATCGTATCCCAGGGCTCGAGGCCCAGGCAACTGTCCCGTCCAACCTGGGGCCAGTGATCGACGACCGGGTGCGGGCCGAGGCTGCCGCTGCTGGAGCGCCTGCCATCATCGTGCGGACGGTTAATCAGATACCCGACGGAATGGACGAGCACGGCCAGACAGCTAGCCCAGTGGCCCAGGCGTTGGCACGAGGCGCGACGGGGAGGGAGGACCATCCCCTGTGCAACCTGACGAGGGGAATCGAGGAGGCAGGAGGGCGAGACGAAGGATACGCTCGGAGGCACCCGCCCTCGACCTCCCCCGCATACCCGTCGCAGCCACCGTGGGTGGATACGCTAACACGAGGAGAGCTGGGGGGCCTACTGAATGGGGCTGCCCGAGAGCGTTGGCGGCGACGAGGCGAGGCGGCCTTGGCTTTGGAGTTCCTGAAGGCGAGGGCCAGTGGAGAGGACCACCCGCTGGACGTGGCCGAGAGGTATCAACACTCCGAGGGTTTCGACGACCTGGGAGAGGCGTGCGACGCGATCGTGGAGTCGCTCGAGGCGTTGGAAAGGGACCGCGGCTCCTTTATGACGGACGATGAGGTGGAGAACCTGCGGCAGTTGGCCGAGGTGCTGAGGGAGAGGCGCGGCTTGAGCCAGGCACATGAGGAGGAGGTGGCGGGAGGGGCATGGCGAGAGGGGCTGGCACGGCCGGTCCCTGGCCCTGCGCGGCCGCCTACACCTCCTATGGCCCGTCCGTCGGCGGTGGAAACGCCACCCGGCCTGGGAAGGATGCCCGAGCCAGGCCGGCCTGCCAAGGAGGAGAAGGGGTCCACTCGAGGTTGGGAACCCAAGCGGCGAGCAACAGACCTGGGCGGACAAGGAGTGGACTTGCGGGGCAGTACTGTGCGGGCCGAGCTGGGCAGAGGCCCGCCGACAGGTCGACCTGGACATGACCCCACACCACCTCCCATGGACCTGTTCGAACATCGGGCTGGTCCTACCTTTGGGGTCCCGGCGAGAAGAGCGCGGGTGAGCTTCGACGAGGAAGACTATGGCCCTTCGGAAAAGTTTCGGAGGTCAGCGGGGGCACTTGGCGACTCTGAGGACAAGGGCAGCGAAGGGATGGTCAAGGTCATGGCGGACATCGCGTACAACCTCGACCTCACGAACAAGCGGGCGGAGGACGCAGCGGCGGGGAAGATGGGCACCCTCCAGTCGATCACTAAGGACCACGAGCTCCTCGTCCTGGCGGCGCGCGGATGCGGGAGGTTCCGGGTGGCCATCTGCCCGGACGACTTGGGTCGGGCGCTTGTCAAGGCGCTCTTGCGTATGGCGGAGCATTCCTCGGCGTTGTTCAAGCACCACCGCTGGCCCACCTTGATCAACTACCGGATCGCGTTCGGCATTGCGTCGGGGTCATGGGGTGGCAAGTCGGTCGAGACACTGGCTGCTCATGCGCTCAGTGTGGCCGATTGGGTGACTTGCCCGGAGGAGTTGTTCGATGACTACGTACCCACGACGGAGTACAAGATTGAGCCACGCCCGAAGCAACCGGTGGATATGTTGAAGTGGGCACGGCAGGCCCGCAACGGCATATGGGCGGTATGTTTGGCGTATGGGGCCGAGCACTGGGACGAGAGGGGCGAAGCCTTAGATTACCTCATTCGGCAGCACGAGGCGAAGCCGCGGAAGTATGCCGCCCGTTTCGTCCAGGATGCGTGGGAGGAGCTGAACGGGCGGTGGTGGGAGGAGCTTCGATGGAAGGTGAAGGAGGTGCAGCGCTACTGCAATAAGGAGCTGATGAGGAAGGAGGATTTCATCTTCGCCGCACGGACGCCGACACCAGAGGGACCACCGTTGCTGACACTGCCTACCACTTTCGAGGTGGAGGACCCGGACGGGTACTTCAGGACGGTTATCTTCGAACGCCTGGTCAAGACTGCGGACAACGCCTACTGGGAGAACGCGCACCGTGCCCAGCTGCGACCCCTTGCAGCGGGAGGAGTCGAGGAGGTCGAGGAGCGCCGCCCGGCGGGAGCTCTGCCCCGGCACCCTGCTGGTGGTGGGGGTGGAGAAAGGGTCGGCGGTCTGACAGGAGGCGGGGGAGGAGGAGCAGGAGGAGGCGCCCTGAAGGCTGGAGCCAGCAAGGTTGAACTCCCGCCAGAGGTCCTCTCGGCCCTGACCGGGCCCGAGGTTGCAGACTCAGTCAAACACGGGCCGAACGACTCCAAGGGAAAGCCCAAATGCTGGGATGCAGCGTGCCACGATGGATGTTCTAAGACGGCCACCACGTGTCAGCGGTCCCATGCGGAAGGTATCAAAAGTGCAGACAGGGCACACTGGACTGTGAAGGCACAGTATATCAAGAGGGGAGGACTCAAGACGGGACCGAAGATAAAGATCGAGGATCGGCTCGGCAAGATCAAGCAGCTCCGTGCGGATGCTCAGAAGGAGCAGGCCGCGAAGGTGCAAGAAGGGAAGGACCAGGCAGCACAGCGAGGTGGTCGGCGAGGAGGAGCTACGGGAACATGTCGGACCGCACGGGTGGAGGAACCTGCCAAGCCGCCTGAGGAGTACGCGGGCATGGAGTACACGACCCAGGAGCGCGAGCTCCAGGAGTTGGTGCAGGGTCCTGATGAGAGCTGGATGTGGGACCACGGGGGCCAGGCCGCGGTCGTTTACCCGCCGGAGTTGCCGGCGGACGTGCCGGAGGTGGCCAAGGTCCACATGGCGATGGCGGACCAGGTCAGCAGCTCGCCGGAGGCTAAGGTGGTCTCTGACGCGCCGAGCCGTCTCCGATCTTATTGTCATGGTCGCTTGCTGGATGGTTATCTTGGGGGGCAGGTCACCCCGATAGAGGAGACCCTGCAGGATGCTGTGGAGCTTGGAGATGAGGAGTTGGCGGGCCAGGCCCGGCCCTACTTGGCGTCACGAGAGGAACGAGTTGGGGGAGAACTCGAGGGTCCAGAAGTGCACGTGGGTAACGTGATTTGGGGGCCAGCGGAGGAACCGGGGCGCGGACGAGTTCATATCAAGGGGCGCATCTGGGACATCCTTGACTACAGAGACCAGCTAGCCGTCACCGAGGAGCTGGCGGAGTACCTACCTGAGTGCCAGGCCGGAGAGGCGGAGGAGAGGCAGTGTGTCTTCATCAACACGGCTGCGGCTCACCTGCACTCCAAGGGTGGGGGCGACCCGTCCGTGGCAGAAGTGATGGGGTTGGCGCAGCAGTGGCGGGTTGCTATGTGGGAAGAGGCAAAGCAGGCTGACACGTTCATGGGGCCGCCCGACGCTTGCATCCCCATCACCGAGTCGGACGTGAGAATGTTCTGCCACGACACGCTCCACATGAGCCATGACAAAGACTACCGCACCCTTGCTGCCTTCCCGCCTACCGCGTTGCGGAAGACGGCCATCCATGTGGTCCGCGTCGATCCCTGGGGACGAGCGCGACTCGAGGTCATCGTAGGGGTGAAGTACGACCCGAAGGCTGGCGGGCGGGATGTGTGGATGTTACTCTACAAGGGCCATTTGCAGGTACTGGTACCTCCTCAGGTGGATGCCGATACACTTCGGGGAGACTTCACGGGCGGGCACCCGCCACATGAGGTACTGGCTGCGGGTTGGGACGTCTACCTGGATGACGCGACGCATGAAGAGGCGAAGGTGCCAGGAGACGTGGCGAGGAGGTGCCCGCGGTGCCGGGCGGCAAGGGAGGCTGGGCGTGAGCGGAAGGCCGGGGAGCAGGACATCATCGGGGAAGACCCGAGGTGGAGGGTCCTTGGCAACTGGAGCAACCCAGCCTGGAAGCGGTGCGAGCGCCACGGGCAGGCCACAGGAGGAAGGCGGCCTTGTTGGAGGGGACGCACATTGACGGCAAAGGAGGTCTGGGCAGGTACCCAAGGTTGGTCGGACTCGCTCCGGAAGGCCGGGGTCGAAGTCGGCCCAGCGGTCGACTTGTACTCAGACCCGGAGCGTGGTAAGGGTTTGCAGGAGGAGCACGACACCAGGCGCAAAGAGGTGCAGGAGGCGCTACTGGAGGAGGCCAGACAGTGCGTGTACTTGCTTTGGTGGCTTGGGTTCGAGTGCCGCACCTTCTGCCCGTGGATGCTGCGCAATGGCGGTACTCGCACATTCGAGTTTCCTGCGGGGAGACCTGACGGGCCAACGTGGGAGGTTGAAGGGACTGCCATGGCAAACTTTGCTGGACGTTTGTTCGAGACCATCGCCGACGCTGGTGCACTGCCGACAGCGGAGCACCCCGCACCTGATGGTCGGTACCCCAAGGCGTACGACTTGGACAGGTGGCGCCAGATCCTGCGCCGGAAGGACGTCCTGGTGGTGCCAGTGGACCAGTGCGAGTATGGCCTGGGGCCTCAGGATGGTGTGGGAGGAGACGAACGATATAGAAAGCGATCGTGGTTGGTCACGTGCGTGCGACACCTGCAGGAAGTGGCCCGCCGGTGTACACACCAGCACAAGCACGTCGAGCTGAAGGGCGTGGACACGGTCACGAAGCATAAGCGGACGTCAGACGCGGGCCACTACCCCGAGAAGCTGCTGAGCGCCATCACCCGGGCTATGATTGACGAGGCCTTGGAGCTGGGCGCCACGCTGACCCAGAAGCGCGGGGGGGGGGGACAGCCCCCCCACCGTCAACAAATTTTTCGGCGACGTTGGCGGGGCACATTTCCGAGGGCGATGAGGGCCAAGAGGAGGGCGCCAACCCGCAGCTGGATGACCTACGCGACCGAGTCGGAGGAGCTGTCCCAGGCACAGATTGGCGCGCTTTGAATTTCTGGACGGCGGCTCGCTCCGAACCCGGTTACAGTGATGAGGCGTTCGGTCGCATGATTCTACGAGGGGCGGAGCTCCTGGACACTCATGGGGGATGGCAGGAGGCGTCTACAGCCCTTCGAGCTGCCTGGAAGTCGGACCAGGGGGACCACCCTTTTTTTTTTTTTTCCTTTGTTTCTTTTTTTTTTTTTGTTTCTTTTTTTTTTTTTTTTTGTTTATTTTTTTGTTTTTTTCTTTTTTTTTTTCTTATTTTTTGTTTTTTTTTTTTTTTTTTTTTTTTTTTTTTTTTTCTTTTTTTCTTTTTTTCTTTTTTGTTTTTTTTTTTTTCTTTTTTTTTTTTTTTTTTTTTTTTTTTTTTTTCTTTTCTTTCAAGGGCGTGCACGACAGCTACCTCGAGGGGAAGGTGGAGCCGGAGCTCCTGGAGTACCTGAGGCGGGTCGCGACGAACGGGGTGGAGGTCAGGCACGAGGGTGAGATCACGAGGGTCAGGGCCAAGCCCCACCAGTCAGCGGCGCAGCACCAGGAGGAGGCCAGGCGGAAGATCTGGGACGACATCGTGAAGGGGCGAGCCTGGGCCGCCCCGTCCAGCCATCCAGGGCTGGAGGGGATCATGGAGTCACCCCAGGGCCGGGTCCCGAAGATGCGGCCAGATCGCACGATCGCAGACGAGGGCCGCTTCATCAACGACATGAGGGACGCCAACTCGGGTTGCGACAAGCTGAACCGCCCACCAGCGAAGTTGCCCACCCACCGGGAGATCGCGAGGACGATACTTTGGTGGAGATGCCGTTGTCCGAAGGTGCGGGTTTACTTGGCGAAGCGGGATTTCCAGGCGGCTTTCAAGCTTTTGTGGGTCGAACTGCCCGGCCTCCGCATCATGGCGGTGAGCCTCCAGGGGTTGGCCGGGGCCGAGCCGACGACGGTGCTTTATCTCACGATGGTGTTCGGTTGGACTGGTGCACCGGGTGAATGGGCAGTGTGGGGACGTGGCGTGCAGGATGCTCACCAAGCCCATCGCCCACCAGCGGAGGCGCTCCACGACGTAGTCGCGTACTCGTCCGAGGTCCTGGTCGACGACGGAGTCTTGGTGGAGCCGGCCCTGGGTGCGAGGCCCTGGCTCTCTGCCTGGACCTTCGACGCTATGTCGAAGCTGCTCCTGGGCGATAGCTCAATCAACCTGGAGAAGCTAGCGGAGGAGGGCGAGTTCAGTACCGAGAAGCTTATCTGGGGCTTGCTCTTCCAGCTGGAGGACTCAGAGGGCGGGGTGGTCGACCGCGCGACGCTCCCAGAACCCAAGATCCAGAAGATGAGCTACCTTCTTCAGGAGGCGGAGCTCGAGCCTGGCCAGCGTGTGGTGCGGCTGAAGACGGTGCAGCGGCTCCGCGGGTTGGGGACGCACTTCGCGGCGGTCAACCAGGCGCTGGGCACGGAGCTTGGGGCATTGGACGCGCTGATGTGCCAGCCCCATGGGCCTACTGCGCGGGCCACGCCGAAGGGAGATGACGAGGTGCAGGAAGTCGCCTGGCAGGAGTTCTGGGACAGCTGCGACATGCTGCGGGTGATGGTCGCGCGGCCAGAGACGTGGGGCGCCACTTTCCTCTCCTCGTTCGTGGGCATGCTCGAGCCGCGGGAGCGGTTGGCCATCCCCGGCACCATGGAGCAAGTGGTATGGGTCGGCGGCGATTCAACCTTGGATGTGGCGGGGCAGATCGATTGGGCGGCCAAGGTCTACGCGAGACAGGAGCTGGCGGGCTACATGGAAGCATTGAAGGTGGCCGCTGGGTTACCCGCGGAATGGGTGATCATAGCGCTCGGGGAGCTGTTCTGCATAGTAGGTTTTGCGGTAGCCCGCGGGCAGGCCTGGAGAGAGCGGCTGATCATCTACGTAGGGGACAACCAGACGGTCCAGAGGTGGGTGGAAACCCGCCGGCCGAAGAATCGGATGGCGAGGCACCTGGTGAGGCTGCTGAACTACGTAGAGGCCAAGTACCACTGCCGCGTCCTCGCTGCACCGTACATCAGGACGTACAGCAACGAGATGGCGGACATGATCACCAGGGCTGACGAGGTGGAGGTCAAGCGCCGTATGGCAGGGGAGGGCTTCGAGCCGATCGACCTGGCGGGCACTTGGGCGGAGGTACTGTCACAAGGCTACGAGAGGCGCGTCCACGCAGTCGCCCTCGTGGACCCTGAGGATTGGCAGGTGGCTATGCAGCTCATGGCTCGCCGGTCGCCAGGGGAGGTCCCCCGTCCACTCCTTCAGACCGCTTGGCGCGTGGTGGAGGTGAGAAGCACGTTGGCCCCGTACGCCAGGGCCGCTGGTGTACTGGGAGCGCGTGGCGAGGCGGAGCTGCTGAGGGGCTGGCCAGACTTTCAGGCAGGCGAAGCGGGGAGAGAAGGCGACCTGACGTTGGTGGCTACCTCCCTAGGCCCGTCGCGGGTGGGCCTGCAGCTACAGGATCTCGCCCAGGAGCTGCACCGCTTGGCTGCCCAGTGGGCCTTGGTGGATGCTCCTCCTGGCCCCACCGTGGCGGATGTGCTGAAGTTCTTCCGGGGCGTTGGCTGGAGTGCTGCCGAAGACGGGCGTGTGCGCAGCGAGTACGGCGACCCGGTGGCCCAGCGGAAGGTTTGGGCATTGGCGTCGAAGGGCGGAGTGCCAGTGCCAGCGGGCTGGTTGGGGGGCCAAGAAGCCAAGCCCCCGCCGCCCTTGCCAATGGCCGGAGGGATGATGAACGCTCGCCGAGTCGAGGAGGAGGAGGGGCTGGCGCCTGAGGAGGGGCGGTTGGTGGTGGACCCGCGGGCGGCGCGGTCGCCCCCTCATCTCCCGCGGATCGTTGGCCATTGGCATCCGCGGGGGCAGGTCGGCAGGCGCCCCGTGCACGGCGGCTCCGGTCCTTCGCCGACCCCTCGGGTGGAGGAGAGCGGGGTGCTGGAGTCCGTGCTGGTCTACGATGCGAAGGGGCCCCCGCCCGGGGTTCGACCGCTCCAAGCGCAGGAGGTCTGGCACTTGCGTGGAGGGTCCAGCGCTGACTGGCCCAGGCTCTGTGGGCAGCTAAGCCGTGGGGACCTACTGAGGGGGGTCGTGCGAGCGTGCCCCCCGCGGGCAGCCGCGGCTGCGTTAACGGCAGCCCTCAGGCAAGCGGAGGTATCCACCGAGTCAGGAGGAAGGACGGCGGGTATATGCCGCCGCCCAGAGGACGAGGAGAGGCGACGGGAGCTCACGAGCTGGCTCCAAGCCGACGAGAGGCGTCGGCAGGAGACCGCAAGGAGGAGTGAGCGGCACGGTGGCATGAGGCCAGAGGAGAGAGCGCAGAGCTTGCTCGACGACCCCTACCCCGATGTGATCTCACTGCGTGCGGGACGCGACCCAGATGGAGGGCCGCAGTGCTGGAACAAGTGTGGGAGGAGCTGCGCACGCTTGGAGCACGACTGGGGCTGGTACTGCTGTCGGACGTGCCGGGACACGGAGGGCGACGCCCATGGGCCGTGCTGTCAGGCACGACGCGAGGACCTCCAGAAGAGGCAGAGGGAGGCTGGCTACTGCCCCCCATCGAGCGAGGAGGCGGGTGGCAGCGGCGGCCTTGGAGCCCAGGCAGCAGGCGAGGAGGCTTCGGGGCACCCGCCACCCAAAGCGGCGCCGGGCGGCCATCTCCCACCCATCTGGGAGGAACCTCGGCCGGTGGTGGCGAAGGCACCGCCCAGGACGGCCGGGGAGGGCCTGCAGCCCGAGGACTCGTCCGCCAGAGAGGCGCAGGGCCAGCTCCTGGGTGCTGGAGGAGACCCGTTGGCCGCCAGGAGCCGCCATGCGGGGGGTTCTGAGGATGAGAGCTGGGGTCCCTGGACGGCCACCGGGCGACGCGCCGCTGCTGAAGGGGTGGGAGAGGGCGCCAGTGGAGCGGATCAGGCCCCCCCCCCCCAGAGGCGAGGGAAGCCCTGCGGCCGTGCCGTTACCCAGGGTGCCCGTACTTGGAGCACTCCCAACCCGCGACTGCTGTCGATGGGGGAGCGCTGTGGCGACCAGGTTTCTGCTGCAACAAGTGCGCGGGGCGGTCGGAGGGGGCGGGCTGGGCAGAAGGAGGCGCGAAGCACTTCAGGCATTGCGAGAAGATGCCCCACGGTCAGCCGACCCCGGAAGGGGAGGGGCCGTCAGAGACCGCAGCCGTAGGAAAGAAGCGCAAGCAGGAGCGCAAGCAAGAGATTGCAGCGGCTGCTGCCCGGGTGCTAGCCGCCGCTGCGCTGGCCGCCCCCCCTGCGGGATCTGAGTCACAGGCCGCGGAGGAGCAGGGTGAGGAGAGCGGCAGCAGAGGTCCAAGCGAGGAGTGCCCCCCCCCATCACCAGGGGAGCTCGCCCGGCGGGCGCATGAGGGGCGAGGCGCTGCCCGGCAGAGTAAGGCGGAGGCAGATCGGCCCAAGGATGCGGCCGGGCACCCTGGTGCAGGGCAGGCGGAGTACATCCACGTAAGGGCGAAGACCCCGCCCGCACCGGCAGCTGTCAAGCAGGAGGAGAGGTCCGAGGAGGAGCCCCCGGCAGAGGTCGCGCGGGCGGTTGGTCAGAGTTACCGTGCGCTCGCTCGGCGGGTGGAGTTCCAGAGGACAGGGCTCTGGTCCGCTCCAGAGGAGGAGGACCGCCCCCGGGTGAGTGGCTCCGGGGCGGAGGCATCAGCGGTCCACCCTCGGCCGGGTCGAGAGCCACTCCCGCAGCCAGGAAGGCGGACCGACCGCGAGCCGCTGCCCCAACCAGGAAGTTGGGTACCCCCTCCCGGGGGGTCGAGAGGGCCCGGTGGGTCGGAGGGGCGGCCACAGCCCCCGGGCCACCGAGCGGAGGAGGACCCGCTCAGGCCTGGTGGACCTGCACGTGCTGCCGAGGCTGTAAGGGACCTCAACTCGCCCGAGTCCTACTCGGAGGGGGACTACGAGGAATCAGAGGAGGAGGTTGAAGCACGTCGGCCAGTGCCTTTCCCAGGAGGCGGCCCCGACGCCCACTATGCGTGGTGCGAGTATTGCGGTGTGCAGGGTGAGGGCCGGGACACGCGCTGCCCGATGTGCAACAAGACCTACCCCATCTCGATGGCCAATGACCGGCTGTCGGCAAGGCAGAGGGCAGCCGAGGCGGGGCGTGCCGTCGCGGCCCCCCCGGGGCGCGGGGGAGGAGAGGAGTGCGAGCGTGAGGAGGTGGCACGGCGTGCGGCACCAGAGGCTGGACCGTCCGAAGATATCGACCCGGAGGCGGTGAGCCGGTACCTGGAAGCGGCAGCAGGCAGCGGACAGGGCAGTGAAGGGCTCGAGCGTCAGCTGAGGCAGATCGCCAGGGAGGACTCCAGGCGTGCCGGCGGGCGCGCGGATGAGGGGTACGCGCCAGAGCTCCTGAAGTTGGTGGATGCTGCAGTGGTGGCCTCGGTGGCCAAGGGGACGAAGGCGACCTATGGGGTTGCCTGGAGGCAGTGGACGACGTTCTGTCGCATCCGCAGGAAATCGCCCATCCTGCATGGGGAGACTCGCGAGGAGCGTCACCAGGATGAGGAGGAGCTGCTGCTGTTCATGGTGCACCTGTACAACAGCCTGAAGCGGTCGCACGGCACGATACGGTCGAAGTTGCTGGGGATCCGCTCACATCATGTGATGCTGGGTGAGCCCGACCCCTTGGCGGGTAAGCCGCGACTGTGGATGGCGTTGAATGGGATAGAGAATTGGCAAGGTCCTGGGAAGAGGAAGCTCCCGGTGACGACCAAGATGCTGAGGAGGATACGAGATATGCTGAAGCCGGACCTGTGTGCGGACGACGCCGCCTTGTACTTCTGCGTGATCTTCGCCTTCTTCTTCATGATGCGGATCGGCGAGTATGCTCACTCGGGGCATTGGGATTTGAAGAAGGTCTTGACCGGGCTGGATATTTCCCCGAAGTGCAAAGGCGAGCAGGTGAGTCACTTCTCCGCCGCGGACGAGGTGGTGCTGTGGTTCAAGGCTTCGAAGGCGGACCAGAAGGGAGCAGGGCAGGCGAGGAACCACTTCCGGTCGAACGACCCGCACGGCATCTGCCCGGTGTGGGCGGCGGAGTGCTACAACCACTGGTTCCCGAGCCGTATCGTGGGCAAAGAGGCACATCTACCTCTAGCGAGGTGGGAAGACGGTAGCCCGATCACGCGGGAGCGCATTCAGGGAGTATTTCAGAAGGCAGCAGCGTTGGAGGGCTACCCGCCTGACAGGTTCAAGAGTCATTCGCTCCGTATTGGGGGAGCGACGGCCTTGTACCATTGCTTTCAGGACACGGAGCTGGTCAAGCGATGGGGACGGTGGAACAGTGGAGCTTTTCACCAGTATCTGTGGGAGGCAAATGAGGACGCCTCCGGAGTGTCGGAGGCGATGGCGAAGTCGGTTGCGACCCTGCACGTGGGATATAAGGCGGGCGTGTCGGGAGGCGGACCGGATGCGGGTGCGAAGGAGGAGCCGGGAGCCTGAAGACAGTCGCAGGAGTCCGAGCTTAGAGCTAAGGCGGGTCAACACTGGAGGAGCCGTGGCTGGATTGTGCGCAGTCCTGGGGTAGCGGCCTGGGGGCAGTGGCGACCCGCTGGATCGACGTACGAAAGGGAGGTGGAGGAGGGCTGCCAGCCCCAGTCGGCACCACCCGCAAGTCACGGGTGCCGAAGGGGCGGGCGGAGGTGAGGAGGCTGAGGGCCGGGGCGTCCCGCCAGTGCGGTCCCCGAGGAGAGGCGGAGGTGGCCGGGGCGTCCCGCCAGCGCGGTCCCCGAGGAGAGGTGGAGGAAGTCGGCGGGTGCTCCGCCGACGCCTGCACGCGCTGGGCAACGAGGTGCCCAGCTGTGAGCCCTGTTCGGCACCACCCGCAAGTCACGGGCGCCGAGGGGGCGTGGGAGCTGGGTGGCCGAGGAGCCGCCAGCCTGGCGGCACAGCCGGGCCTCAGCCGAGGCCTGATTTGAGCGTGTGAGGGACGGCACGCGCCTGCAGCGGCCAAAAGCGCGTGCACTCTCGTCGCTCTAGTTTTGTTTAAGCCCGAACAGTGCTTGTGCTCGTCGCGGGTCGGGCGTCCACTGTTTGGTTCTACCAGGCACTTTCTCACTTAAACGTGAGAGTTTGAGCGTGCGTAAAACGTAGGGTTTCAGGGAGTAGTGCCTGGTGAGGGGGAAGGGTCTCTCTTGCCTGCTTCCCTTTCCCCCTCTCCGCGGCCCCTCTGGGGCTCAAGTTCCTTCTCGGGCCCTTCCCTCCCAGGCCCTCCCTGGCCCATCGTAGGTCCTTTTCACTTTTTCGGCCTTGACCGCATAGCGGTTCGGGCCGAGGAGCCGCCAGCCTGGCGGCACAGCCGGGCCTCAGCCGAGGCCTGATTTGAGCGTGTGAGGGACGGCACGCGCCTGCAGCGGCCAAAAGCGCGTGCACTCTCGTCGCTCTAGTTTTGTTTAAGCCCGAACAGTGCTTGTGCTCGTCGCGGGTC
>CAUYUJ010002388.1:66968-90440 GCA_963575745.1 Prorocentrum cordatum
CCCAGGAGGCCACCAAAAAGCCAAAATCCTTCAAGCGCCTAAGGAAAATCAATGAATTTGGCCTTCTCACCTTTTCGCTTCCGATGGCCTTCCGAGGCCTCTAGACGGCCTGCTCGCTCCAAGACGGCCCATGAGGACCCCAAAAGAAGCCCCAAGACGGCCCCAAGAGCGCTCCAAGAGCGCCCCAAGAGGGGCCCAAGAGGTGATTGTGGGGCCTCCCGAGGGGGGATGCTAATTAAGGGACCCCCCTTCTCTAAGCGATCTCCTCCAACATGGCCCCAAGAGGCGCCCAGAAGGCCCCTAGAGGCCCCAAGATGGCCCCAAGATGGTTCCGAGATGGCCCCAGGCCCCCAGGAGGCAGGCCCCTAAGGCACCCCCGAAGCACACAAGACGCCCAAGAGCCCCATAGGACCGCCGAGAGACCCCCAAGAAGTCCCAAGATGCTTCCAAAAAGCGCCCAAGAGATATCTCAAGAGGCCCCGAGAGGCATCGAAGAGACCTCTGGCCCTTTTGCTTGCCCTCCTCTTCCTGCCTGTCCTTCCTCCTCATACTCTTTCTCTTCCTCCTCCTCATCTTCATCATCATCGTCACCACCACCATAATCATCACGATCATCATCACCACCACCACCATCATCATAATTGTCGTGTTCCTTCTCCCCACTCCCTCATCCATCCATCCAGCCTCCTCCTTCTCCTCCTCCCTCCTTCGCACGGTTCGGCCGTCCACCTCGTTGCTCTCGCACTTCCCTGATCACCTCAACTCGCCTGGACATCGATGGGTTGGTGGGGATATTTTTCCGTCGCGGCCGCAGGCGAAGGCGCCCACAGCGTCAGCAGAGTTGGCTCGGGCTACGAGCAACCGAATTGCCGGCGCGCGCGCCGAACAGGGCAAGACGTAGCGCCGGGGGAAACGGCCGCGCCGGGGCTGAGTAGCGCCGAGGGTGAGGACTGCCTGCTGCGAAGGCTGCCAGAATGCTGCAACGTGCGAATACCATGGGAACAGAATCACCAGGCACGCGAATTAGACCTTGTCGCCACGCTGGTGGGGATACTTTTTGGTCAGCGGCCTCGTGAAGCGGGTCAAAAGGCGTCCAAACTCTAACCCGGCCACGACTAGGCAGCAGAAAAGCGGAAAGCGGAAAAGCAAGACAGGCGCAGAGAGGGGCAAGCGAAGCGAGCGCGCGGGAAGCCACACAGAAGTGCACCAGAAGCAGCACTCCCAGCCCGGTGGCGTGGAAATCCCGGTGGCGACCACCAAGTAGGCGCAGCCAAAATGGCGCGGCGGCGCGACCATGAACACGCAGAGGTCGATCACCCGTTGTGAGTCGGCATAGGGTCCGACGAAAACGAACAGGTCCGACAGGCACTTCAGGGAGACATCCGTGCCGTAGGTGACACAACAGCATCGTGTCGGCGCCGGAGTGAAGAGGGGGCAGCCTCGTCACAGACAGGACTGCAAACAGCAGATCCTCTGGTATGTACACCCGGTGGCACAGGTCGAAAGCGAAGTCCATGAAGGAGAAAGCAGCCGACGGCTGGCGGGAATACGCGAAACGTCTAGAACTCTACATGTCCATCGTCAAAAACTTACGAGTTCATCCCACCCCAGCTGTACCAGCCCAAGCGAGTGCGACAGTTCCCCCAAATGGGAAACAACTGCAGCAGTCCTTCACACACACACACACACACATATCGTGAAACCGACAAGCGAGGAGAATCACAGGGGGAGGAAAGTGATGACAACGTCGGCAGCGACGACGACGGCAGGAGCGACAACGAAGGCAAAACCAGCGGCGACCGCATGGCCTTCAGAGTATTGACCAACTTCGCGGTAATGCTCTGATCCAGGACCTGGGCCGTCGCCAGTTGAGAAATGCAGGGCAAGGGAAGGAGCATCGCGAAAGGGAACGGGAGAGGGAGATGGAAGGGAGGGAGGGCAAGGAGATCGGGGTAAGAAAGGCGTCAACCGGTCCGTTGCCTTATCATGAACAGACCTGGAAAGATCGCCAAATCCAATGACAGATCGAGTTTGCATGCTCGAAGCTTGATTGCTTACACCTTGGAGAGCACTATCGCACCTGGAAGATCACGCCCGGAGCGTCGACGCTCGAAGCCTGGGATGTTGCCTGGCAGCCATCTTGCAACTAGCAGTACCAGAACGGCCAGGCGCGAGGCTGCGTCACTGCCTCTTGAGATGTTGGCGCATGTGAAGGGGCCCAAGGACACACTAACAAATACGCACAAATCACAGGATTCCCTGTATTTTCCCATACTTCCTGGGTGTTTGTCTTCCCCCCCACTTCCCATATTTGCCCATATTTTCCTGGGAGTCGACGATGAATTGTGTCTGTGTGCTTTTTTTTCCCCTCCTGAGCATGGCTCGACCCACCTGTCAGGAAATCAAGCTCTGGCACACGAGGCACGAAGCGCACATCCTGCCCCAGAGTTCGGGCCACCCGATGCTGGGCTGCCAGGTTCGAACCTGCATACACACATGCATACATACATACAGGCAGACATACAAACATACACATACATACATGCATACATACAGGCATGCATACATTCATACATACCTACCTACCTACCTACCTACATACATACATACGTACGTACACACATACGGACAGACATACAGGCATACAGACATACAGACATACAGACAGACAGACATACAGACATACATACAGACATGCATACATACATGTATACATACATATATACATACATACATATACACATATATATATATACATACATAAATACATACACACACATACATACACACACACACATACATACATACATACATACATACAGACAGACAGACAGACAGACAGACATACATACATACATGCATGCATGCATGCATGCATACATACATACATACATACATGCATGCATGCATGCATGCATGCATGCATGCATGCATGCATACATACATACATACATACATATCTGCCGGCCAGCTTGTGGGGCCATCAGGCTGCGAGGATTAGGCTTGCTGATGCCTGCACGAGTTCCAGTTTCCGGTTTCCACAATCCTCCTTTCTGCTTACTACTGTAAATTGTTGAAATCTGCGCGATGGGAGGAGCCGAAAAGGGCCCGCTTACCACCCCGAAATCACGTTGCCTAAATTTCTACGAGGCCGTGGGAAGCGCAAAAATACGTGAGGTTCGCGCTCCCGACGCAATATTCATTTGAAAATTACACTGGATTTGCGTCCCCGAGGCCACGATCCCCCGTAAATTGCATGACGTTCGCGCCCCCGAAGCCACGATCCCTCGTCAAATACAAAATATTCGCGCCCCCGAGGCCACGATCTCCTACGAATTACGATTCGCGCCTTTAGAACCACGATCCCCCTTACAGTATACCACAGTGGCTGTCACGAGGCCGCGACTCCTTGTAAATTATACAATATTCGTGTCCCCGAGGCAAATAACCCTCGCAAAATACACAATTGTTTCGCCCCGAGGCAATAAACCCTTGAAACTTATACAAGATTCGCGTCCACGAGGCCATTAACCCTCGCAAATTACATAAGTGTTGCGCCCCCGAGGCAACAAACCCATGTCATGTACAGAAGTTCTGCGTCCCCGACATTCGCGTCCCCAAGCCAGAAACCATTTTAATTTAAATCCCCGAAGCCAGAAGCCCTCGCAAATTGCTTAATCCTCGCGTCCCCGAAGCCAGAATCCGTCGTAAATGGTACAAGATTCGCGTCCCCGAGGCCACAAACCTTCGCAAATTGCTCAATCCTCGCGTCCCCGAAG
This sequence comes from Prorocentrum cordatum, assembly GCA_963575745.1. Lineage (NCBI taxonomy): Eukaryota > Dinophyceae > Prorocentrales > Prorocentraceae > Prorocentrum > Prorocentrum cordatum. The sequence continues at coordinate 70,748 of CAUYUJ010002388.1, forward strand.
CCAGAATTCGTTTAAAATTATACCATATTCGCGTCCCCCAGGCCACAAACCCTCGCAAATTGCTAAATTACTACGTGCCTGAGGCAACAAACCCGCGTAGATGATTCAATAGTCGCGTCCACGTGGCCGTAAACCTTCGCAAATTTCTCCACACTCGTATTGCCGAGGCCAAAAATGCTCCAAGGCGCCCGAAGGCCAACATCGTCGACTTTACAAAGGTGTTTGAAAGAGTTTGGGGTCCTCCCATTTTCGGCTTTGCGACGCTCCTAGATGGCTCAAGAAGCTCCCAAGACCGCCCCAAGACAGCCCACGACGCCTCCAAGAGGGCCCCAAGACGGCCTGAGAGGGCTCCAAGATGGCCCAAGAAGCGCTCCGAGAAACCCAGAGAAGCCCCCAGGAGACCCCAAGAGGCCCCAAGAGGCGCCAAAGACGCGCCAAAGAGGCCTCCAAGAGGCCCAAACGATACCCCACGAGGCCCTCAAGAGGCGAGGCGCCGAAACCGCCTCCAAGAGGCCCCCGAGAGGCTCCCCACGACACCCCAGCACATATACAAGACGCCTCAGACCCACAACCCAGACACGCTGGTGGGATGGAGCGAAGGCCACTAGGCTAACGCCAACGCCTCAATATGCGCTGATGATTCTTATCCACCCCTGTATGATGTTCCCAGATGCGCCAAGGCAGCGCCGAGACACACCGACGCGACTCTGATATATCCCATTATGATAAAAAGAGGGGGGCCGGCGGCAGGGGGCGAAGCCATTACGGATATACCTGCAGACATGCATGCATACATACAAGCATGTATACATACATGCATACATACATGCATACAGCTATGCCTACATGTATGCATCAGTACACATGTGTAACTGTACACACATACAAACATGTATGCATGCATCCAAACATGCATACGTACGTAAATACATACATACGCAAATGCATGCATGCACGCACGCATGCATGCATGCATACATACCTTTACCTGCATGCATACATAGATGCCGCTTTATATATATATATATATACATATATATATATATAAAAAAAACATACATCCATACATACATACATACGTACATACATACATACACACACACGCACGCACGCACGCACGCACGCACGTACATACATACATACATACATACATACATACATACATATATATATATATATACATACATACATACATACGTGTATACATACACACATACATACATACATACATGCATACATACATACATATATACATACATACATACACTGACGCATGCATATGTATATACACATACGACCCTACATGCATACAGGTCTACATTAATGCATGCATGCGTGCACTCATGCATACATGCAAAAATGCATAGGCATGTACATGCATACATACATACCTACATACATACATACATACATACAGACATACAGATATACGTACATACAAGCATACATGCATACAAATATACATACATACATACATGCATGCATGCATGCATGCATACATACATACGTCTGTGCATGCATGCATACATACATATGCACATACATATATACATGTATGCATACATGCATGCATGCATACACATATACATACATGCATTACATTGGTTTGCATTGCAATGCATTGCGTTGTACTACATTATAGTAAATTGCATTCATACATACAGTGCATACACGTATACATGTATATGTGCACACACATACGTACAAACATGCATTCATACAGACATGCATACACATATCGCTGATTACATGCATATCAAAAATACCTACCTACCTACCTACCTGCCCCCTGCTCCCCTCAACCCCTCCACCCCCCCCCCAATGTCGGCACGGAAAGGGGAAACCAAAAGGCACCGCTACCGCTACTCTCTGAACCTCTCCCGGGCGCGTTCTGACCAGGAGTTCGAGGCGAATCCAACGGTGGCGACGAGGGCCTCCCAAGAGGCCCAAAAAGGGCAATTGCCTTCGGGATGGCTCCAAGAGGCCCCGACAGGCCAAAAAGAATCGCGCGACGGCTCCGAAAAGAAGGTCAAGAGAAACCCGAGATGGCTCCTGCCGACTCCAGACTGGCCAGCTTGGTGGCTGCTCGAACTGATCTCTCCTGTAATCCCACCAGCTCTTCAGGGCGTGAATGGTTTACGGCGTGTCCTCTTCCAACCCCCCTTCCTTCCCGTTGGGGAGGGGTTGATCAGTCTTCCCGATCAATAAACACCCCCTGCCCCCACCCGACCAACAGCCGACCTGGACCCATGCGACACCCAGGCGGGCATCCTCCCCACCATCCATGTCAAAACCATATCGAATACACTCTGCCTCCAAATCTGGAGCAAACGCGGGCGCCCTGCGACCACTTTCGCATTCATGCTTGACAGGGGCGGTGGGAGTGCCGGTATATTGTTTGCTCCGCGCATGCCAACACCCCACCACCACCCCTTGCAAAAAAGCAATACAGACATTGATGTCTGACAGGGACGGCGGGGGGACAGCGTATTGCCTACTGTGTAAAATGCCAACCTAGCAAAACAAACAGTGCGAAATGCACTTTGCACCTAAATCTGGATCATGCGCGGACGCCTCGCGCTACTTCCTGCGCGAGGCGTCCGCGCATGATCCAGCTTGCCAGGGACGGCGTGGGGGGGGCGGCATACTCCTGTTGCGCGCAGGACCACCAAACAAATGCAAAGTGATCGCGGGTGCACACCCGCACACAGAAATTCCGCCGTCACTTTGCATGGGTTTTTGACAGGGGCGATGGGGGGAGGACATATTGCCTAACGCGGCGCACCTGGTGCACGTGGCGCAGCTGGCATGTGGAGCGCACCTCGCGGGCTTCGCGCACCTGGCCGGCGTCTGCATTGGTTCCCAGTGGTTGTCGAAGGCGGCCTCTGTCCATGCATTATGTATTGGGAGGGCGGGTGGGAATGAGACGGGGGCAAAGGTTTTGCGCAAATGTTGGCTGGGGGGGTGCTGATTTAAGTATCCCCCCTTCTTCGATCGAACTCCAAGATGGCACCCCCAAGGCTCCCAAGAGTGCCCCAAGAGGGCCCCAAGAGGCGCCCAGGAGGCCCCAAGAGGCCCCCAAGAGGTCCCAAGAGGCTCCCAAGAGATCCCCAAGAGTCCCCAAGCGGCTCCCCGCGGCACCCAAGACGCTCTAAGAGGCCCACAGGTCCGCCAACTGGCCCCCAAGACGCCCCAAGAGAACTCCGAGAAGCTCTCAAAAGACATCCGAAGAAACTCCGAGAGGCATCCAAGAGGTAACTGGCTTTTCTGTTCGCCCTCCTCCTCCTCATCCTCCTCCTCATGATCATTATCGTCATGATCATGATCATCATCATCATCATCATCATCATCATCATCATCATCATCATCATCATCATCATCACCAGCAGCACCATCATCATCATCATCATCATCATCATCATCATCATCATCATCATCATCAGCAGCAGCATCACCATTATCATCATGATCGGCATCACCATCCTCATCATCATCATCATCATCATCATCATCAGAAGCATCCTCATCATCATCAGCATCATAATCATCATTTTCAGCATCATCATCATCATCATCATCATCATCATCATCAGCGTCATCATCATCATCATCATCATCATCATCATCATCATGATCGTCACCACCACCACCACCTCCACAGTCATCATCAGGCGCAGCAGGCAGCATCATCATCACCACACCCACCACCACCATCATCAGCATCATCATCATGTCGTCGTCCTCGTCGCGGTCGTCCTCGTAATCGCCATCACCATCGCCATCGCCATCAGCAGCATCATCATGCTCATCAGCATCAGCATCATCATCACCACCACCATCATCATTCATCAGCATCATCATCATCATCATCATCATCATCATCATCCTCATCATCAACAACGCGTGTTCCTCCCCAGCCCTCCTCGCTCATCCCCCCCTTCCCCCTCCTCCTCCTCCTCCTCCTCCTCCTCCTCCTCCTCCTCCTCCTCCTCCTTCTCCTCCTCTGGGGTTTTGACGGCTCCCAACATCCTCTATTTCACTGCATGTTCGTCCACATTCCTGGCCAAGGCAACACGCCTGGGCATCGTTTCTGGAAATGCTGGTGGGATTTTGTTATGTTACGCGGGCGCGCGAAGCGGGTCGAACGCCGGGCAAGCAGGGGCAGGCTGTGCCACCAGCCAAAGGAAACTGTTGGTGGGGTTATTTTTTGGGGTCGCGGCCGCGCAGCAGAGGGCAGGCGGCGAGAGGGGGTCTGGGGCACGGGCCAGCCAAAATTAGCTACTAAGCGAATTTGCTGGCGGGGTTCCTTTTTTGATCGGCGGCTCGCAAGGACAATTCCCGGGAGCGGGATGGTCTCGACAGGGGCACTGGGCGAGAAAATTAGCTGCTGTGGCCCATAGGCCGCGGCAGCGGGTGCACGCGCCAGGGACAAAATGACCCTCATTACGACGCAAGCGACCCGAAACGGGGAACGCAGGCATCAAACTAGAAAGCGTACGGAGGGAGCAGTCGCACAAGTGGCGCCAGCTCAGACCGTACCGAACGGCGCGCACGGGCGTGGACCACGCCGCGCAATGGCGGCACAAAGGGGCCGGGGTGGCCGTGCCGTCCAACACGAAGAGGAGGCCAAGGAACAAGAGAGGCAGCGGGGGCAGGAGAAGGGGGAAACAGGTGGAGGCCTCACTCACAAGGACTCATAGGAAGCACTGGGCACGAGCGACCGGCCTATTCGACCCAGCGGCCCTGTCAAAGTCCACGGCCTGCAACATCCCTAACACTGAAAGTCGGGGGGGTGCAGCTGCAAGCACGGTCGAGTCCCCTAGACCCTTGCGGGAGGGCCGTGGTGAACTGCCAAAGGATAAACCACTTGTGCAGTAGCTAAGACTCGGAGGCGACGCCCGCCGTGGAAAGCAAGTCGTCGTCGTAGTCGGCGTACAACGCTGGCAACTTATCCGTCACAGGGGACGGGGGCACAAAGTCGCGAGCGTCAACCGAGGTAACAGGGGCGGACCTATCGGGGGATCCGCGAAGCGTCTAGAATTTAGCCGGTGTCCCCCTTCTGTGTCTAACGCCCATTCACGCCCATCCTCACGACTACTCGGCTGGAAATGGTTTCTGGGTGGGCTGTTGCGGGTACGCGGAGCATCAAGAGTTATTGCTGCAGAGGGACTCCCACAAATGTCGTCATGCCCCCTTGGTACATGCTTGATGTTGTTGTCATTACCCGACTCTCCCACTCTCGCACGTTCTTCGAAATACGTGATGCGTGCGCGTGATATGACATGAGTCCTCGTCCACGGACTCCGCGAGCAACCTTGCAGCTCTGCTGGGCGACTGCGCTGTTGCTCGCAATAGCTGCCACGCTGTCACTGCCCAAAAACGTGCACAAACAACGCTCGCCTCAACACGACTCGCAGATGCCCCTTGCAGCGAAAGGCACCGTCGACAATGTTGGACGCGCTGGTGATCCGGCACCGCCCCCGTTCCAGGTGGAGGCGTCACCATTCTCGGTCCTACTGAGTACGTCGACATTTTCGCCAGTCTTCAACTGCAAGTACTTGCCCGAGGTTCGCGCCAAGGACTCCAGAGTATTCTGGCCTGCCTTCTCGCCCCAATCATGCAGGTGGCTGCTACTTCTTAAATGCGGTGCGCGAGTCGCGTCATTCATGGCGGTCTCCCTACATAGTCCTGCAAGGGCACAAAACTGACTTGTCTCCGGTCTTACAGGTGCACTTAGTACCGTCCATACGAGTTCCTCGCACGGTGGAAAGGTGCCAACGTTGAGTAGCTGGTTGCGTACCATCATGGCTTTGGTAACTGCAAGCTCGCTCGGTACAGCCATGTCGCTGTCCTCTGCATGTCATCGGATACGTCTGGCGTATGTAAGATGACCTCATGGCGTCCCTCAATGAAGGCTACTTTGGAAGCCACTGGTTTTGGTCGTCGCTGCATGTTGCGCTGATCGCTGCATAGATAGACATGCGCTCTCATAGCCGAGAGGCCCTCTGTGACCTGCGACCGTGTGTCGATGAGCTCCGAAGAACACGCCCAAGTTTGGCAGAAAGCGCACAGGACGTCCGCAAGATCTCTGGTGGGGCGGATGCCTCCTCCTGATAAGCACAGCCCCCCGTCGATCGTGTCACCGGTGACGAGATCGCCGACGAACAACCGACCGAATTGCGCTCTCTGAGTGCCAACGGTAGCCTTCGAGAGGACACGTTCTTTGGTGTCGCTGCTGCTGGCGGCGATCACGGCATGAGGCAACGACGTCGCGGATGCTGATGTCGAGCTGCATGCCTGCGTTCTGCAGCATGCGAGTAGTGCCGTGCGCTTGAGCGTGCCACCATACCATGTGCAAAAAGGTCAGCTTGCGCAGCCGGAGTGAGAAAGCAGGGCACAGACATGAGCCAGAGGCGAAATGGGGAAAAAAGGGAACGAGGAGGAGGCACGGGAGGGCGGGGAGGATCCTAACGGGCGGGTCGGATCGGGTCGGGCGGGCGGACACCCTAACGGGCGGGTCGGGTCGGGCGAGCGGGACATTAAAGCGTGGTGCATGATCCAGTTCACGCGCGAGAACCCTAACGGGCGGGTCGGGTCGGGTCAGGTCGGGCGGGCGGAGCCTAACGGGCGGGTCGGGTCGGGCGGGACATTAGGGTAGCCTAGGGTAGGCCCTAGGGTAGCCTAGGGTACGGCCTACCCAAGGCCCTGGGGTAGGCCTGGGGTAGGCCTAGGAGGTATGCCTAGGTGTAGGCCTAGGGGAAAGGCCTAGGGGTAGACCTAGGGTAGGTCTAGGGGGTAGGCCTAGGGGTAAACCTAGGGTAAGCCCTGGGAAGGTAGGCCTAGGGGTAGACCTAGGGTAGGCCCAGGGGGTAGGCCTAAGGGTAGGCCTGGGGGATGCCTATGGGGAAGCCGTAGAGGGTGTGCCTAGGGGGAAGGCCTAGGGGGTAGGCCTAGGGGGTAGGCCTAAGGGGGTAGGCCTAGGTGTAGGCCTAGGGTAGGCGTAGGGGAAAGACCTAGGGGTAGGCCTAGGGTAGGTCTAGGGGGCAGGTCTAGGGGTAAACCTAGGGTAAGCACTGGGGGGTAGGCCTACGGGTAGACCTAGGGTAGGCCTGGGTAGGCCTGTGGGTAGGCCTGGGGTAGGCCTGGGGGTAAACCTAGGGTAAGCACTGGGGGGTAGGCCCAGGGGGTAGACCTAGAGGTAGGCCTAGGGTAGGCCTAGGGGGTAGGCCTAGGGAGGGCCTAGGGGAAGGCCTGGGGGTAGGCCCAGGGTGGCCTTGGGGGTAGGCCTAGGGGTGCGCCTAGGGTAGGCCTAGGGGTAGACCCAGGGGCAGACCTAGGGTAGGCCTAGGGGGTAGGCCTAGGGGTAGGCCTCGGGTAAGCCTAGGAGGTAGCCCTTGGGGTTGGGCCTAGAGGTAAGCCTGGGGTAGGCCTAGGGGGTATGCCTAGGGTTAGGCCTAGGGTAGGTCTAGGGGGTAGGCCTCGGGGTAGACCTAGGGTAGGCCTTGGGGGTAGGCCTAGGGGTAGACCTAGGGTAGGCCTAGGGAGTAGGCCTAGGGGTAGACCTAGGGTAGGCCTAGGAGGGGGGCCTAGAGGGTAGGCCCAGGGTAGGCCTAGGGGGTAGGCCTACCCTCCGGGTTCTAGATGGAGGGGAGGGGGAGGAGGCAAGGAGGAGGAGGAAGGAGAAGGAGGAAGGAGGAAGGGAGGAGGAGGAGGAGGAGGGAGGAGGAGGAGGAGGAGAGGAGAGGAGGAGGAGGAGGGAGGAGGGGAGGAGGGAGGGGGGAGGGAGGAGGAACGTTGTTGTGCCCATACCGGCGCCTCCTGGCTCTCGAGCGTGTGGCCCCAGCACCTCGCCTGCGGCGGAAGAGACAGGGGAGCCATCGAGGGGAGGAAGGAGCTGGGGAGCAGGCCGAAGGGAGCGGGGGGAGAGGGGAGGAGGGGAGGGGGAAGGGGGGAGGGGGGGGACAGGGGAGCGGGGGGTGGGGAGGAGGGAGAGGAGAGGAGGAGGGAGAGGAGAGGGGACGGGTGAGGGGACGGAATAGACGGAGGGGTGAGAGGACAAATACGACCATGGGAGGCCTTCATGCGATCAGAATACGATGAGCAGCGGTACAGCTAAGCCGATTTCGCAAACACTGCTTGCACTAAGAGACTCGTAGTTTTCAGCTGGAGGAGTGACGGACATGTGCTGCAACATATGTGTCCCGACCTGATGTTCTATGGGTGGCGTTCTATGGCTGGTGATCTATGTGTCACGACCAGTGCGAGGCATCGTTCCCGCCCTGGTGTTCCGTGGGTGGTACTCTGTCTAGCTGGTGCTCTGTCGTGCCCCATACAATATTGTGTCTCGCTCCTGCTCTGGTGCTGTATGGGTGGGGTTATGTGGGCGGCGTTCTGTCACTCCCCACTCTGCGCCAGGATTCCTCGTGCTCGCCTTGGAACACTACGGGTGGTGCTCTGTGGCTGCCACCGTTGCTAGGAGGAGGAGGAGGAGGAGGAGGAGGAGGAGGAGGAGGAGGAGGAGGCGGTGCTCTATGGCTGGCGCTCTGAAGCGATGCCCCATTCGCCGGGATCGATCGTTCTCGCGCTGGTGCGCTACGGGCAAGAGGCCCCGTGGCCCGCGATCGAGGGCGTGTGCGATGTGCTGCGAGTGCGCCTTCCCGATCTGGTGCTCTATATGGGTGCTGCTCTATGGCTGGCGCGCTGCAGCGCCCCCCTTACTGCGATTGCTGGAGGAGGAGGAGGAGGAGGAGGAGGAGGAGGAGGAGGAATCCCAGGGCAGCACGGCGCGCCGCGCGCCCTCTGGGCGGTGCTTCCTGCCCAACGCTCTCTGGTGCTTGGCGTGCCGCCCTGGAGCTCTGCGGATGTTGCTCTGCAGCCGATGCTCCGTCGCACCCCGGTACTGTCAGCTCTGGTTCCCGCCCTGCTCCGTGGACGGTGCTCTGCGGCTGAGGCTCCATCGCGCCACCTTTGTTGCGACGCCTCGCTCACGCCCTGGTGCTCTGCGGGTGGTGGACTGTGGCCCGAGCTCCGTGCGCCTGCTCGTTCTCGCCCTGATACTGTGTGGGTGGCGCTCCATTGGCTGCGAATTCTCGTCCTCGCCCTGCCGCTCTAGGAGGTGAGCTTCATGGTTGGCGCTGCCTCGCGCAACAGTTGCTGCGATTCCTCTTTCTCGCTGCGATGCCCAATGGCTGGTGCCATGTCGTGCCCAATGTGTCAGTGCCCGATATTTACCGCGATTTCTGGTTGCGGTCCTCGTTCCCACATGCCTCCGCCGAGGAGGGGAATTCGTCCCGCCAAAGCGTTATTGAAAAAATACGGGGTACTTATCTTGCAGCGATTGGATGCTCAGTGTCAGCAGTTGCTGAGACGGGAATGACATCATAATACGATAGGCTCAGGATACGTTCCAGGAATTCTGGAGCATCTAACGGCACTCCTTTCTGCAGCCCGTGAGGAGCATAAGGAAATCTTGGGAATCTTGGAAAACCTAGAACGTATCATTATCATCAACTAGTCGTTAAAAGGGAGAATGGTATTTTGGGGGGCTGGCCAGAAGTGATCACACCTAGGCCTAGTACGCCTACGCTCCCCCGGGGAGCAGGTCCTTCGCTCTGGCCGTCCTCGCCAGTCCCTCGGGCTCCAGGGGGGCCCTGGCCACGAGTGGCCAGGAACTCCAGGACCTGGGACCTGGGGGGGGGCGGGCCTTTCAAACTATTAGGCGTTTCCCAGGGAGGCCCGTGGGTGGGCCAGAAAAGCTGCAACGCGAACGGGGCCCAGGGACCCCTGCGGCATGCCCAGAACTCCCTACCCGATAAAGACTCATGAAAGTTACAAGATCAATAGTCGTTAGTAGGGGAAGGGTCTTTTGGGGGGCAGGCCAGAGGTGGTCACACCTAGGCCTAGAGCGCCTACGCCCGCCTGGAAGTGGAAGGCCTAGACGAAAAAGCTTATTCGAAAAAGGAGAGGTGAGAAGTAGGAGAGAAGGGTTTCAGAGCGCCGCCCAGAGGGGAGGTATATAAACAATCCTAAATACTTCCGCCACCGCCGCCCCGCCGGGGCCGCCGCGCCGCTCCGAGCCCCCAGAGAAGGAACAACCCCAAATCGGGCTGCCTTCGGGCGGGGCCACCGACCCCCTCGAACCACCCGCCGCGGCCGGCAGGTTTGAGGGGACCAGACGACCGACCCAGGCGACACGAAGCGCAACGAAAAGCCCCCGCACCCGAGGACGGCCCGACCTGGGGAGCGCGCCCTCTCTCGGACGATCAGCAGACTCGACTCTGCCAGAGCGAAGCGAGAGGACGCCCAAGCTACACCGCGCGGGCGCCGAAGGCCCAGATGCCGGCGGGGCCCGCGGCATGCTGCGCGAGGAGCGCCAGGCCGTCTTCGAAATTGATGCGCGCGGTGCGCGCATCTGACCAGCGACCGCCGTCAGTAGGCGCGCCGCTGGACCCCGGTCTCCAGAGGACGGGCCGGGGCCCACCCACGTCGAGCCTGACCTGCCGCGGGCACTCCGCGCGCCTCCTGAGCGTCGGCGCCGGGCTCGAAGGAGCACCAGTACAAGCGTGGCCGGCGCATGCGGCACACCTAGCTCGCGCAGAGGCGCAGCAGCTTCACCCCCAGGAGCTCGGCGACCGCGCGGATATCGCCCTTGTCAGCGGAGTCCGCGTTCTCTGAAATAAACTCCCACTCCCACGAGTCAAACAGCTCGGCGAAGAGGTCCAGCACGCGCACCGCCGATGATACCAGACCGCGGGTCGGCCAAGCCACTCTTTCCTCGCCACGTTGAGCCCCGAGAGACCTCGGCAAGGAAACCCGCCAACGATGAGGAGCCGCCTACTTCCTTCACGTTCGGACAGGCGCTGCAGGCCGCCCTCGACGCGACGGGGTCGATCTCAGACGAGAAGCGCCACGAGCATTCCAGGCCCAAGAGGGCCGAGGCCGCGCGCGCGCCCCCGGTGCCATCGAAGAGGCCGAAGATGATGACCTCGTCCTCACTGCGCTGCCAGGACGCAGCCCACGCTCGCGAGCGCGGCCTCGCCCTCGGGCGCGAGACCGCGGCTGACGCAGACGCCCCCCCCCGTCGGGGCTCGCGTCGGAGCAGGATACCTCGGGCGAGACGCGCGCGCAGCCGGAAGTCCGCGCAGAGCAGAGGCGACAGCAGCACGACAATCAGGAGCTCGTCCGCCACAGCCAGGGGCAGCGCCCAGCTCCGCGCCCGGCCGCGCACCCAGCGCCAGACCTTCTCGATGCACGCCATGCCTGCGCGGCGACGGGCGAACACTCTGACCCAGCGCCAGAGGAGGATCTGCCAGCGCTTCTTGTTTACGACAGGCCGCGCAAGCACCCACAGCGTGAGCGAGATCGACTGGGACACGTAGCCCCTGGAAGCCTCCTTGCGGCCGAGCTCTCCGTCGATCTTGTCGCCCAGCGCCTGCGCCCCGTGCTGGCGGAGGACGTCCTTCGCTGGCACCCCAGGGGTACCGCGGCGCGAGTACGCTGCTAGAGCTGCCTCCTGTAAAGGGCTAACTGGGCCCTCGAGGGCGGCGCCCGCGGCCTCCAAGATCTCCTGGACCTCGAAGTCGTCGATGCAAACCTCCCAGGCCATGACTTCACTCGCCAATGCCAAGAGCGGGGCGGGTCGGTCACCTCCCCACTCGCTCTCGGGCGGGAGGTTCGCCCCGATGGCGCGGCCGCGCCTGGGGACTTTGCGACGAGTATGCCGCGCCACTCCGCTCGCCGAGATCCAACCCGCGGCGACAGTAGCGCTGGCCACGCACGCGGAGCCGGCCTTCGGCGCGCCCGCGAGATGCCCGGGCACGGAGGCATTGAAAGCCATGACCTTGCGCCAGCAAGGAGGCAGCCTGAAGACGTAGAAAAGCAATGGCGGTCGGAGGACGCCCACAGCATGAGCTCGCGCACCAAAAGCGTGATCGAGGCCTATTGAGACGACGGCGGGAGCTGATCCACGTCGCCAGACCACGCGCTGCACGACGCCGAGCGAGACGAAGCCCATGATGAGGCGAAGCACGTGACCAAGGGAGAGACGAGACCCCTCAGCGCGACGGTCATCGCAGCCCCCCTGCGCGCGCCAAGGCGCCAAAGGCTCCGCACAAAACTGTTTCGCCCCCGACGTGGGGCGCGCCCTCGAGCGCCGTGGGCTCCAAGAGGCCACGAGCCTAGAGCAACTCCACGAGCCAGCATCAGGCCCCCTCGGGCGCCCAGACCCCGGCGCGAGGAGGTCGCGAAGGACACGCCCCATGCAGCGGGAGCATGGCGTCAGCGTTCAACGGCGCTCTCCGCACTGGGCCCTCGCAGAGGCCCGCGCCCTCCACGGAGGCAGCGATGCCTGGAGGCGGGAGCGCTGGCAGCACCTGCTCGACGGAGAGCGTCTCCGCCGCGCTCATCTCCTCGCCGTCGTAGGCCACGCGCTTCCTGGCCAGCTCGGCGCCCCAGTCTGCGGGACTGGGGGGGTCTGGGCTGCGCGGCGCGATGAGGGTCGCTGCCCTTGCCGGCATCCTGATCGAGCGAAGCTGCGCCAGGCTCGGCGGCCCCGCGCGGGGGCCCCTCTGCGCGTCCACGGCACAGCTGGCGTAGAGGCGGCCGCGGGCGATGATGATCACGCACACCCGCTGCTTGCAGGCCCGCAGCGCGTCGGCCGAAGCGGCACCCACGGACGCGAGCTCGTCGCCCGCGAGCGCGCGAAAAGGCGGGGGGGCCAGGTCACGCCGCCCCCCCTCTGCACTAGGAGCTGACCTGCCTCCGAGGCTTGCGAGCTGGCGCGCCACTTCGCCAAGCCTCGCGAGCATCCCCCTAACCAGCTTCAAGAGGGCATACGGGACCCGGCGAACCTCGCACTGCTGAAGCTGAGCCGCGGCAGCACTGAGGCACGGCGGCCGGCGGGCGAAGCTCGACCCACTGCGGGCAGGCGCCCCCAGCGACGACGGCGCGACGAATGCACCGTCGACCTCGCGCCCTCCAGCGAACGCGGCCGCCAGCACGGCAGGGGCGGCGGCAGCCCCGGAGCCCCAGACGGCGGCCCCGGAGGCCCTGGCGGCGCCCCCGGCGGGGCGGCGGTCGCGGAGGTACCTGGGAGTTTCCGAATGCCTCCCCTCCTGGCGGGGCCGGGGCGCGGCCCCGGAAGCCCTGGCGGCGGCCCCGGAGGCCGCGGCGTCGGCCCCAGTGGCCGCCCGGGACGGGCCTGGTTGGAGAAGGTCGGGGTCGGGCCCTGGCACCGAGGGCGCGCTGACTTGCCCTTCTCGCCCCCGCCCTTGCCCTTGCCATTGCCCTTCAGGCGCTTGCCCTTGCCTCCGCGGCCCTTCGGAGACGGGGCAGGGGGGCCGCTCTACCCACAGCAGCAGGGCGGATCTGCCCGCCGCCAGGCACGCGTCGCCCCGGAGCACCGCGGCCCTGACAGGGCGGGCGTTGACCTCGCAACGAGCCCCCGCCCCGCCCGCCTCCACAACCTCGACCTTTGACGCGAAGGAGACACGCAGGGCCGGGGGGGCCTCCGCCAGGGCGGGCACCGCTGCTGGGGCTCGCCGCCCTCGTCGGCGACGGGGCGCGAGGCGAGCCCGGGGCTGCCCCCCCCGCACTCGCCGCTTCCCCGCCCGCTCGGCCGCGGCGCGGCGGCGAACTCCTCGCGAGGGGCCCGAGGCTGGAGCCGCAGCATGCGGCTGGCTGTCCGCTGGAAGGCCCGCGGAAATGCCCGCGCCCACGGCTGCGCGAGCGGGCGAGGGTCGCTTCAGAGCGGGAGCGGCTCCTCGCCCCTCGCCCCCGCGGGGCCCCCAGCCCGCACCCCCGCGGTCCCAGGCTCTGACCTCCTGGAGCCGAGCCGCTAGTATGGCGCGCTGCGCCGCTGCGTGGCGCTCGCTGAGGCTCACCAGGCCGGTCCGATCGCCCACGAACTCCAGCTGGCTGGCCACGGCCCAGTCCTTGTCGTGGACGCTCATATCCAGCGCCTTCACCATCTGGATGAGGAGGTCGCCAACCTCGGGCAGCTTGCCTTGGAGGAGCCCGTCGATCGCGTGCGCTATCGTCCTCGTCTCCTTCACGGTGTGCTGGGAGACTCCGCTCTGCGGATGCTGGCCGAATCAGATGCTGTTCAGGTACGCCAGCACCCGAGATGACGATGAGCCCGCGCCTTGGGCCGCCGCTTCCCGTCCCCCGAGGAACTGGGCCATCTCGTCCAAGCCCGACTCGAGCAGCCAGGCACCCGGGCGCCGGCGGGCCGCCTGCCGAATTCGGCGGGCACCTTAGCTGGAGGGGGCGTCGCGAAAAAACGGCCCGCATCGGCCGGTTGAATCCCGAGGGCAGGCTCAAGTCCAGCGCGGGCCCGCTTGGCCGCGGCCCCGAATAGGTCCACGCGCCCGTCCTGCTCTCTTGAGCGCCTTCATGAGCTCCTCGACCTTCTGGGCCAGCACCGCCGCCTCGCGCGAGCGACTGCGGCGTCTCCCACGCCGCCCAGCGCGCCAGGCACCCCGGCCAGCACCTGCTGCCGCGCCCGCGGCTCGACGACGCAGCGGGCTACGCGCCCGAGCCACGTCCACATGGCACACCGCGTGGGCGCCTGCGGAGGCGCTGAACTGCTCACGGGCACCAGCGCACAGGTCCAACAGAGGAGCACCGGTCGGCGCGTTCCACGCCTCGTCGAACGCGAGGGTGCAGATCGGGGTCGGGTCGCCCCCGAAGGTCGCGGTGGCGAACGTGCCAAGCGCGTCGGGCGCCCACAGCATGCCGTGCCGCGGCAGAACCGAATCGTTGACGGACCCCTGTTCATCATGCGTCGGCACCTCCAGCACCGATCCAACTTGCAAGCCCAGCTGCTGTGCCAGGTGCGGCCCAAGGCCCTTACCGAGCCAAGGGCCGTCCGCTGCCGCAGGCGTTCTTGCCCCAGCAGGGAGGCCCAGCACGCCAGCCGGCAGGCCTGGCCTGAGGGCGGCCACTGTCGCGGGAGCCCCAGCCTGCAGGACCTGAACGGCCGCCCTGATGCGCCCGTCGTCAAGGCCCACAACTAGGCCGCGGGCCACCTGTGCCAAGCCAGCTGCCACGTCGCGTGGATCGCCGCCTCCTGCATGCGCGACGGCCACCGCTGCCTGATGGAGGCCCGCGCCGCGGCGGCCTCCTCGACCTCGGGCCGCAGGCGGAGGGGCAGCGACGCCGAGGAAGGGCCGCCGGCAGCGAGGGGAGGGGCGGCCCAAAACGCGCAGGCGCCGCCTCCGGGGGCAGGCTGTGGGAGCGGCGCCCTGGCCCCGGCCACGCGCCGCGCCACCGCCACCGCGACCCCGTCCGCGGCCTCGTCCGCGGCCACGCGCAGCCGGCGCTCCCCGGCCGCCACGCCCGCGCGTGGGCGGCGTGCTGCCGCCCCCGCTCGCCGAGGCCCGGTCGCGGCGGGCAGCAAGGGTAGGAGACCGATTTCTGACCACACCCACTTCCCGAGGTGCCTTGCGAAAAGCGGTTTCCAGAGGTGGAGGTGGGCAGTTTCCCCGCCCCAGGGGAAGGAAAAACTACCCACTTCCACCCCCGAGGGCCTATCATAAAATCGAGGATCCAGAGGTGGATGTGGTCAGAAATCGGTCTTCGAAAAGGGCCGCAGGAGGCTCCCCACGCGAGATCGCCGCGCGCGCGAAATCAACCAGGGCGGCCGACCAGGCCGAGGGGGAGCCGATCCGCGCGGGCCCGGGCGAGGCGCCGACCGAGCCCGATGACCGGCGGCAGCGGGGCAGGGCCCGCTGCCGGGGATCTCCCTTTGGCGGGGCCTCCGCCAGGGGCACTCCAAGCCAGAAAAGCTGCAACGCGAGCGGGACCCAGCGACCCCTGCGGCCTGCCCAGGGCTCCCTACCCCATGACGACTCATGAAAATTACTAAATCAATATGGCTCCTCTGAGCTACCGCTCCAACACCCTGGCGCCGCAAATCTGTTACCAGGCATGCCCTCCCAGAGCTGTAGCTCGAGGGGATGCGCCACGGCAGCCCCCCAAGAAAAAAAAACCCTGGGGCGGGAACGGAGAGAGGGAAGGAAAGGAAGGGGTAGTAGGAGGTAAGGACGGGAGGGAAGGATGCAGAGGGCTCGAAGGACGAAGAGGAGAAAGAAGGAACGAATGCCGCTCTCGGATCAGGATGCCGCGTCCACATGAAGCGCCGCACGCAGCAACGACAGCGACGAGTTAGAGGAACATGGTCACGGATCGAAGCACTTCTGGCAGCCGAGTCACTACTGGATGATGCAGCATGAACCGTATTGATGCTGCCGCTGCGTGCAACGTCTGAGCATCGTCGTCAATCATCGGCGGTGCCTCTCGAAGACGAAGCCCCCAAGAGTTCTCCTTCTCGATCGTCCCTTTGGGTGTTTTTCCTGGTCGGTTTGTGGCGTCGCGCAACGGATGCGCACATGGAGACAGCATGGATGCAAAGAGATAAACGCCCCGTCCTCCTCCTCACCCTACTACTACTTCTACTACACCTTCCTATCCTTCTCTTCGTGCTCATTCCCGATATCACCTACTGCCTTCCCTACGTTTCTCCACCGTCCAGACATCTGCGGGCCCCTCCACCATCTCGCACCTGACCCGAGACCTACGAAGTCGATCGTATTCGAGCACGGATCGCTGCGCAAGAATGCTGCCTGATCATGCGATGTGCCCGCCTTTGCTGATATGCCATAATGGCTGCCGTTTCCTTCTGGTCATTTCGATGCCCACAGCAAGCAGTAGGCCTCAACGGCCCTTGATGCGCCCCGTCTTGGGCGTCGTCGAGGCCGAGGGCAGGAAGAGACATCCCTGTCATGTCAAATAGTCGTGCACACAGCGCTCGCTGCGCGATCCAGAACACAATGTATGTATGTATATATATATATATATTATTATTATTATTATTTATGGACGAATGATTGTTTTCGGGAATGGACAGAACCCCCTTTAGTAAGACGTGGTTTAGTGAAAACGACCTCGGGCCAAACCTGGCGAGCGCAAGCCTGGAAAATGACGGCCGCGGCGCCCTTTCGAGAGGCAAAAACGGACAATTCACTAATCGACGTGTCAGGGCGGGGGTTCTGTCCACCCACTATGTTTTACATGAATAAACGCAATATCCACCGGCCCCCTTGTGGGGACACCAGGCTGTAGGACGAGGGTTTGCTGTTCCCTGCACCAGTTCCAGCTTCCAGTTTCCACTGTTACAGTTCTACTTCTTTGTTGCTTACTGTTCCTTGTTGTAGACCGCTCGAGGGGGCGGAGCCGAAAATCAGCCTGGTTAGCGTCTCCTGGGAGGGGTCTCAACCTTTCCGGGGGGGGCGCGGGACAAATTCGCCGGCCCAACGGGCCAGGGCGTGCTAAGATCTCCGGTACCTGGTTAACAATATTTCTAGTTCGCGCGCGCGGGGCGGCCCCTGGGGGTGCCCGGACGAAAAGTACCCCGGCAAGGTCCCGGCAAGTCCCCGGCAAGGTCCCGGCAAGTCCCCGGCAAGGTCGGGCCAGAGATGCCGGAGCCCTGTTACAAGGCCCCAGGACGGGCCAAGAGGTCCCCAAGAAGCCTCCAAGACGGTCCAAGAGGGCCCCGAGACGGCCAAAGATCGCCCGAAGACGCCCAACAGGGCCCCAAGACAGCCCAAGAGGCCTCCAAGACGCCCCAAGGGCCTTCCAAGAGGCCTCCGAAGAGGGCCCCAAGAGGCCAAAATCGTTGATTTTCATTGTTTTTGTTCGATGTTTTTTGCGTTCTGGCTTTTTCGGCTTCCGGACGCTCCAAGACGGCCCAAGAGGCCCCCAAGACCGCTCCAAGACGGCCCACGAGGCTCCCAAGACGGCCCCGGAACGGCCCAGGAGGGCCCCCAAGACGGCCCAAGTGCCGCCCAAGACGGACCAAGAGGCCCCAAGACGGGCCCAAGAGGGGCTCAAGAGGGGAACCGAGAACTGAAAAATCGAGCCCTCCGCCCCAGAAGGCGCCCAGGAGGCCCCAAAAAGGCCCCAAGAGGCCCCCAAGAGGCCCCCAAGACGCCCCAAGAGGCGCCCAAGAGGCCCAAAAGAGGCCCCAAGAGACCCCAAAACGGCCCCCAAGAGGCCCCAAAACTCGGCTAGCCCACAACGGTGCGACAATATGGGCCGGCGGAATGAGCGAAGCGATTAAATAAAATTATCCCGGCAAAGCAACCTAACAGCGATGTGTAGGAGCATATCTGGAAGCATTCCCCTTAAGATTCAGATGAGAATCCAGTTGTAGAATTGTGCTGTTCTCGCAGTCGTAGTCGCATTCGCGATGACAGTCGCAGTGGCAACGGCAGTCACAGACACAGCCTCAGCCTCAGCCTGCCTCAGCCTCAGCCTCAGCCTGCCTCAGCCTCAGCCTCAGCCTCAGCCTCAGCCTGCCTCAGCCTCAGCCTCAGCCTGCAGCCTCAGCCTCAGCCTCTGCCTCTCAGCCTTCAGCCTCGGCCTCAGCCTCAGCCTGCCTCAGCCTCAGCCTGCCTCAGCCTCCTCAGCATCAGCCTGCCTCAGCATTCAAAATGTGGCCCGGGAATGTAGTTCTGGGAACTCGAAGAACACGAAGTGGCCTACAGTTGGCTCCGGGCATTCAAATCATGCCCAGGAATGGAGTTCTGGGAACTCGAAGACCACGAAGTGGCCTACAGTTGGCTCCGGGCATCCAAAATCTGGCCCGGGAATGGCCTACAGTTGGCTCCGGGCATTCAAATTCATGCCCAGGAATGGAGTTCTGGGAACTCGAAGACCACGAAGTGGCCTACAGTTGGCTCCGGGCATCCAAAATGTGGCCCGGGAATGGAGTTCTGGGAACTCGAAGACCACGAAGTGGCCTACAGTTGGCTCCGGGCATTCAAAATGTGGCCCGGGAATGAAGTTCTGGGAACTCGAAGACCACGAAGTGGCCTACAGTTGGCTCCGGGCATTCAAAATGTGGCCCGGGAATGGAGTTCTGGGAACTCGAAGAGCACGAAGTGGCCTACAGTTGGCTCCGGGCATTCAAAATGTGGCCCGGGAATGGAGTTCTGGGAAGTCGAAGAGCACGAAGTGGCCTACAGTTGCATCCGGTTATTCAGAATGTGGCCTGGGACTGGGGTTCTGAGAGGTCGACGAGCACGAAGTGTGTGACTGTTGGTGAAAAACGAGCCCGGCACAGGCCCGGCCGGCAACTCCCAACGCCTGCCCGGACCCTCCTGTGGAGTGATCTGTGAGCTCTTTTGAGTCAACTAGAAACCTATCAGTCTTCGCTGTTAGGTAAATACATTATCCCGGCAAAGCAACCTAACTGCGATGTGTAGAAGCATATCTGCAAGCATTCCCCTTAAGATTCAGATGAAAATCCAGTTGTCGAATTCTGCTGTTCTCGCAGTCGTAGTCGCATTCGCGATGACAGTCGCAGCGGCAACGGCAGTCGCAGTCACAGCCTCAGCCTCAGCCTGCCTCCTCCTCCTCCTCCTATTTCTCCTGCTCCTCCTCCTCCTCCTCCTCCTCCTCCTCCTCTTCCTCCTGCTCGTCCTCGTTCTCGTCCTCCTCGTCTTGCTCGTCCTCCTCCTCCTGGTGCTCTCTCCTCCTCCTCCTCCTCCTCCTCCTCCTCCTGGTGGTCCTCGTTCTCCTCCTCCTGGTGCTCTCCCCCCCTCCTCCTCCTCGTCCTCCTCCTCCTCCTCCTCCTCCTCCTCGTCCTCCTCCTCCTCTTCCTCCTCCTCCTCCTCCTCCTCCTCCTCCTCCT
>CAUYUJ010002389.1:0-87500 GCA_963575745.1 Prorocentrum cordatum
CCTGATTTAGGGTCCAATGAAACACGTGCAGAAATGTTTTTTTTGGGAAAGAGACAAGGATATCAATACGGAAATTCTCTGTAAACGAGACACTTTGAACGACTGCAGAACAGGCGCTTGTAGCAAAGGAAGTGCAGGCTGAGAAGCACCGCAGGCGAACGTGAATCAATCCGTTGGGCAACCTGAGCACAGACCGAAACTCTGTGCAGGCACTCTCAAGGGAGCCAGGGCAGGCTGAGGAGGAATGCAGGCCGCAAACACTACTCTTGCACCAGACGCCACAACAGTAAATAGTGCAGGCTGAGAAGCACCGCATAAACAAACAAGGCAAAGGAAACTACCAAACGATATGTTTGAGGCAAACCTAGCTGGCATCCCGCAAGGCGAAGAACAAAGACGCTTGCCATGTCCAGCAAGCTGAGAAGCATCGCTGACAAGACATCAGAAGCTCATCTCAAGCTTTCTCCTGAGGGGTGGCTTTCAAGAATTCGGCACTTCTTGGCGGATTCCGGCGTCTTGCTCCACTCATTCATCCGCTTATGCTCGCCTGATTGCTGCAGCTCTGTGCGCATCCCCAGTGTTCTCAATTTTTTAATGAAGTACTGCGCCTCAGACACGACGGAGTCGTCAATGTGGTCACGCTGTGCACCGTCATGCCGTCTTTTGAACAGCCAGTAATGAGCAACAAGCAGACTCTGTGCTTCGCTCGGTTGGGCGGATCCATTTTGAACGAGAGCAAGTTGTCAACTGAGCAATGTCCGTGAATCGTCACTGAGTGGGAACACTCACCGTCAGAAGCGTCCGTGACACCTGGTGTGGACACGACGAAGCCAGCCGCAGTGGATACGCACCGAGACTTCCGCGTGGTACGAACGAGAACGACTGCCAAGTGGCAGTTCCGGGTAAGCTGAGAAGCGTCACCCCCGCCACCCGCTGGTGAGTACTGCACGCGCATGCCGTAGAAGGGACAAGACCGTATCTCAGAGAGCTGTGCCGCGAGCATTGCATCCTGGCTCTCGCGGCGCTGCTTCAGGATCTCCAAGACGACATTGTAAAACGTATTCGGGGCGTGCGATATCTGAAGCGGTGAAACGGCCACCACAGTCGTGTTGACGAAAGTCCGTTGAGGTGTGTCATCCTGTGCATTCGCAGCCACATTGCGCACGCGTCGTATGATGCGACAATTGCTCAGTGGAGGGAAGGAGATAGCTTTCTCGTCGTGAACTTTTTTGAATTCTTGCATGCTATCAATGCCAGTCAAAGCGAAGGCTGCCGCTTGGGATACGCCAACTTTGCACGAGCCACTGAAATCACGAGCAGTAGTCGTAAAGAAGACGCGCTCGCCTGTGTTCTCCACCACAGAGTCGGCTGGCTCCGGTTCCTCAAGCCTCATCCCATTGACCTGCAACAAGAGTGGCAAGTTTGCATTCGGATCATCCGACGCCATAGCCAGAAAGGCACAGCAGGAGAGGAGTGCTTCTCCGGTGAGAATCTGCGAAGCGTGGTCTGGATCCCATGTACCCGCATGAGCGGTGGTCAGCTGCTCCTGGTCCTTCGCGAAGTCTTGAGTGGCTGCTAAGTCGTGTAGTTGAGTCATTCTGGGACAAGAGCATGCAGAATCCACCGCGCGATCTTGCGACAAAATCAGCTCCAGTTTGCCGTCGAATTTGCCCGCCACGTTGAGAAACAGCAGCGGTTGTCCTTTGTGAGAGCGACAAAGCTCTATGTTGGTGGATCCCCAGACTGCAATCACAGCCTCCGCTGTCTTGGAGTTACTCGTCTGTGTGCCGTCGACCAGATGTACACTTGCCACTGGAGGGTGGCCAGCGGGAGTGCGGGTTTCTGAAACAGAATGAACCACAGCCATGACATCGAAGCAACGCTGCGATTTGATGTTCATCATGTCTGCCACTGTAGTCGCTGGAGCCGGCGCCGATGCCAAGGAGGTCTCCTCCGGAGAGCTTTTGAGCACTGGAGTGCAGGTTGTGCGCTTGAGGTCGACCACGACACGAACAGACGTATGCACAAAAGCGTCCTGCTGCCGACTGCCCAGGCCGACGCTGGAGAGTTTCCACGCCGTCATCGGAGGGAACTTCTTCAGAGCAGCTTCGACTTCTGCTGGAGTTCCTTTGAGGATGGCCTCACAATAGTGCTCTGAGTCTGTGCCAAGCAGAATGCATGTGAATCGGTTTGCATGGACTAGCTGGCCATTGTTCCTGCTCTTGTACGAGTACTTGATCTCCCTGGGCTTGTATACTCGGACAAGGAAGTCTTGGGTTTTGGCGCTGCTCTTCGTGAGAAAACCCAGTGGAGACGTCGGCTGTTCTGCAGCAGCAGCCATGGTAGCTCACCCGGAGGATCACCGTGGAGCGCACAGTGACACAGGCTGAGAAGCACCGTGCACGGCACGGTGAGACTGGTTGAGCGGATGCGGACAAGGCTCGCTTTTGCCTCGAACTCCTGCAATCCAAGTTCTTTGAACCAAAACGGCAATGATTACAGAATTTCAAAGTTACAAGTGATGCCTCCACGAAGCACCCCCCCTGTGGAGTCGAGAAAGCGTGTTGCTGTATGTGTGCGTGACTGGATGGATGTGATGTGTGTGCTGTGTGGTGTACTGTATTGTTTTGTGATGTGCTTCATACTTGTCTGTGAGTACTCAATTTGCTGCGGCACTGTATGTGGTCTATATATTTTCTTGCGTATGCTGTATGCGGTGCTTGCTCTGTGCTGTGGTGTTCATGCTCGTGCGATGACTCGATTGTAGTCACCAAGAGAAACTGATATGCATTCGCTTATGCGAAAAGGCATGAGGCATTGCCATGAACGGATTCGGGATTCAATGAACCACATTCAGAACATATGGGGCGCAAGGATATCAATATGGGAAGTATCCGCATATATCAATATGGGGCGACCGCACAACAAGCGCATGTAGCAAAGGATCTGCAGGCTGAGAAGCACCGCATGCCAACGTGAATCAATGCGTTTGGCAACTTAAGCACAGACAGACAGTCTGTGCTTAGGTTGCCAAACGCATTGATGTGTCCTCACTCTTTCCAATCTTTTTTTTCCTTTTCCAAGTTAATACGGATCGGCGCTGCCCCATCAGCACCTGCATGTTTAAGGAAGATCGAGATGTGGCCACAGGAGAGAATGCTGTTCATGAGCATGCACGCAGGATGAGCAGCACCGCAGGCTGAGCAGCACCGCAGGCAAACGAACAAGGCTTCAGGAATTCGCTGCCGAGTGCGGCCGCATCTTGGGCACCCACTCCTGCACCCACTGCAAGACGTTATTCTTATGATCGTTCCAAAAGCACAACATTGCAGATATAGTGCAAACAGGTACCGACTTGCCATTACCGCCGGAGCCGAGTGTCAAAGAGATCGCTTTCAAAGCCTGTTGCTCCCGAATCTTCGAAGTCATGCCGGGCATGATTTTTCTCAAGCCAAGGCGCGATCCGCTTGGAACCGGCCACGAACCAGACAAAGCGCAAAGGTCACCAGGCAGCAAGTGTGGCAATGTCAGTTTGGAACTGAGCCCAGCCAGCAAGGTGATTTCCAGAATTCGCTTGCATTTGTATGCTCCACAGCCATCGACCTCGAATCCGCGCTTGTTCGCGAGTTGGAAGACTAGTTTGGCAAGACTGAGAAGCACCTGTCGCCGCCGAACAGTCTGCAGGGAAGCCGTGCACGACGAGAGCAAACGCGCCATCTTGTTCCCCGCGACGCGCATGAACTGAACAAGCTGCACTGCAGGTTGCCGCGACAAATCTTCCCAGGATGTTGGCCGCCACGGTGCACTACCTCCGCAGTATCAAGGTAGCGCCTGAGGCCTCTCAAATCGTTCTGAGCAAGGTATGGCGCTGCAGCATCCACGGTCGCTGCCAAGCCCGTCATGGCAGCAATGTTAATCATGCGCACAAGGTGGCGGGAACGTACCAGAACACTCATGCTGCGCGAACCTCGCAGGCTGAGAAGCACCGCGGCACCATGCTCCAGAGATTCCTGCAATTTGCGTTGATCGTCAGGGTCATATGGTTGATATACAGGGTTGTCTGGCGATCGAACACCTGAACGGACAAGAGCTTGTCATTCACACAGCCATGCATTGATGCTATGCCTGAGCATGTGCAATCACGCGTTTGCTTAGCTGCACATGCCCCACATGCGAATTGAACTTCTGAGTTCGAAGGCGGAGGAAAACTCCGCATGCGGGAGCGAGCGACGGCATCTCTGAGCAAGCACCGCTCATACCTGTTCCTTGCTGTCTTTAGGCCCAGTAACAATGAAGATATGACATTGAACTGCAGCGACACTTTCACAGGACGATTGTACTTGGAGCGCCTAGTCGTTCTCCTAGCAGCACGGCGGCGACCTGAAATCCGCAATCCGAAATAGATAATGAGCAGTTGTCCAAAATGATTTCGGTCAACCCCTTTGTCGAAAGCTGTCCCGGGAGTTTCCAAATAATTAACGATGTTTCCGAAATATGAACACACAACAAAAAACCTGTAATGCACGAAGCAATGCACCAGAATCCCGCAGAACAACATTCCCGAAACAATTAAATAAGTATGGAGATGTCTCAAAGCAGAACCCAACGAAAACGAAATACAACATGGGCGGACGGAATGAGCAATGCCAAACCATAGTAGCACTCCTCGGGGTGGCCAAGTCTTTCTTCTCCATGGTGGGAACGACTGCGGGTAAAAACCCCCTGGTCACATCTTTTTTCGTTTTCAAAAAGAATTTCTTCACCATGGCTACTACGCCGAGGAGCACCTGGAAGAACTACGCAGGCTGAGAAGCACCGCGCCACGTGGTCACACGGCGCAAGGCATGTACAGAACAGGACAGCTCTAAGCAAAATGGCTGCGAGGAGGTTAAGGATGATGATGATGGTGATGATAGGAAACACGGTATCAGTGAGTTGATGTACAATGAGTTGTCCGCAAACGAGACACTGCTATCAACGCTGTTATAACTAACCACAAACGAGACACTGCTATCAACGCTTGTATAATTAAAAAGAAACGCTGGCATTGACACTACTAGCAATACCAAAGCTGAGTTTAAACGAGGCACTGCCATCAACCGATTCAACTTCCAATAAAAGAAGATCACAAATGATTTCAGTCTGAAGTGACCCATGGCTATCAATACGAGACGTCTCTGCAAACTAGACACTTCTGGCGACCGCCGCGCACACGCGTGTAGGAAATCGTTGATGATGATAGTGATAATGGAGTGGGGGCCAGTAATGTTGATACACTGCTGTGCATTCACTTGCTGCTAAAAGGAAACTCTGCATGAATGAGTTGATATACAATGAGTTGTCCACAAACGAGACACTGCTATCAAAGCTTGTATAATTAAAAAGAAACGCTGCTATCGACACTTCCACCAATACTAAAGTTGACTTTAAACGAGTCACTGCCATGAACGGATTCAACTACAGTGTAACGAAAGGCACTGCAGGCCGAGAAGCACCGCAGGCCAACGTGAAGCAGTCGCGGTGATGAGGATGAATGAAATCTGCGATGATGATAGCGATCATGAAGTCGGTTGTAGTAACCAACATTTGTAGTAACCAACATACACTGGTATGCATTCACTTATGGTGAAAGGAAACTCGGTATCAGTGAGTTGATATACAATGAGTTGTCCGCTAACGAGACACTGCTATCAACGCTTTTAGAACGAAGCGAACCCATCAGAACACTGTTATCAACGGAAAGAATGCTATAGAAGGACAAAGCGCTGAATGTACACCGATGTGTTCGACGACTGCGTATGTAATGATGTGGCGATATACAGACTGAGCCCTTCGTGAATGTGTACATGTTTTTCTGACGCCTACAAACGGCGCTGACGAGTGTGTGAAAATTGTCCGCGCAGCAAAAGCCGGCGAAGCGTGCGGGAGCTCGCATGCTGAGAAGAACTGCGTCTGCAGACCGCCAGCTGCAAAAGGTTGCGAGCGGCTTTTGGAAGATGTTAACGGAACGGAGCTACGGTGTCTGAAAACATGGGCATCGAAGCGAAGAGCCTCGGGGCCCTGCAGCCTGAGAAACACCGCAGGAACTCGCATACTGAAAAGGAATGCATTGCAAACCGCACGCTGCGAACCCTGCAGGCTGAGAAGCACCGCAGGATGTCGCATGCTGAAAAGCACTTGTACTGCAGAGCGCAAGCTGCGAAACCTGCAGGCTGAGAAGCACCGCAGGAACTCGCATGCTTTCGAACACTACTGCTCGAGACCGCAGCTGGAGAGCGGCAGACCGCAGGCTGAGAAGCACCGCGGGCAGGGAGGCTTGCAAAACTCAGATGTCCTGATCGTCTTGGAGGAAGTCACGCCAGTCCGGCGGCTGCCAAGAATCGATGATGCGCCTGGAGCCACCGCCCGCGCTGCCGCCGATGCCAAGGTAGTCGCCTCCGGCCCTGCGCAAACGGCCGTGTCCCAGCGCCAGAATCGCTTGGTTGCGGATTTCAAGCAGCTCTCCGCTGTCAAACATCTGCAACACGTCCAGCTGCCTGCGCGTGAGGTTCGGCTTTGGCTGGCCAGCCTGGGCAGACGGAAGAGCGCCGACACGACGGAGCTCTTCGCGATGGCGGGGAAGCCGCTCCCCCTCGTTGTAGCGCGCGATGGCTTCGGCCTTCTGGTGGTGCAGACGGCGCCGCTGTTCCCGCAGAGCTTCCTCGGGAGCTGCTGTATCACGGCCCTCACTGTGATCAGCTTGCAACGCTTGCGTTAGCCAATCAACGTCGAAGCGCCCTGAGAAGGCCAGCACCTCCCAGATCTGTTTGGTGCCGGCCACACGTTGCAAATGGCGATGCCACCGCTTACGCTTCTGGTCTTTCACAAACTTGGCGACGCCACCCAGACCTGCACCCTTGGCCTGGCCACCTTTTCCCGCAGGCTGAGAAGCACCGCGAGAACCTTTCTTACCGCCTGGCCCTTTGTTGGGACCCTGCGGAACCGCATGGCCCCCTTGTGGCGCAGACTTGCCTCTCGCTTTTCCCTTTTCGACATCCCGTTCCTGAAGCGCACGCTGCTGCCGCGACTGCTCGTACTGGTCGCGAGCTACTCTGACCAATTCCTGGCGCTCAGGCTCCGTGAGAACGTAGCGCATGTCGTCGATGTTCTTGCTCCGCAGAAAGTCATGTCGAAGCTGAAGGACAGAGAGAATGGCTCGGCCAGTCTCCTCCTGAGACGCAAAGGCCGCGTCATATGCCGAGCCAGGCTGAGGAGCGCCAGCTGGATCAGCGCCCGCTAGCTCCGTGGACTTCCTCTTTTTGAGAGGCAAGAGACTGAGATGAAAGAGGACTTTCGGATCGTACTCCTCGTCGTACCTTTCGCCCCAAAACTGCCTCAGCTCCCTGTGCAAGTCGTTCGCGCGAGTTTGAACGACATCCTCGACGTAGTCGGGATCAGCCGGTGAAGTCGGTGAAAGCGGAGGAGTAGGGCTCGGCGACCGATCCCAGTGCACAGGAGACTCGGCGTCCGCCTGTACGCTGGCGTCGGCGTCGGAGACGTTTTCGACGACAATCTTCCGCCTCTTGCTCTCCCCAGGCTGAGAAGCACCAGGGAGAGTGAGCACAACCGCCACGGCATCGTGTGCGTCGTTGCGCATGCCACGATCCGTAAAAGACGCGCCAACGGCAATGGAGCAGAAACGGGCGACTGCTCCGCAGACCGCGACGTGGTCGCCTTTGAGGTCGGCCGGAGTGGCAAGGACCTCCCAGAGCTTCTCGTCGTTCTGCTGGCGCTGGTAAGCCTCCCGCGCCTCCTGGAAAGTCAGGTTGTCGTCGCCGACTACAGGCAGAACGACTGGCACGTGCGGCTCCGAAGCATTGAGAATCTGAGCGATGCCGTCCAGGTGCAAGCGGAGATGGCGAACTGTCCGCTTTCGAGTCTGAATGGTCGGCGGTTTCTTGCCGCAGACGATGTGCATGTTGGCGATCACCACGTAGAACTTGTCATGGCCTGGTTTGTTCACCTCAAAATGTGAAATAACAGCATCAATCTCTCGCCCGCTAGGAGGCCTGTAAACTTGGCTGTCTTCGCACAGAGTCACTTCCGCAGGCTGAGAAGCACCGCGGAAGCCCCAGAGAGTCAAGTAGTTGTCGACCTCCGAGAAGCCAATGCCATCACCGAAAGGCTTACTGAGGATCTCTGTCACGTTGATCGCTGCTCGGCGAAAGCCTTCACGGAACGCACCGACCTCGCATGCACAGACAATATCAGCATCAGCGGTCTCCACTATCGTGGCGCACACCCTTCCGAAGTTAGCGCAGTGAGTGGCCGCCTGCTTACCAGTCATCATGCCCTGCTCGAACCCGAAATTGAAGGAGGCGACCGTGAAAGACGCAGGCTGCAGAGCGCCAGGACCAGGCGTCTGTCGACCTTCCTCCGCAGGCTGAGAAGCACCGCGAGGCGGCGACACTTCGGACGAGCCTCGCGGAGCAGAGGCTGCGGATGAACGTTCCATATAGCGGTACGGCCAGGGGAACGCCATTGCAATCGAAACTCTAGTGACGAGGCACGTTGAGTGAAATGGACTGCAGTGTCACTAGCAACTCCTGAACCAAACACGGCTGTCGCGGAAGGAATATGAAATGTGACCCGAGACTAACCTAGTGAAAACTCAAAGAAATCAGTGTGTGTGTGACGGTTGTGTCAGGGAATTGAAAGTTGAGATGTGACAAGACGACAAGGACACTGTGTATGAGTGTTGCATGATAGTGTGAGAACGAGTGTTGCCCAGGAGTGTCGCCCAGATATGAAGCTCTGAGAGGTCACAGAGCACAAAGTGTGTAACTGTCGCGTGGGATTACTCTGAATGTATCCCGGGATTGCCGTTCCAGACAGCCAGATAACCCGGCGTGTATACCTCTTGTGTGCATTTTTCCAAATGTAGCCTGGGAATGGCGTTCTGAGAGGTCTCGGACACGAAGTGTTTGACTCTTGCATGCTGTTATTCCGAATGTGGCCTGGAAATGAGGTTCTGGGAAGCCAAAGAGCTCGAAATGCATTTCTGTTGCATCCCGTTACTCAGAACGTGGCCCGGGAATAAGGTTCTGGGGTGTCAAGTACGAAGAATTGTATGACTGTTGCGTCCGGCTATTCAAAATGTGGCCCGGGAATGGAGTTCTGGGAACTCGAAGACCAGGAAGTGGCCTACAGTTGGCTCCGGGCATCCAAAATGTGGCCCGGGAATGGAATTCTGGGAACTCGAAGAGCACGAAGTGTGTGACTGTTGCATCCGGCCCTCCAGAATGTGGCCCGGGAATGGAGTTCTGGGAACTCGAAGAGCACGAAGTGTGTGACTGTTGCATCCGGCCCTCCAGAATGTGGCCCGGGAATGGCGTTCTGGGATCTCGAAGAGCACGAAGTGTGTGACTGTTGCATCCGGTTATTCAGAATGAGCCTGGGAATGGAGTTCTGGGAAGTCGAAGAGCACGAAGTGTGTGACTGTTGGCGAAAAACGAGCCCGGCACCCTGCCGCCCGGCAACTCCCAACACCTGCCCGGACCCCCCTGTGGAGTGATCTGTGACCTCCTTTTACCCTACTAGAAACCTACCAGTCTTCGATGTTAGGTAAAAACACGACTGTCGGCATGCTTCGCAAGAGTTGCTGCTGTGAGATGGGCTGGTGGGGATACGCGAAGCGTAAAGAATTCCCAGGCTAATTTTGAATGCCCGGAGCCAACTGTGGGCCGCTTCGTGTTCTTCGTGTTCCCAGAACACCACTCCTGCACCATATTTTGATTGCCCGGAGCCAATTGTGGGCCACTTCGTCATCTTCGTGCTCCCAGAACACAAGTCCTGTGCCACATTTTGAATGCCCGAGCTGAGGCAGGCTCAGGCCGAGGCAGGCTGAGGCAAGCCGAGGCTGAGGCTGAGGCTGAGGCACGCCGACGCAGGCTGAGGCTGAGGCTGAGGCAGGCTGAGGCCGAGGCAGGCTGAGGCTGAGGCTGACGCAGGCTGAGGCCGAGGCAGGCTGAGGCTGAGGCTGAGGCAGGCTGAGGCTGAGGCCGAGGCAGGCTGAGGCTGAGGCTGAGGCAAGCCGAGGCAGGCTGAGGCTGAGGCTGAAACTGAGGCAGGTTGAGGCATCCGTAGGAATCCAAAGGAATCCTCAGGAATCCCTAGGAATCCTTAGGAATCCGTAGGCATCCTTAGGAATCCGTAGGCATAGTTAAGCATCCTCAGGAATCCTTAGGAATCCTTAGGATTCCATTGGATCCTAAGGCCGCTGCCGCTGCGACTGTCATTGCGAATGCGACTGCGACTGCGAGAACAGCAGAATTCTACAACTGGATTCTCACCTGAATCTTAAGGGGAATGCTTCCAGATATGCTTATACACATCGCTGTTAGGTTGCTTTGCCTGGATACTTTCTTTTCTTATAAAACAAAACCTAACAGCTTGTGCTGATAGGTTTCTACTGGGATCAAAAGAGAGCATCTTGACGCCCCAAGGGGGTCTGGGCGGGAACCCGACGGAACCAGACAAAAGGGTCAGCCCCAGGAATCCTTAGGAATCCGTATGAATTTTTAGGAATCCTTAGGAATCCATTCCCAGAACATCATTCCCAGGCCACATTTTCAATGCCCGGAGCCAACTGTAGGCCACTTCGTGTTCTTCGTGTTCCCAGAACACCATTCCCAGGCCACATTTTGAATGCCCGGAGCCAACTGTAGGACACTTCGTGTTCTTCGTCTTCCCAGAACACCATTCCCAGGCCACACTTTGAATGCCTGGAGCCAACAGTAGGCCACTTCGTGTTCTTCGCCTTCCCAGAACACCACTCCCAGGCCACATTTTGAATGCCCCGAGCCAGCTATAGGCTACTTCGTGTTCTTCGTGTTCCCAAAACACAATTCCTGTACCATATGTTGATTGCCCGGAGCCACTTCGTGCTCTTCGTTTTCCAAAAACATAAGTCCTGTGCTATATTTTGAATGCCCGAGCTGAGGCAGGCTGAGGCCGAGGCAGGCTGAGGCCGAGGCATGCTGAGGCCGAGGCATGCTGAGGCTGAGGCTAAGGCACGCCGAGGCAGGCTGAGGCTGAGGCTGAGGCAGGCTGAGGCTGAGGCAGGCTGAGGCTGAGGCTGACGCAGGCTGAGGCCGAGGCGGGCTGAGGCTGAGGCTGAGGCTGAGGCAGGCTGAGACTGAGGCTGAGGCAGGCTGAGGCTGAGGCTGAGGCTGATGCAGGCTGAGGCTGATACAGGCTGAAGCTGAGAGGCTGACGCTGAGGCTGAGGCAGGCTGAGGCTGAGGCTGAGGCTGAGGCCGAGGCAGGCTGAGGCTGAGGCTGAGGCAAGCCGAGGCAGGCTGAGGCTGAGGCTGAAGCTGAGCAGGCTGACGCTGAGGCTGAGGCTGTGCTGAGGCTGAGGCTGAGGCAAGCTGCGGCTGAGGGCTGAGGCTGAGGCTGAGGCTGAGGCAGGCTGAGGCTGAGGCTGAGGCAGGCTGAGGCTGAGGCTGAGGCCGAGGCAGGCTGAGGCTGAGGCCGAGGCAAGCCGAGGCAGGCTGAGGCTGAGGCTGAGGCTGAGCTGAGGCAGGCTGAGGCTGAGACAGGCTGAGGCTGAGGAGGCTGAGGCTGAGGCTGAGGCCGAGGCAGGCTCAGGCCGAGACAGGCTGAGGCTGAGGCTGAGGCTGAGGATGAGGCCGAGGCAGGCCGAAGCTGAGACAAGGTGAGGCTGAATGGGGGGGGGGAAGGGGGGGGGAGGGGAGGCTGAGGCAGGCTGAGGCCGAGGCAGGCTGAGGCCGAGGCAGGCTGAGGCTGAGGCTGAGGCAAGCCGAGGCAGGCTGAGGCTGAGGCTGAGGCTGAGGCTGAGGGCTGAGGCTGAGGCAGGCCGAGGCTGAGGCTGACGCAGCTGAGGCTGAGGCAGCAGGCTGAGGCCGAGGCAGGCTGAGGCTGAGGCTGAGGAGGCTGAGGCTGAGGCTGAGGCAAGCCGAGGCAGGCTGAGGCTGAGGCTGAAACTGAGGCAGGCTGAGGCATCCGTAGGAATCCATAGGAATCCTTAGGAATCCGTGGGCATCCTTAGGAATCCGTAGGCATAGTTAAGCATCCTCAGGAGTCCTTAGGATTCCCTAGGAATCCTTAGAAATCCCCAGGAATCCCTAGGAATCAGGATTCCTAAGGATTCCTAAGGTTTCGGATGTATTCCTAAGGATGCCTAAGGATGCCTTAGGAATCCCTTGGAATCCTTAGGATTCCATTGGATCTTAAGGCCGTTGCCCCTGTGACGGTCGTTGCGAATGCGACTGCAACTGCGAGAACAGCAGAATTCTACAACTGGATTATCACCTGAATATTAAAAGGAATGCTTCCAGATATGCTTACACCCATCGCTGTTAGGTTGCTTTGCCGGGATATGTGTGTTCCTTCTCTCTCTACCTCTCTCTCTCTCTCCCTCCCTCCCTCCCTCTCTTTCTTTTTTTTCTCTCTTTCTCTCTCTCTCTCTCTCTCCCTCTCTCTCTCTCTCTTTCTCCCCCTGCCCTTTTTCTTTCTCATCTTGCTCCTCATCGGGGGCGGGCGCGAGCGCGCGGGCGGGGGCGGCGCCTGCCCTCCCAAGCTAAGTTTCTTATAAGTATTTCATAAAGTTCGCCTACGAAACTTAACACATGGCCAGATAAGTAACTTAGCAGTAACTCAGTATATAGCATTAATGTGACTTGCGATACTTATACCTAGGGCCTAAGTAGCACAAGTACCACAAGCCTCTAAGTAGTTCAGTCGAAGGGAAGCCCCTTCCGTTTCATCCCTTCCCCGCTGGGGGGAGGGGGGCCCCCCGCCGCGGGGAGGCGGGGGCCAGTGGCCTCCCGGGGGAGGTCCCGGAAAGGTCGTGGGAGGGTTCCGGGGCAGATGCGACTCCTCGGGCGGTTCGGCGGCAAAGACAAGCGTCGTTGATCCCTTCCCCGCCGGGGAGGGGGGGCCCGGGGGTGGCCTCCCAGGGGCGTCCCGGAGTAGATGCGATTCCTCCTCGGGCGGTTTGACCGCCAAGAAAGGCGTTGTAGTGAAGTCGAAGGGAAGCTCCTTACCTTGCGGATGTTCGGCGGTTTTCGACGGGCGCTCGGATGTGCTTGATTTCGCCGTTCTGACGGGACCTCCAAGATGACCCCATCACGAGCGCAGAAACCCCATAGACGCATAGGACCCCAGAAACCTCGAAGACGCCTAAAGTGGCAAGGAAGCACGAAGACGGTTCGGAGACACCCCGAAGGCTCGCTTCCTATGTTGTTTCTGGGGACGTCCGCCACTCCCGTTGCCCTCCATCTCCTGACCCTCCTTTTCCTCTTTCGGCCACGGACGCGCTGCCTGAAAAACAGTTGGTCGTCCATCGTCGTCGTGAGCGTCGTAGTTGTCATCGTCGTCGTCGCGGCCGCGGTCGTCGTCGTCGTCGTCGTCGTCGTCGTCGTCCCCCATCCGCCTTTCGCAGGGACCACTCCGGACAAGAGTATGTGTGCACCCTCACCCTTGTTTTCCTCAACCTCGTGAGCCCCCCCATGCTCGCCCTTCTCCTCCTCCTCCTCCTCCTCCTCCTCCTCCTCCTCCTCCTCCTCCTCCTCCTCCTGCGCCTCCTACTCCCACTCCTCCTCGGCCTCGGGCTCCTCCTCTTCATCCCCTTCCTCTCCCCCTTCATTACCATCATCCTCGCGTTCCTACTCCTCCTCCGAGCTCACCTGCCGCTGGCTTTACACGCGCGCCCCCAACCGCAACGACGTCATCATCGCCATCATCATCGACGTCATCCGCGTCTTCATCATCATCATCATCATCATCATCATCATCATCATCATCATCATCATCATCATCAGCATCAGCATCAGCATCAGCATCAGCATCATCATCATCATCATCAACAACAACAACAACAACAACAACAACAACAACAACAACCTTGCCATTACTTTCCTCCTCCGTCTCCTGCTGCTCATGTTCGCCACGCTCTACCCGCAGCTGCCCCTCCTCCTTGTCAGCCGTCCTTCTCCTGCAACTATGTCCCTGCTCGCCTCGCTCCCCCCCTGCTCTCCCCCCCTCCTCGTCTTCCCCCCCGCCCCGCCCCTCTCGCCCCCTCTCGTCCTCCTCCTCCCCCCATCGCACCTGTTCCTCCTTTTCCTCGCCCCTCCAGCCCCCTAGCCCCTAGCGTCCTCCGCCACCTGCTCCTCAACATCCTCGTCGTCCTCGTCATCGCCGTCTTCAGGGTCGGCGGCGCCGGCCGCAAGGCCTTCGCAATGCAAAGGGGGTTGACCCAACGGGCGTAGGAGTCGACTTCGAAACCGCTTCCGAAATCCGTGCTGGGCGCCCCCAGTGCACCCCCTTTCGTCCTCCGGGATCAAACTCCGCCGAGACGGGGCCCTCCGCGACCAGCTGCACGTCCAACGCTTCATGAGCCCCGAACGTCTCGACCAGAGGCCCAAGCTGTACCACCTCGCGCGCAGGATGCTCGACCCGAGGATAAAGATGGGCCGCCGCAAGAGCGCCGCCAGCACCGTGGACTCCGCTACTACCAGCGGGAAGATCACTACGGACAGAACGAAACTTTTGCCGAACAACGTCAGGAACGCCGCCGAGGTCGCCCTCTACCGCGCGCGAGAAGCCGTCACCCACGAAACCCGCGGAGCTGAAGACGAAACTCCCGCATGTGCATCGCATCGCTGAGGGCGGATGCACCCAAGCACTGTTGCCTGGCTGCTCGGCCGTCGACCTCCAGCCCGACCTGGGATCAGCAGCGACCCAGGCGATGCCGCTGGCAGATGCCGAAGCGAACCACCCAAGCAGCATCCTCTTGGAATGCCAAGCGGCGTTGCGGCGCCGTCTCATGTTCACGGGGGCGCGCAGCCCGCAAGCCAACCGCCGAAGCGCAGGCCGAGAAGCGAGCTCGCGATCTTGCCAGGGGCCAGGACAAACGCCAGCGTCGGCAGAGCGCACAGCAGCCTCCACCGCCGTATGCCGCCGCCGCCGCGCGGCACGGCGCGACGTTGTCTGGCCGATGGAATCGATGTCAGCTTGACGCTGAACCGTAGGCCACCACGCTTTCGGGCCGCCATCTCCACCTCGGCGCCTCGCCCACCGCCGCTGCCAGGACAGGCCGACCGAGCTGGCTTGAGCAATTAGGGGGGTCGGCCGTTGGTGAACGGTTTGCGCCAAAATGGCCACGGAGAGAAAGCGAAGGGAGGGGGGGGGGGCAGAAAAGGGGGGGGGGGGGGGGCGGCAGCCTCAGGAGATCACCCGAAGGGGTGTCCCTGGAGGCCTCCAGGGCCCTCCGAAAGAGCAGAAACATGTAAAGGGAAAAAGGGTTGAGTGGCAACTTTCTTTGCTAAGCTTGTCCACCAACAACTCATGCTTTGACGCCCGCTTCACGTTGCCGCAACTGGCTAACTCGCGCGGGCCCATGGGCGGCGCGCAGCAAATAACACTCATAATGAACTCCCCAATCGCATCCAGAAACAAGCCGCGGTGCCTATGCTTCCTCAGATGGCCCCCCCAGATGTAAACCCTTTGTCGCTCGCACAGGCAACCGCGAGGGGCAGAGGCGGGAAGGGAACAAAGGCCCAATGTGACTAAAGGAGGAACGAAGGGATGGGCAGGGGCAGGAGGGGCGGGGAACTCCCCAAATAAATCGGCAGCGCTGCTCCCCGGACTTCCCCAGGGGCGCGCCCCCCTGAGATCCGACGACGCGAAACAATGAAACACATGACAAATCACGACCAAAACCCCGGGACCATTTCTTGCGCCAGCTTTCGAATTGGATCGATATGCGAGGGACCTGCGGTCAAAAACCGCGCCCAAACGCCTTGCTCGAACAAGATGGAGACGCCGGGGTCTCAGAGTCCGACCGAGAGTCCGCGGCGAAAGGAGCCGCGGCGACGAGGCCCCCCAAAGGCCCGCCCCACGCACCGAAATCCCTGGAAACCGGAAGCGGCGCACAAACAGCACGAGCACGAACGCGAGCACATGAGTTCTCGGAGCTCCCGCGCCGACCTCTCTCTGGTCGGCGCTGGGCCCCGCCGCCTTTCCGGCGAAACGCGCCAGAAGGCAATGCCAAACCGCCCGGGGGGGTCCAGCGCCGACCCGAGATGTCCGCGCGGACCTCTGAGACGCTGCGGCGAGGGCGTTGGGTGCGCGCTGACTTTTGCAGACGTTGGCGGCCCGTTCGCCCACTGGCATGTCGTCAGGCTCCGCCCTCCTCTGCAAGGATCTGGCTGTGCCGCGGCGACGACCGACGCCCCCTCCTGGCCCCGGCATCCGCGCCCACGGCAGCTCAATTCTTGGGCCCCCCGACCCCGCGATTCCTCGCCCAAAAACGCCCGATCCCCCCCCCCCCCCCTGGCCCCGGCATCCGCGCCCGCGGCAGCTCTGTTCTTGGGGCCCCCGATCCCACGATGTCTTCTCCAAAAACGAATGACGCCCCCCTCCTTGTCCCGGCGTCCGCGCCCACGGCAGCTCGGTTCCGCGGGCCCCCCACCCCGCGATTTTTCCACCAAAAACGACAGACACCCCCCTCCTGGCCCCGGCATCAGCACCCACGGCGGCTCTGTTCTTGGGACCCCCGACCCCGCGACCTCTCCCCCAAAAACGACCGACCCCCCCCCCCCTGGCCCCAGCATCCGTGCCAACGGCAGCTTTGTTCTTGGCACCCGTACCTGCGGCAGCTCTGTGCTTAGGACCACCCAGCCCGCAATTGCCGCCCGAAACCGAACGGTGCCGCCCTCCTGGCCCCCCACCTCGCCCCGGCACCCCCCCCTACGGCAGCCCCGGTCTTGGGGCTACCCAGCCCGCCATTTCTCGCCCGAACCCTGCGCGCCAGCGCCCCGACGAAGGCGGTCTACGTAGTCTTGCGTTTTTTTCGCCACGCACTCCCAACTCCGCTCGGCGACTTCTTTCCTTTTCCGCTCCTCATCATCGAACACTTGTCGCACCTCTGCTTCCCATCAGACTTTTTCGTCGCCCGCTTGGCCAACCAGCTGCTGAATTCGCTGTCCCGAAGGCGCCCTTGCAAGCAATGCATTTCCAACGCCCCCGCTGTAGCTTTGCGCCAGCGACGCAGCGCTTGCGCCGTGGTCTCGATCGGCCGCGCCATCCCACATCCATGTCGAAAACCAGTCACGCCGCTGCGCCGCCTCGCGCGCAACGCAGGCCTTGCCGCCCTTCCTCGCCGCAGCGCCCCGCTGTGCAGCCGCAGCGTCAAAACACTGGGTGCAAGCAATCGACGCTGCCGAAGCGCGTTCCAACATGTGAGCGGACAACTCGGCCTTACCCTTCGACTCCCCACATTGTGAGCATACCGCCCGCCTTGCTTCTTCAGCGCGCGCCTTCTCCTCCTCTCTCGCTGCACCTTCTTACAGGTCTTGCATGTGGGTTCGTCGATGCTCTGCTCCGCTCTGGCATGCTCCATCGGTAACTTCTGCTGGCCGCAGCGCGAACACTTCAGGTGCCTCTTCAGCCCCTCGCAGTCCAGGCACGCTCCCCCCTTGCATCGGGCGTTCCCTGCCTTGCCCCACTGATACGCCACGAAAGCTTGCTCGTACTTGCGACCCTCGCATACATGGCACTTCCGCCTCTCGGGACAGTCCACGCAGCGCCGTGACGCGAGCTTTGAGGAGTCGTGCTGGGATGAGTGGGAAGCAACCTGGCCCTTCCAGAGACCGCGATCCATGCGCTGCCACGGCGCCCCCACGCTCTTCTTGTCTTCTACGCACAGGGTACACACGCGCAGGCCGTCCTCTCGACTCCATCGGCGCAGGCCATACTGGCTATTGCACTTCACTGCGGAGCACAGCGCGCACCGCCCCGAAGGTATAAACTCTTTCTCGATGGCGCCCCAGTCCAAGACGTCTCCACGCAACGATTGCAAGAGTAACGCGGGGCCCACCCTGGGTGCACGGCGCGCGATCAAAGGCTCGGAATATTAACATGTCGGCGCGCGTCGCACGCGCGTCACGGACAAGCTACAGAGGAGGCACAAGCTCGGACGGCACTCGCCTACACCGCTCAGTAGCGTCGCTGGGGAAGCGCGTTCGTGCTCGAACGAAGGCCGAGGTGCGCGGGTCCCCGAGGCGCCCCAGCCCACGCTTGAGCACCTTTGGGGAAAATCCAGGGTGCCGATACCGCTGCACCCCGGACCTCTCATGGGATGCATTCCGACAAGGATTTCGAAGCGAATCCAGCGGTGGCGACGAGGACCTCCCAGGATATCCAACAAGGGAAACACGAGGAAACGGTAGCGGCATGGGTACATCTCTCCCTCCGCCGAGTCCGTGGGCCCCCCCCAGGCGCCCGAGGTCCGCGGGCCCCTCCCGCGTCAGTCACGGTCGAGGAGGAGGAAGAGGAGGAGGAGGAGGAGGACGAGGAGGAGAAGGACCGCTGACCGCAGTCACTGCTACCCACCACGATTCCAACCAACAACAACTCGAAATACCCCCAAGCGGCCCCCCCATAGGAGCTCGGAAACGCGATGCGATCCGTCAGAACCATGATCATCATATTGTCATGGTTATGTGCATCCGCCACCGTGCCTCTGGGCACGGGGTGGGCGTGCCCTCAAGTCCTTCCATCATCCTCTAAACCTCACCCTTCATTCCTGAGGAATCACTCAGAGACCTGGACCCCGCATCGCGAAATCTTCTCCTGGGGCTTCTCGCGGTTTCTCGCGTGACTGTCTCGGAGCAGCGAAGGCCCCAAAACGGGCAAACAGGGCCCAGAGAGGCCCACGACGGCCCCAACACGCCCAAGAATCGCCCCAAGACGCCCTTCATGGCCTCATCATGGCGCAAGAGGCCTCCAAGATGCCCCAAGAGGCCTCGAATATGCCTCCCACGAGGACCCTGAAAAGGCAACCACCATTGACTTGCCGTCGTTGTTTGAAAAATGTCGGCGTACTCGCGCGTTTCCTTTCCGACGCTCCTAGACGGCCCGAGGCTCCCAACGCCACCCCAGGATTGGCCGAGATTCCTCCAAGAGGGCCCCAAGAGCCCCAAGAGATACCCAAGAAGCCTGAAGAGGCTCCAAGAGGCCCCCGCGGGACCCAACAGCGACCCGACGAGGCTCCAAAACTGCATCCAATTGGCCGCAAAACTGCCCGCAAGGCAACGAAAAAAGGTCCACCAACGCCGGCGCCTACGCGGGCATGAATGCCAGCGCCTACACCAGCACCAGCGCCAGCATCGACGCCAGCGCCAACGCCCGCGCCTATGTCGGCACAAGCGCCAGAGCCTACGCCACTGTCGACGACAGCACCGACGACAGCACCGACGCCCGCGCCTACGCTGGCATGAATGCCAGCGCCTACACCAGCACCAGCGCCAGCATCGACGCCAGCGCCAACGCCCGCGCCTATGCCGGCAGAAACGCCAGAGCCTACGCCACCATCGACGACAGCACCGACGACAGCACCAACGCCCGCGCCTACGCTGGCATGAATGCCAGCGCCTACACCAGCACCAGCGCCAGCATCGACGCCAGCGCCAACGCCCGCGCCTATGCCGGCACAAACGCCAGAGCCCACGCCACCGTCGACGACAGCACCGACGGCAGCACCAACGCCGGCGCCTACGCCGGCATGAACGCCAGCGCCTACGCCACCACCAGCGCCAGCATCGACGCCAGCACCAACGCCCGCGCCTACGCCGGCACCAACGCCAGAGCCTACGCCACCATCGACGACAGCACCGACGACAGCACCAACGCCGGCGCCTCGGTCGGCATGAACGCCAGTGCCTACACCAGCACCAGCGCCAGCATCGACGCCAGCGCCAACGCCCGCGCCTACGACAGCACCAACGCCAGAGCCTACGCCACTGTCCACGACAGCACCGGCACGAGCACGACTACGACGACGAGTCCGAGCACGAATCAGTGCAAACAGCACTACCAGCATCACCACGGGCATAACCAGTGCAATCAGCACGAACACACACGGACGACCAGCACCAGCGACACGGGCAACCAGCACGACCACCTGTGCAACCAGCATGCCTACGACTGCCACGAGCACGAACACTACAGCGGCAACCACCGCCGATGCGGCGATTCCTACCACCAGCACCGGCTCGGCTCCCACGACTGCGAGGACCAGCTCCTGGGCGCTACAGAGCCCCCACGAGGCCACTACACTAGTTCAGCCGAGCTTTACTTTCACCAGCACCTCCGCTCTTGCGCCGCATGCGCGTCGGGAGCGGCATGCACTTCTGCGTGCCCATGTGGATTCCCATCTCCCGACTCTCAATGGCCAGCGCGCTGCCTTTCGCATGGGGCCTCACTCGCTCTCGGTGGGGTGCACAGTATCCTCCAACGAGCCCCCGCGCTCCTCGCAGCTCTCCCAATCGTGGCTCCTTCGGTCATGTTATGGGCTGTGACGGGGCAGGTCCTGAGCTCCACGCTCGGGGAGGCGCTTCCCGTCCCCGTGCACCCGGCGTTGCTCCTCGCCTCCGCCTGCGTGTCCCCGGCTTCTCTCGAGGTCGTCGTCTATGGGGCCATGGTGCACGGCGGACCCGCGCAGCGGGGCTTGGCAGCGATCTGTGCGACGGCTCTCGCTCACG
Source organism: Prorocentrum cordatum (assembly GCA_963575745.1). Taxonomy (NCBI): domain Eukaryota; class Dinophyceae; order Prorocentrales; family Prorocentraceae; genus Prorocentrum; species Prorocentrum cordatum. The sequence continues at coordinate 20,549 of CAUYUJ010002389.1, forward strand.
ACTTCCACGTCCGACGCCCCCTGTGCGAGGCTTTGACGCTGGCTTCCACGGCGGCCCTCAGCCCAGCGTGGTTCTGCCCAACGAGCCCCGCTGCTTGGGCCGGCCAGGTGGTCCTCCTCGTTCGGGCGGTCACCACGCCTGCTTTTCCCGCTTCGGATGGCATTTGCGCCACGTGCCAATGGGGGACTAATCGGTGCACGTGCCGGCGGGGCGGTTCCCGCAGCCCTCAGCGCCCGAGCGCCGCGGCGGCTTCCTCTGCCTCTGCGGGCCCAGCGAGGCAGGAGGTCCACGTGAGCAACGCGTCTGTCGAGGCGGGGCCAGCGGTTCGCTCCCCTGGGCGACACCTCCGGCGCAACCGGACTGATGGGGATGAGCCGCTCCTGGTCGTGGGACTCGGCGGGTTGAATCTCGACCCTGCCAGGGACATGCATGTGGACGCGGGGATTCCTTTGGAGGAACAGCGCCGGGCCGAGGCTCTCAACCGCCCCCCGGCCAGCGCTCCTGGGGAGGGCGCCCCGCCGCCCGGGGCTCCACAGGCAGCGCCGCCAGCCGGGCAAGAGATACCTGCCCCCCCCTCCCCCGGCGCCCGATCCTGCCCACCAGCGCAGGGTTCGTGCCCGCGCCCGGGTGCACTGCCCCGTCCCTGGGCGCCCGCGCGGCGACGCCGCGTCCTCCGCCGGCTGGGGGGGCCACCACAGCATGCGCCCGCGCCTGAACGAGCACGCCGCCGGGCGCCTCCCTGGGCTGCCACCAGTCCCGCCCGAGTACCTGCAAGAGCACCGGTTGGAGCAACGCTCGGTCTGCCAACGGTTCTTGTCGACGCGCGTCGGCGGCATCTGCCCGCGTTGCCGCCCTGCCGCGCGCGCGGCCGCAGCCGCGGCAGCCGCCGCTCCCGCCGCTGGCGGCCAAACGCACAGCGAGCCCGCGGGTCCCCCCTCCCTCCGGGAAGCTTTCTCCAAGCGCTCCACCACCAAGCGCTACGTCCCGAAGGGCGCCCGGGACCTCTGGGCACGGTGCTTAGCGCAGACGGTGGCCCAGACCGTGCACAACAATTGCGAGGCTGCGTGGACAGAGCTTGCGATGCTCCCGAAATGCGCCCTGCGCCCTCACGCCCGTGGCGGCCGAGGCAGCAGGACGGCCGGCGAAGCGCAGACCAAGGCGCTGTGCCGGCGCTGGCTGGACGGGGAGCGGGCCTCCCTGCGGGCCGAGGCAGTCGAGGCTCGCGCTGCCAAGCACGCCTCGCAAGCCTCCCAGCGAGCGGAGAGGTGCGTGCAGCTCGCCGCAGACGCCCGGTACTCCAAGAGCTGCTCGGCTCTACCAGCGAGCCGCCCGTGGAGGTCACCCCCGACGTCGTCGAACAGATGGGCCGGAAGCACCCGCGCAGCCGCCAAGCTGTGGATCCCGCCAGCCTTCCGGCTGTCCACGCGGCTGCTGCCCTGCAGATGGGCGGGGGCGCGGTCCGTAGGGAGGTGCGGGCCTTCCCCCGGGGCTCGGCCGCCGGGCCAACGGGCCTCCGACCCCAACACCTCAAAGACGCACTGCTCAACGCGGCCCACAGGGACGAGGTCGCCGACCAGCTCCGGAACCTCGTCAACCTCTGCGCCAGGGGGCAGGCCCCGCCGACCGTGTCCGAGTACTTCGCGGACGCCTCTCTCGTGGCCCTGCCGAAGAAGGACGGAGGCCTGCGCCCTGTTGCCGTCGGGGAGGTGCTCCGGCGCCTCGTCGGCAAGTGCCTCTGCCACGAGGTTGCCGACGCCGCGCGCGACCGACTGGCTCCCCTCCAGATCGGCGTCGCGGTCCCTGGCGGCACCGAGGCGGCGGTGCACGTCGCGCGCCAGTGGTGGACCCGCCACCTCGGGGACCGGGGGAAGGTGTTTGCGAAGCTGGACTTGTCTAACGCCTTCAACACCCTGGACAGGCAGGCTCTGCTCCGCGCGGTCCACGAAGAGTTTCCCGGGCTGGCACCCTGGGCCGACTGGTGCTACTCCCGCCCGTCAACTCTCTTCCTGGGCAAACAGACAGTCCGCTCCGAGTGCGGGGTGCAGCAGGGCGACCCCCTGGGGCCCCTACAGTTCTCCCTAGCACTACAGCGCGCCGCCGAGGCCGCCCTTCGCGCGCCGCGCCACGGCGCCGACGGCGCCGTCGACTTGAGTTTCTTCTACTTGGACGACGGCTGCCTCGCGGGCGACGCGCCGGCCGTCGCGCGCCTCCTCCACTTGCTCGTGGCCAGCCTTGCCGCGGTGGGCCTCCAGCTGAGCACCGGCCCGGGCAAGTGCGAGGTGGTCCCCACTGGCGGAGACGCCTCCGACGTGTCTCTGGACGGCTTCCCGCCGGGCTTCCGCCTCCGCACTGATCGCAGCATCGAGCTGCTCGGCGCGCCAGTGGGAGACGCGGACTTCTGCGCGGAGCACGCCAAGCAGCGGGTCGCGAGCGCCACCGACTTGCTGGAAGCTCTGGGGGAGCTCGAAAACGCGCAGGTCGCGCTGCACCTCCTGCGCCAGTGCGCCTCCTTCTGCAAGCTGGGCTACTCCGCGCGCGTGGTGCCGCCCACCGCGCACGCCGCCTCCCTGCTGGCCATGGACGACGCTGTCCGGGCCTGCCTTGAGCAACTGAGCGGCTGCTCGCCCTCCGACGCTTCTTGGCAGCAGGCTCAGCTAAAGCTCAGGAAGGGAGGACTTGGCCTGCGCTCTGCCGCGAAGCACGCCGCCGCCGCCTACATCGCTTCCAGAGCGAGGAGCACCGACCTCTGTCGGCAGCTCTACCCCGGCTACTCCAACAACCCCGACCGCGACGGAGGTAGCCTGGCGGCTGCGGTGCAGGCCCACAACGCAGTCGTGCGGGACGCCGACCGGGTGGTGTTCGACCACGCGCAGCACGGCAACCAGAAGGCCCTCTCCGACGCGGTGGACAGCGCCTCGCTCGACGGACTTCTGGCGGGCTCCACCCTGGCCGGCAAGGCGCACCTCTCTCTGGTGCAAGCCCCAGGCGCGGCCGCGTGGCTCCAGGCGCCGCCCTGCGAGGCCACCGGCACCGCCTTCCCGCACGGCCTCATGCAGGTCGGCCTGCAGAGGCGGCTGCGAGTCCAGCTCCTGCAGGAGGAGTGCTTCTGCCCAGCCTGCGGCGAGGTGATGGGCGTTTTCTGCGACCACGCCCTGGTCTGCGCCTGCCGCGGCGACCGGGCCAAACGCCACAACGCCCTGCGCAACCAGGCCTTCTTCGACGCCCTGGCCGCCGGCCACGCCGGGGCGGAGTTGGAGCGCCCGGGGCTGCTACCCGCGCGCCCCGCCGGGGAGGCCACCCCCGGGGGCGAGCAGGGCGGGTCCCAGGTGGACGACAACGGCCGCCGCCCTGCCGACGTCTACCTGCCGCGGTGGCGCAACGGCACGGCGGCCGCCTGGGACTTTGCCGCCACGTCAGGGTTGCGCGCCGATCTCCTCGCCGCGTCGGCCGCTTCGTCAAGCGCAGCGACGGAGCGGTACGAGGAGTTCAAAAGGCAGCACCAGGACACCGCGCGGCTCTGCGCGGCACAGGGCTTCACTTTCCTCCCCGTGGTGGTGGAAGCCCACGCCGGCGGGCGGGGCCGCGAGGCACGCAGGGCCTTCGGGGTCCTGGCCAAACGGGTGGCTGACGCCACGGGGGAAGACGCCGCACTGGTTGCGGACCAACATGCCCAGCGACTTTCCGTCTCCCTGCACAGGGAGAACGCGCGGGCGGTGTTGCGGCGCCTTCAGACCCTGTCTGGAGGGGCGGGGGTGGCAGCGGCCCGCCTGGCCGCGGCCACGGCGGCCTCCACGGCAGACGCCGTGTGAGGTGCCCCCTGCGCTGCCTAGCGCCCCCCGCCCCCCCCCCCGCCCTTGCTGGGCAGCGCGGGCGCCCCCCTCGCCCTTTCGCCAACGTCGCGCCGGCGACCCCTCCCACGCGCCGCCCGGCCTTTCCCCGGCGGGGCGGTGGATGGATCCCGCAGAGGGCAATCCCCACCAAGCCGCATCGCGCTGGGTTCGGGCGGCCACCCCGCCCAGGTCGCCGCCGTAGGGTCCGCAGCCTCGTCGCGGGCGGCTCTTCTCTCCCGGCCCCTGGCCCGGCCTGTCTGCTTGCGGCCGCTGCTTTCTGTCCTCCTTGTCCTCCTCCCCCTCCTCCCCCTCCCTTCGCTTCTGCTCGTTGCTTCCCTCCCTTTCCTTTCCTCATGCTCCCTGCCTGCTGTCTCCGCCTGGCCCGTCTTCTGCCTGCCCGCCCGCCCCGCCGGCCCTGGCCTCCCGCCTGGGCGTTCGTCGTCGTCTGCCTGCTTCTTCCCTCCTCGTCCCCTTCCGCCGGACAGCACAGCCTGCCCGGAACCAGCGTGGCGGCATATAGGAGCCTGTTGCTGGCGACACGGTGCCTCTGCCGTAGACGCCCTCGGCCGGAGGCCGAGAAAATAGCCAGGGGTCAAGAAAATGTCACCCTGGAGCCGCCCCGTGGCCGCTCCGGAAAAGGTCCACCACGAAATCCCCACGAACATCCAGTAGGCTGCATACCTACGACCTAGGCACTGTGGCCGGAAGGCCATTCGATAAAGGGGAGTGTCCGAGGTGCAACAGAGAATCATGAATCCAGGGGGCGAGGCTCAGGCCTGGATGTCTCAACGGAACCCTGTCGTACTCGGAAAAGCACCCCGACAACAAACGAATCAAACATACGTCGCCTCAATTAGGGTCGGCGGCAGAGGCGGCAGAGGCGGCAGCCTTTATATAAGGATGTAGCAACGACAGGAACAACTAACGACGAGGAGCGAAGGGCGCGGGAAGGCTGGGCGGGATGAGGGCGAGGGCGCCTCCTTGGAGCCTACGAAGACGATGAACAGGAGTAGGAGGAAGAGCAAAAGCAGGAGAAGGCATAATAGAAACACATGCATCCCCAGGCTGAAAATTCTTCCCTCTTGGACTTAAAGTACGAAAACACAGATTAATCAAATTGGATCCGTTTTCGGGTGTGCGACAGCGTCGTGGATCAAATTTCCCTCGTGTGAAAAAAACAAGTGTAATCATCGATTCTCCGGGAATCCCACCAGCCCTTTGGGCGTGAGTGGTTTAGAGAGCCCGCTCTGTTCTCAACCCCCTTCTTCCCCTTCGGGGAGGGGCTTACCCCTCCCCCTACCCCCTCCCCCTGGGCCTGGAGAGGGCGCCCCGCGGGTGGTTGGAGGGGTCTTTTTCGACTCCTGGGAGGGCTAAAAAACGACACCCCTCACGAGGATTCTGGCCCCGACGGGGGGAGGCAGAAAAATGCTCTCCTCTTCTTTGAAACCAAAATCATTGATTTTACTACGGTTTGGGCCCCATTTTGGCCTTCTGAAGGGGGCAGCGCTAATTCAAGCTCCCCTCTTCTTTCAAGCCAAAATCATTGATTGCACTAAGGTCTTGGCATCATTTTGGCCTTCTGAGGGGGCAGCGCTAATTAAAGTTCCCCTCTTCTTTTATCGATTTCCTCCAAGATGGCCCCAAGAAGCGCCCAGGAGGCACCAAGAGGCCCCAAGATGGCCCCAAGAGGCCCCCAGGAGGCCCCCAAGAGGATCCCAAACGGCCCAAAGAGGCCCCCCCGAGGCACCCAAGACGCCGAAAAGCCCATCAGGACGACCCTCTACTCGCCTGGGCGTCGTTTCTGGACGGGCAGGAGGAGGGGCCCGAACGACTCACACCAGGACGAGGGGCCCGAACAACTCACACCACGAGAAGCCCGAACGACTCACACCAGGACGAAGAGCCCGAACGACTCACACCACGAAGAGCCCGAACGACTCACACCAGGAAGAAGGGCCCGAACGACTCACACCAGGACGAGAAACCCCAAACGACTCAAACCACGAGGAGCGCTTTCTCTCCCTCCTCCTCCGCCTCGTCCTTCTCCCGCTCCCACCACAAGGAGGATGTACAAGGAGGCGGGAGGAAGGAGGAACAGGGGAGATATGCGGGGGCAGGCGGAAACACGCCTGAAAAACACGACTGTCGGCATGCTTCGCTAGAGTTGCTGTTTTGAGATGGGCTGGTGGGGATACGCGAAGCGTGAAGAATTACCATATGACAATAATCCCACCAGCCCTTTGGGCGTGAGTGGTTTAGAGAGCCCGCTCTGTTCTCAACCCCCTTCTTCCCCTTCGGGGAGGGGTTTACCCCTCCCCCTACCCCCTCCCCCTGGGCCTGGAAAAGTCCTTTCGCGGGTCGTTGGAGGAATCTTTTTCGACTCCTGGGAAGGCTAAAATTCGACACCCCTCACGAGGATCGTGGCCCCGACGGGGGGAGGGAGAAAAATGCTCGCCTCTTCTTTGAAGCGAAAATCATTGATTTTACTACGGTTTTGGCCCCATTTTGGCCTTCTGAGGGGGCAGCGCTAATTAAAGCTCCCCTCTTCTTTCAAGCCAACATCATTGATTGCACTAAGGTTTTGGCCCCAGTTTGGCCTTCTGAGGGGGCAGCGCTAATTGAAGCTCCCCTCTTCTTTGATCGATTTCCTCCAAGATGGCCCCAAGAAGCGCCCAGGAGGCACCAAGAGGCCCCAAGATGGCCCCAAGATGGCCCCAAGAGGCCCCCAGGAGGCCCCCAAGAGGATCCCAAACGGCCCAAAGAGGCCCCCACGAGGCACCCAAGACGCCGAAAAGCCCCTCAGGACGACCCTCTACTCGCCTGGGCGTCGTTTCTGGACGGGCTGGTGGGGATACGCGAAGCGTAAAGAATTAACATCCTGGACCCAGGGGACATGTGATCAGCGGGGCACCGCACGTGAAGCATCATGCTATCCACAGATCTGTGGATATGCTGACCAAAGCTAGGATTCAACGGGAAAAAGGAGGGTCTGCAGCGGGCCCGGCAAACTCCCGCATCTCCTCTCATAATATATGGCACGCCCCAAGCCGCAGAGACCGCTACATAGATCCACTCGCCTGAACGGCGCGTCGATTCTAATATTTCGGGTTCAAGAGGACAATCTTTCGGCTTGCGTAAGTACCAACGACATGACATAATAACGACGAAACAAAACAACGATGAAAAAAACAACGACGGCGAGGGGCGAGGAAAGGCCGGGCGGGATGGGAGCGATGGCGCCTCCCTGGAGCCTGCACTCCAAGCTGTACCACGTGTGGCCCTCCCGCGCCCCTCGTCGTCGTCGTCGCCCTCCTTCTGCCTGCTGTCTCTGCACCCCCATCGACCTTCTTCTCCTCGTCTTGCTCTATTCTTCTGGTCGTCTTTGTTCCCCAACTAGGTTTTGTCTAAAGGGCTCTTACCTATTTGTGAAGAGCCAGTGGGTGGGAGGCCTGGCCGGCTGGCGACCCTTGGGGCTGCCTGGTCTTGTTTCCTAGCAGTGGCGTTCCTCGGGGTTGCTGGGTGGTGTTCCTCACTGTGGCACTCCTCGGGGGCTACTTGGTCTTGTTCCCTCGTCTTGGTTCCTTCGTTCCTTGGTTCCTGTCTCGGTTCCTTCCGCTGGTGTCTTGGTCTTGGCTCCTGAATATTGGTTCCTTGGTTATTTAGTCTTGCTCCCTTCGTTTCTTGGTTTTGGCTCCTTGGCCCCATGCTGCCTTGTTTAGCCAAACCATGTGAAGACATGCGACGCAATTTCAAGCAATGCAACACAATGCCAGGCAATGTAACGCGAGGCCAAGCAATAACACGCGATGCCAAATCCGCCGATCTGGCGCGTGAGGCTCTGGGAGCGCGGGCTCGAGCTCGCTCAAGCTTTGCTCTGCGGGGAGGGGGGGGCGACGCTATTTCCAACGCTTTTCCCGACGCCATTCCTAACGCGTTGAATGCTTGCCGACGCCGGCCCCGGCCCCAGTCCCGGCCCCGGCCCCGGCTCCGGTCCCAGCCCCAGGTCCCGGCCCCGGTCCCAGCCCTGGTCGTGGCCCCGGCCCCGGCCCCGGCCCCAGCCCCGGCCCTGGTCCCGGCTCCGGCCGCTCCTGTCCTGCTGGCCCGAGCTCCGACCCGGCCCCAATCCCGGCTCCCCTGCCTGGCTCCTGGCAGGCGGCGCGGCAGCCTCGCCCTTCGCATCGCACTGCCAAATCTGCGCTTGGAGAAGCCCGCAGTCGCGATGCTAAATCAGTGGCGTTCAATACCGAAGCGAGACCGCAAGAAGCCTGGAATCGGAAGGGGTGAGATGATTTGGGGGCAGAGGGCAGTGCGTCCGGGGATGCAGCCTTTGGGTGGGTTCGGCCTTTTGGGCGGGGAACGCAGAGGGTCACGTAGAGGGTGGCTTGGCCTCTGGAGGGTCACATAGAGGGTGGGATAGCCTTTGGGGGTCACATAGAGGGTCACAGAAGAGGGGCGGGGGGGACTTAGCTTTTGAGGGGTGGGGGTACACAGAAGGATATACCCTGTAGGGTATGTCTCCTACTTTGCTCTGGTCCCGACTCCCTCCTTATCTCTCTATAACACGCCGTGCATTTGCCGCAGTTGTCGGTTCCTTCCCTATCGTGCCCTGTTGCCCTCACCACCACTACCTTCCTACTCCTCGCCCTCATGCACTCCTCTTCTTCTAAAGCCATCTCATGATTCCGAGTGCTTGGCCCCGCGAGGCCCGTCCTCCTCCAGACGCGGCCGGAGTGAATCTCTGCTCTGCGAGTGTCAATCCGATTCCCTGGAGATGCCGACGCGCGAGGGGTCGACGGGCGACGACGAGAAAAGCGAAGCCGCCAGGGGAGAAAGAAAGCGATCAGGAAAGCAATGATGAGAACGGGGCGGCTGAGGATCGTGAGTAATATGAGTAGTCTAGCGAGAAGGGGCGTTACCACAATGACAATGAGGAAAGGCTGCTTGAAAAAATCCGACCTCGGTCAGGCGCAACGGTCAATTCGGCCGCTTGACAAGCGCAATAAGAAACCCGACCAGGAGGCTAGAGAGGGGGGGTGGACAAGGGCGGCACAGGGACATCAGTAAGGCAAGCCGCTCAGCTACGCTATGTTTTCTCGCAAATGCCCTTGCTGAAACTGTCGCCGTGCTGCCGTCGACCCCCGCGAACGGCCTCGACTACGAATGGCGCGACGCGGCGGGGGGCGCGGGGGCGAACGTAGCGTCGGCCCCAAAACCCCTTCCCACAAACTCTGCGCCCAGAAGCCCATCCAGAAGATGGCCCGAGAAGCCCCACCTCCCACGGAAGACAACTAATCGATACCAAAGCAAATGCGTTCACCTTTTCGCCCCCCGCCCGCGCGCTCGAAAGCCAACTCGTTATAGGTGGGTGAGTTCGGGGACCTTGCGAACGCCAGCATTAATCGATGACTATCACTACAGGGCCCCCACTGAACTGGCTCGAAGCGGTTTTGCCGCGGCCCCGCAACTTGGACAACCGCGTTCCAGCGGGGGGCGTACATGTTTTTCTTCTGGACGTGTACTTTTTGTTCACCTTGGTCGCGGTGATGGGCGTCGGCCAACTGTCCCCAGCATCCGAACGCGCGCCCTCCAGGTCTCGGTCGGAAAAAACAAAAAACGCGGCAGGTACCTCCATCCTCCCTCCCTTCCCATCATCCTCCTCACCATGTCATCTACCAAGTGGGGGTCATTCACGGCCAAGTGAGACTTCGGGCGCGGCGTCGGGGCGGCGAACACGTCATCTTGCAGGGAAGAACAAATCGACCTTGCCACTTGTCTCGCCGCCGATGCTGGGGCCGCCACGAACCCGATGCATCGTGGACATCTCTGGCGACGCGCTGGCGCCTGCAGTGCATGGCCCCCCGGTTAACCGAAACGGCAAGCGCGTGCTGATGCGATGCAATGCGTGCGCGTGAACACGCGCGTTGCAGGCGTGGCCCATAACAGCTGTTGTGGGCACCTAGCACACATGGTGCACTCCTGCTCGTCGCGTATCATAACACTCACTGGCGACATGCCAGATATTATACAACCTTCGTTGCGTCATATGCACGCCTGCAGCCAAATTCGCCGCGCGCGCTTGCGCGCCAAGGGATTCGGATATGCCCGCGCCCTCGTTTTGGACACACGCGGCGCATGCCCTTGACGCCAGGGCGCGCGGTCCTAAGCGAGGCCCTATATGCAGAGGGTCGCGCGAGAAACGCACCTAAGCTTGCTGTTTACTGCGCGCGTGCGCCTGCGACCATGTCCAATGGCACTGGTAACTGGCTCCGTAAACCGCAGGGCCTATCGAGCGCGGGCGTTCGCGCGCGACATCACGCAGCCGCGACGTTCGTGGGCAACCGCCGCAACCAAGTGTCGCGCGTGACTGCCTTGGCGCACGGACGCCGCAATGTCCGTGCAACCAGTGGCGCGTGCGGCCCAACGCAAGAATAACCCGCGGCGGCGAAAGCCACTCGCGCAAAACCTCACGCGCGGACCCCTGCGCGCGCCGAACCCTGCGCGCGAAGGTTTGCGCGCGGGGCACGTTGGCGCTTCGCCCTCCGCGCGAAGCCCGCGCGCCTGTCATTCTGCCCAAGCCGCTGGGACAGCAGCGCCGCGAACGCGCGCCGGACCCTTTCCTCCTGCGCGCGCCGCGGAAAACCGGCAGATAATCGCTGGCAAGGTGCCGCGAGCGCGGAGCTGGAATCCCGAAGCCGATTTGCCCGCGGTCGCCAGGGCGCGCTCCTCCTGCAACGCCCTGCGCGAGCCGCGGCCGCGGCCGCGCGCCGCCGGCAGAACTGCGCGCGCGGAGAGGCCTGCGCGCGAAGAACCCGACGCGCGTGCATCCAGCGCGCCCGAGCCCCTCGCCAAGGCCGCGCGCGCCATGGCCAACGCTCGCACTGGCGCGCGGGGGCCTAGCGAGCGCCGCGGCTTCCAAGCTGGGACCTGCGCCCGCGCGATTACGCGCGCGCGCAAATGCGCGACGCGGCGGCCCGGCAAACGCCGAGTTGGCGATGCGCAACTGGGCAAGGCGGGAATTGCGCCCGACGCAACATGCTTAGAGCGCAACCGCGCGCAATGCCCAACGCGCTTGTCCCTCGACGCGCGCGCGGCACCGAGTCGGCGACGAATCCGGCCCCGAATAGACGCGGTGCACCTGGATCCGCGCGAGGCGCCCAGCAAACTTGCAGGCGGCTGGCCAAGCGCTGTAGCCGCGCCATGGCGGAGCCGATGATGCCTCGTGGCAGCGACGGACCGCCTGGCGCAAGACGGGATGTGCTCTGCAAGCCTCGCGATGCCACATTGTGTCGCGCGCGGTCGGCATGCCGCGTGGCCATGCCCGTCGGCGGCCGCCGCGCAGCCGCACAGCGCGCGCGCAGCGGTGCGCGCCCCTGTCAGGCAGCCCAGCGCTCGCACTCGCTGGCGCGAGATATCTCCTTCGTAGCAACGAAGGGGGCAATGTAAGCAATGGTGGATCATGTAGCGCGCGCGCACTGGCCTCGCCACTGGGCCCGCGGTTCGACGCGGGGAGCGGCGCGGTTGACCGCGCGATCGGCACCGCCGCGGGGCCCGCGGGGGGTCGCGGGCAGCTCGGGCACACGCAGCGCGGCCGAGCTGCATGCGCGGCGGAAGCTCCCCCAAGCTCCGCGACAACGGCGCGACGCCGAGCAGCGACTCAACCTCAAAAGGGAAGCATGTCAGATCGATCGTGGCCCTGGCGGGCCCACTTGGCACAGCGCCACGACGCGCTTGCGGCAGCTCGACAGGTCAATGTAGATCTCGGTTCGCCGCGGATCGCCACGCGCACGCCGCTCGCCGCTTCGCGACGCAGCGCAGCGCGCGGCGACTCGTCAGCGCGCCGAAGCACCCAGGCGCAGTGTACCGCGAACGTCGCGGTGGGAGGCAAGCTGCGACGTCGCCCGCGCGCCGCGCGCCATTCTTCCGACGGCGCCGGCGCCACTGCGCGCGCAGCAGCTTCGCTCGCGTTGGCGAGGGTGCCGCGCGAGAAAACGGCGCCGCATCGCCAGGCGCGCGCGTGGCGCGCGAGTGGGTGCTTGACGCAAGTTGCATCCTGGTCGCCGCCCCAGCGGGGGACTGTTTCTACGCCGCCAGCCACCCGCCCCTTCCAGCGGCGCCCTCGGGCGCCAACCGCGGTCGGCGCTTCGGACGGCGCGGCGCGCGACCGCCGCCATTGCCGCCGCGCTGCCGATGGCCGCGCGCGGCGGGCCCATCAGCTGCAGCGGCGCCCAGATCGCACCAATGCACGGCGTTGAATGCACGGTTTGCTCGGGCGCTGGTTGCGCCGCGCACCTGTCGACGGCCGCCTCGGCCGTTCGTGAAGCGGCAACCAGCGCAGGGAGTGCCCGATTCAAGGCCCGCAGAACCCTCGCGGCTTGACCACAGAGCCAGCAACCGCATGCTGCCCGAGCACCAAGTGCAAATTTGCCATGCCGTCTGGCGCCGCTGGCACGCATGCGCGAGCAGACGCTTGGAAGGCAGGGCGCCCGCGCGCGCCAATTCAGTGTTCACAGCAACTGGCACTCGAAGGTGCACGCGTTCATGTGGCAAAATGACGCGCGTGGCCCTGGACGCCAAAAGGGCACTGATGACCCCTGGAACCCGTGCGTGACAACGCATTGCCGTACCAAGCCCACGTTGACCATGCGTACTTTGTTGCACCTGGCGTGCAAAGATCCAATGGGCCTCGCGAAGGTTGGCCTGCGACGCCCAGAACGCGGCGCCGCGCGCGCGCGCGCCCGCAGCGCCACCCCATGCAATGACAATATCGGCATCCACCGGCGTCTCTCTTGGACCACCGAGGGCTGAAATCATCTTCGACGGACAAGATGGCCGCGCGGTCGCTGGACACATCGCGCCATGACGGGCGCAAATGCACTTGCCGCTTGAAGACATCAGCGGGGAACTCGCGAACTGCTGACCCACGCGCCCTGGACAGACCACAATGCCAGACTCGCCTTCAGATGCCGCGAGCTCTTGGACACATCGACGCGCGCTCTCGGGAGCTAAATGCCACGTTCGCCCACGTGGCAACGCACCTGCTAATCAGGTCGGCGGCGCGGCGCGCAGCGCGCCCGCTGGCGCCCCGAATGGGCCGCGGAGACCGTCGTGCCACAGCGCCCGGAGAAGATGCCCGCGCGCTGCGCTCAGCCAGACCCCCTGTCATCAGGTCGTCGCGGCGACGGTCGGGCCCAAGACGCGCGGGGCTCTTCAGGCGCCACGAAGCCCTTCGAGCGCGAGACGAAAGCTCCCGATGGCGCGCCGAGAACGCGGCTGGGAACGCGAACTCGCGCATCTCGCCACCCCGCCCGCCCGCCGCCGACGGCGATCGAGAGGCGCGCGTCGCAAGGTTGCGCGCGCGCGGCGCGCGGGCGCAATGCCTATCCAGGGATGGCGCCGAACGGCAGGCGGCTGCCGAATCAACGCCGCCCGCGCGGACAATTGAAACAAAGCGCCGCGCTGGGCGGTGCCCGAGCGACCCGCGACTCCGCGACGCAGCCGCGATGGCGCCGGCAGCGGCGCGCTGCCATGGGCGACCCAAGCGGCGCAACAGCATTAAAAAATTAGCAAAAACGCCAGCAGGGGCGGGCGCCTCACGGCGCGCATCCAAGAAGATGGCCATGCCCGGCTAGCAGATACATGCATGATATTAATAAGCGGCTGAAGACGATGGCGCGCGCGCCAAGCTGTAGCGCGGGGGCGGGGGGGGGCGCGGGGGGGGGGTATATTCGCGTGTTCGATGGCATTTCTGCGCGTGTTGAGAGGGCATTTGCGCTGGAATATGGCGCCGCATCGCTGCGCATAAATAATCGGCTCACACGCACAACTCGTCGAATCATGCGCGCTTGCCGCTGCGAAGCTCAAGGGCACCGATCGCGCGGATGCTGCACATTCGCTCTGTCTTTGCAGACGGCAGAGAATTCTCGGAGCATTCCAAGAGCATCCCCGTCGCCCCGAGCATCGGCAGAGCATTGGTAAAGTATCCACGTCACCCTGCGAGCATTCGAATTGCCACCGTATTTTTTTCTGCGCGCTGAGAATATGTGAGTCGCTTCCTGGGGGTACTTGCGTCGTCGCGCGGGTATTTGAAGTGACCCATGGAGCATTCGCTGCGCGCAGTGAGTATTCAAAGAACATGTTGAAAGTATGGTTTTGAATATGTTTGCTCGCGTGAATACTTCTAGAGAATATTTGAATTGCCCCTCGGATTTGGGGCGCCGTCCTGGATACTCATGCTGAATACTTCCGCGCGTCGGCCCAGCCTGAAAATTGTGCCCATGAGTCTGTGTGCGCGCGTGGCCCTTATCTGAATAGCGGTCGGTCGCAACGCGCGGGCGCGTCGCGCGCCCGCTCCACCGCCCCCTGTCCGTCGCAGGCGCCCCGCCATCGCCGCGAGGCACAGCGCGGCGGTGATCCCGCGCGGCACCGGTCGCCAGCCGAGCGCGCGCGCGGCGCAAAGGATTTGCGGGCCCTTCGGACGACAGGGCGCGGGCGCGCAAGGCCTTGGCTGCTCGGCTGCTCTCGTTGCGCTGACTCGCCATGAAATCGCTGATGTTGTTCTTCATCGCTCCCGTGGCGCTCTACTGCTCTCCGATTGCGTCATTGGTCGCCCGGTCGTTGTCATTGATCCCTTCTTGTTATTGAAGTCTTTGTTGTAGACGCGATCGGCGTTGGCCAATCAGCCGCGGCCGAGCGCGCGCCCGCGCGAGGCCGCGCGCGAAGGACGAACTCGCAAATGCCCTGTCGACCAACGCGCCGACGGCGCATCGTGATAGCCTGTTCGGCAGCGCACCTGCCGCAGCGAGCGTCGCACTAAATGGGCCACGTCGTTCGGATTGGTTGCGATTTCCCGCCCGCCCGCGATGTTCACGCGCATCTGTCGTCGCCTTCCCGATCGCGTTTGTCCACCCCTCATTCGGCCCCGCGCAAGCGGCGCCGGCGCTGCGTCGGCAACGGCGCGAAACTAAAACCGTCGCAGGGCAAGCCGATGCCTAAACCGGCAACGACGCGCGCGCGCGGTGCAAGCCGCTGCCGCTCGCGGGCGGCGTTTTCGCTCAGCCCCTTCGCCCTGCCCGCGCTCCCTGCGGCTGCGCGAAGGGGTCGAATCAGCCGGCGCGCGCTCGCATCGCGGACGCGCCGCGCAGACGCGGCGAGCGGCGCCGACCGCCGCGCCAGCGAAACACTAAGGGCAACTGAATCACGACGACTACCCACGAATGTGGAAGTGCACTCGCCATGACAATAATGTCGCGCGGTACTTCGCGCGGCGCACGCGCGCGCGATCCGCGGTTGCAACGTCGCGGGATCCGCGCAAACGGTGGTTGTCTCCATCGATTCGGCTCGTGTTTTTTCGCCCATATTTGGCGAATAGAGCGGCGCGGTCCACCGCCGACCTGCCCCGACGAAGCGCGATCCGCGATCTTGCAGAACGGCGCAATCGAACCTGCCAGCGCGACGCGCAGCTTTACACTCGCGAACAAACCATGAGCAACGCGCGCGGCGCCCGGCCCTTTTCGCGCCGCCCCGCGCCGATTCGGACGGCACCGCGCCGGCGCCGCGATCGCCCGAGCCGCGGCAATCGCGCCCGCGATGGCGACGCGGCCGCGCGCCGCGCGCGAGAAGCGCGCCGCGCGCGAGTTGGCGCGCCTGCCTGCTGCGCGTCGACATATGCGCGGTCATCTGGCGCGCGGCGGCGCGGCGCGCTGGTCTGCGGCGCCGGTCGCGGAGCCGCGGCGAGAGTAGCGGCGGCGATGGATGCGCGAGCGTCGTGTTCAGGAAAGGCGGTTGACCCGAGCGCCAAGAAATCGATGCGGCTCGATGTGGGGCCCACTTTTCTCCACGCCGACGTCGCCGATGCATCGCCGACGTCGCCAGAACATGGCCGATGCGTCGCCGATGCGTTCGCGACGCATCGCCGATGTATCGGCGATGCGGCGTCATCCTCCGTCCCCATCTAGGACCCCATCTCCCAGACCCCCGACGCCATGATTTTTTCATGACGTTGATCTCCAGAGGTCCCGACGCTTTCCCCATGACTGGTTGTTCATCCCGAGTCGTTTTTTTACGCTCCCGAAGCCCAGTAGGGGCCCCCAGAGGCCGAAAATAGCGAAAAGCCTTCCCCCGTCATTTTGTCACGGGTTCACTATCGGGGGCCTATCGCCTATCTATCGGCGATGCATCGCCGCTTCCAAGTCGATGCTTCCCCCCTTCTGCTAGTCTCCGCCTATCGTTGCCGAACATCCCTGAGCGGGCCACCCCCTGACCATCCGACGTCGCGACAAACTTGCACAGCATCGCCGGAAACAGGAGCTGGACGGGAGCCCTGTACCCACCCTCTTTCCGCTGCACTCTCCGAGCCGGTTTGATCCGCGAGGGTCCCGGGGGCCGAGCCGGGGCAGACTTGCCCTTGGCGAAAAAATGCGACGACAGGATCTGAGGGTTCTGACGGTTTTCGAGTCATACAGTCAACGCGCATAGTAAGGACGCGCGCCTTTTCTAGGGTCTGCGGCCCGTCCTTTGCCGTTTCCATTGGGGTTTTGGTCGCCCGCCGCCCAACACATCCCGATTTCGGCCTCCAAGGGTCTTGCGTCCTTACCGCCCGTCCTTAACATACGTTTTCACTGTAACTCGGGCCTGTGGTGGCCGTTCGGGACGACCCGGGCACCCCCCGGCACGCCCTCGGCGAGGCGCAGCTGCTGGAAAGCATCCCGAGGCTGGAGAGCCGCCGAAGACCGACGACAGCGCCAGAAAGCATCCCCCAAGATCCGACGTCGCAAAAAAAAATACAACATCGCAAACAAGCACGACCAGTCCCCCAGACCCCATCTTTCTGCGTCCTTTCTCGCGCCAGAGCGGGGGCCCGAGGCGCAGCGACAACGCCCGGCTCCAACCGAAACCGAGTCGCCAGAGGATCTCGGCGTCGCTCTGCGCACCCTCGCACCTCGAGCCTCGCCCCCCTCCAGGTGGGGCGAGAAGTTCTGCGGCCCGGAGCCCGAGCTCCCGGGCGGCAACGAGGACGGCGGGCGCGCGTGGGGCGACCGGGCGCGGTGAGGCGTCCCGCGTCCCGGCGCGCTCGCCGCGCGCGGCGAGCGCGCGGCAGCCCGCGCGGGGGCCGCGGGTCGACGACGCGTAGGGAGGAGCCTCTCGTCGGAGGGAGCCTCCGACGGAGCCGACTACTCGTAGGAGGAACCCTTCGTCGACTTGTCGTCGACGTTCGCCGTGGGAGGAAGCTTTCGTCGACTGCTCGTAGGAGGACCCCCTCGAGTCATGGCGAAAATCGCGACGGGAGGCTTTCCGCTATTCTCGGCCTCTGCGTGCCTCTGCGGGGCCTCGGGAGCGTCAACAAAACGACTCGGGGTGAACAGCTGGCCACGGGGAAAGGGCCAGGACCTCCTTGGGGGTCGACGTCATGTAACAATCAGGACGTCGGGGGTCTGGGCCTGGTGCGGGCCTTGTGGGGGTCCCCCGATCGCCGAACGCGATGCGGTGGTAGCGTCTTGCGCGCTCGTGTTTGGCCCCCGCGGCCACCAAGAAGCCGCGCACCGAAGGTAACTCTTACCCAGTGTCACTCCTCGCGTGTTGTCGAACTAGCCTCAACGGTCGGGACGGGCACGGGGAAGGTGGTGGCGAAGAGGAGGAATAAGTACCGATACCGCTACCCTTCCCTCGTCTTCCACTTGGTGGGTCTCCTGGGAGGCCCTCGTCGACACCGCGGGATTCGCCTCGAAATCCTGGTCAGAACGCACCATGAGAGAGGTCCGGGGAAGCAGTATCGGTGACTATTTTATAATTCCCCCAGTGACGAAGGCGGACAGCTAGGCCTCCCAGCTGGGGTCGGTCTGAGCAAGCGGGATCGGAGGATCACGTGGCATCGCCGACGCATCGGCGATGCGGCTCGATGTGGAGTCCGATCTTCTCCACGCCGACGTCGGCGATGCATGGCCGACGTCGCCGATGCATCGGCGATACAGCGCGATCCTCCGACCCCATCGACGCGGACCCCATCTGGGAGGTTTCTAAAGACGAATTGCATTTTTGAAGAGCAGGCATCGGTGGGACATATAGGACTAGAGTTCGCCAGAACTTGGGTTCGCCGACGCTTTTCGACGGGCATCTCCTGAAATTGTTCGGCCCAGTTTTCGTGGCATGTTTGCAGCGGGAGCTTGCGTCAAATTTCAGTTGGGGTTTCAGGCCAACCCGAGTCTTTTCCGAACCAGATGTCTACGTCTCCCCGAAAAATGTATAAGCATAATTTGATTCGGCGCTCTACGCGGACTTGTTGTATCAGCGTGGACCTCCAACAGTTTGAGTGGATGAGTTTTTCGCTCCGCTGAGCTCTTGCCCATGTTAGACAGGTCTCGCTGTCGCCGTCACCGCGGGCGATGTCCACTCGAGAGAAGTCGCCTGCCCATCCGCGGCCGCTGTCGGTTTGGACAACAGTTTCTTCCGGGCATCGTGCCCATTTTTCCGTACAACTTTCGGGCGTGCCGAACGTCTTCGTCCGTTCGGACCCGGAGGTCTTCGTCGGTGCGAGGAGGCGCTCCAGCCTTGGCCCCAAATCTCCGACGATCTTCGTTCGTTTTCGGTCTGGGCGCTCTTCCTCGAGGCGGACCCTCGGGCGCTTCAAAGACGGTAAGCTTCTGGCGGCAGGAGGGAGCCTTCGCCCCCCCCCCCCTGCTCTGCGCTGCTCCGCCCTGCCCGCGGCGCGGCACCCCGCTCCGCCCGTGCAGCGGCTCGCTCCATGGGGCGGCGCGTGGCCGCCAGGCCCGCGGCCGACCACCGCCGGGCCCCTCCGCGCGCCTGTGTCCCCAGGGCGCCGCCCCCGTCCAGCCCTGGCCAGGAGTCGCCCCCCCCAGGGGGGCCCTCGAGGCAGGGGCCCGGACGAGCCGGCACGGCCAGAGGGCACGGCACCTGAGCCCCAAGGAAGTGTCTGCGGGGCCTGAGCAGTGAGGCGGCGGACAAAGTGCACATGGCGGCCCTCTCCCAGGAACAGTTTGCAGGGCCCAGAACTTGCAGCGTCCTTTGCCTGACCCCGGCCCCCCGTCCGAGCGAACGCATGGACGATGCAACCCCTGGAGGCGACGGGCGAGGCGTCGGCGAACCAGGCGATGGCCTTCGAATGAAATAACCAGGGGACGGGGCCAACCGAGGGGTCATTGAAAAAGCTTAAGTTTAAAAGTTGGTGTTTTTGTCCCGCTCCTTAGTATTCGATCGTATGTCCCCGGCCGTCGCCTCCCTCTCTTCTTCCACCCGTCGTCGCCATGGAGCCTTCCATGGCTCGAGCCACCGCCCAGGCGTCCAGAGGGGTGCGAGGATACAATGGCCGTCTGAGCAGGGCTCGCAGTAGCGCTGCCATGGACGGCCCCACCGCGCCGCACAGCAGCGGCAGTCGCGGGTGCTGCACGCGACCGCGACCGCTACCATGGCAACCCAATTGTGCAGCGCAGGCCAAGGATGCCGGCGAAGACGGAAGAGGAGATGGCGCGCTCCAGAAAAGGCCTCGCGTCCAGCGAACCTCGCCTTCGGCGGGCGGAAGCTAGAAAAGCGGCGCGGGTGCGCCGGCAAAAGCCGGCGGGAGGTGGCGGATGTATTCGGGAAAAGCAAGACGTCAGCATTTTTGGGTCCAGGGTTTCCGGAGCTGGCCATATGGATGGAGATGGAGACAGGCGTAGCGAGGGCCCAGATCGAGACTCCAGCCGCCGCCCAGCCGCGACTTGGAGTCGAGGGAGGAGGCGCTCAGAGGACGTCGAACATGTCCCGCTTCGTGAGCGATGGCTGTCCAGGCTGAGACGGCAGCGGAGACGTACATCGAAGCAATCAGTCCGCCGGCAAGTGCGGAAGGGGCGGCAGGCCTTGGACCCACAGCTTCGTCGAGACCGGCCTCGACATCGGCGCGTGCGGAAACAGCGACCCGGGGCAGACGACTGCCGGCGTCGGCCTCGCCACTGGTGGCATATGCGTGCAAAGCGCTGGGGCCCAGCAGTCACCATTTCCGAGTGTTTTTTCGCCGATCCCTTGCCGTAGATGATCTTCTGGCTCAAGGCGGCCAGTTCCCTATGAATTCGCAGTGTTTGAGGATTTCGAAGCGAATCTTGCAAATTTCCGAGTCGCCAGCCACGGCATGGGAACTGGCGCGTGCCGGAGGGCAAGCCAGTGATAGACGGATGTTGGTGTTGCCACTTCCAGCGGTATACCTGCGCTTGCCACCGAGCGGGCAGAGGAGCTCGGATCCAACCGCCCGCGGCCTCGGCGTCGGAGCCACCGCGCGTTGGAGGACGGATGATGGATTCGGGCGGGCCCCGGCGGCGTGAACGAGGGTGCCACGAGGCCCTGGCGGAGTTCGCGAAGCGCTGTGCCGACGAAGGACCGGAGAGCAGCTTGCAAATGTTTGAGCAGGGCTGCCAGGCCGCGGCCATGACATGAGGCCGCCGCCCACGCTCCCTCCGTCCCCGCGCGGTCGCGGGAGACGCCAGAGCGACCGAAGAGCAGAGCACTTCGCGGGCACAGTTGATGCACTGACGCATACGCATGGCCGACGTGCACGACGGTTCAGGACATGCGTGTCCGGCGACGTGCTTGCGGAGGCGGGGGCGCAAGCCGACACGGGGGCTGAGGAGCAAGGTCGGCTTCAGACGGCCGCACCGCCTCACATAGGCTCCCAGAGAAGAGTGGTCCGACAGCCCAGACGCCCAGACCGCCTCCAGAACAAAACGGTGGCAGTGTTCACGCTCAGGTACGGTTGGTTCGCGTCGCGTTGACGCGCGGCGACCCCGCAGCGGGCGTTCATGGTTGAACGCCTCCAGTTGCGCAGAATCAGCCGATATGGAATGATCTTGTGATCGAAAGGCCGCCGCCTGCTCAAGATTGAGCAATCCACGCGGTGTCAGAAACCATTGACCAGGTCGTCAGGGCACAAACCTGCCGTATGAGGGCTCTTCCGATGCGCATTCTTGCGCCGCCATCACGACCGCCGCGCAGGACTTGCAGGCGGAACTCCGTGGCACCAAACGAGCCACGAGACAAGGCTGTTGGAAGAGGCCGCAGGCCAAACCAGCATGGTCGATTCGAAGTCCCGCATTTCGACACAGACCGCTCCTCAAACGGCGGGCGGCGGCCAAGGAAGGATACAGTCAACGGATGGATGCAGGGGGCTGCTCAGCGACAGGTCTTATCCTGCCGTTGTGCATCCTCCGACCCTTGCCCCGGCTCTCGCCGTGTCGTCCCCGATGCTGCAGGCAAGGGGTGGCCACTGGAACGGATGATGCGTTCCTCAACGCCAACAACCCTACATGCTCGAATGATGTAGCAAAAACGATGAAAGACGCTCAGCCCACTGCGCCAGGTGCGAACGGGGGTAAACCATGTGGCCGAGAAGCGCGAATGGGGGGAAGAGCGCGCTGGATTGACGGTAATTATGGCGTCGAAGCCGCGCGAGGCGTCCGACTGAACTAATAACACCGTCCTTTTCCCTCGTGCTTTCCTCTGCCATCTCTGCTCGTCACCTCCCTCACCCTTCTGCCCTTCCTCGTTTCTCTTCCTAGCGCTCGTCCCTTCCAGGCCGCCCCAAATTGGGTCGGGGCAGATAGGGTCGGAGGATCGCGCCGCATCGCCGATACATCGGCGATGCGACGAATCTGCGATGCGAAAAGGTTTTCCGACCCTGTCTACGCTGGTCCCATTGAGGCGGCCTCCCTCCCTCGCCTCCAGTTTGAGCCGCCAGGGGGCCGAGGTGGCCCGTCATCGGCTTCCGGACTTGAATTGGCCCTTGAATCGCCAGTGTCAATTTTGCAGAACTCTTGCATCCTGCGATTTGTGTCTATCTATTTGCGTGTCCCTGGCGGCCTCCTTTCTGGCGCCAAGGGGGGGGGGGGGGGGGGTCCGACCCCCCCCCCCTCTTTTCCAGCGCCAAGGGGGGAAGGCGGGGGGCCCGGTCCGGACCTTCCCCCCTCCCCCCTTCAGGGGTGATGGGGGGAGGGGGAAGGGGGGGATGGAAAATGCGCCCCCCCCCCCCCCCCTCTTGGAACGGGCGGGGTGGGGGGGTCCTGCGAGCGCACCCCCCCTTTTGTGCATTCAGGGAGATCCACTGGCGCGCTTGCCCAATGCCCCCCCCCATCTGAATTTGCAGCGCCGCCAACTTCGTCTCTGCGCCCCTCGGTGCCCCAAGAGCCCACGGCGACGTCCGTAGCGCAAGGGCGCAGCCGCCCACCTCGGAAGTCAGGATCACCCTCTCCAGGTAAAGATGTCCCTCTTGTGCTCCTCGTTGTGATGTTTGTGCTGGTACTCGTTGCGCGCGCAGTCGAAGAAGTCGCGTGGCGATGTGTTGCAATAGAGCCGACTGTGGATATCGATATGCTAGACATGCAATCCAAATTCATTAACCGATAGTTCGTAGACGCAATATTGCCGACTGCGGGTGAAACGTGTTGGCCGTGAGCTGCGAGTCAGTGGTTGCTGGGCCCTCGCCCACTTCCCTTGGCCACGCCCTGGGTGCCCTCCATGCCCTTCGCCCCCTTCGTGCCGGCCGACGCCCGGGCCCACAGGTCGTTGGACGTGTTTCCCGGCTCTTTGACGGCAGCGTGGTTGCGCAGCTCCCTCCACGCAGCCCACTCCCCCTGCCGCGTGGACAACACCGTCTTCAGACACATGCACTGTCAGAGCGTGTTCTCCGCCTACCGTCATGACGTACGGGGCCTCTTCCGCGATGGAGATGGCGTAGCGGGCGGCCCTCTCCCTCTCGAGCAGGCGCTTGCAGCCGAAACAATACTTCATGGCAGGGCGATCTGCTGGGAACCTATCCTGGTTGGTCCAGACGCACTCCTGGCCACTGTGGAGGCCCGCGCGTCGGAGTAGCTCAACAACAAGATCCCGACCAGACGAAGACAATCAACAACGACATCCCCTCGAAGTCGCCCTTGCTGGAGATCATCGTGGGCAGAAGGGCGCCCAGGGTCTGCAGCTTGTCTTGGTGCAGCTCATCGCGTCCTCCAGGCTGGTGAGCCGTCGGGGCCCGCGCGTCCGTGGGCCCTCCCGGTGGAGCCCTCGTGGTGGACTTGGCGGGAGCCCCATGCAAATATTTCTGAATTGACTCACGGATTTTACTCTCGAATCGGTCGTCGTCCATGCCCTGGTGCTCTGCAGGCCCTCGTAAATCGACTCGCGCTTCTCCGCCTTCACGTCGGCCACGGCGATGCGCTTCTCCAGGGGCCCCCGGCGCTCGAACAGCGCGGTGTCTAGGTATGTGATGTTGGTGTCCACCCTAGCATGCTCCTTCTGAAGTTGCGGCGCGGCTGAGGCGACTGGCGCGAGCTGCAATTGGAAGAGTGTCGCCATGGCCTCCATGGTCACCGGCTCCTGCGCGGAGATGTGCTCTTCCTCCTCCTCGTCCTCGCCCTCGTCCATGCGGTAGTGGGGCGCCCGCGTTTCTTCTCGTTCGGCCCCTTCGCCAAACAAGGGCGAGTAGGTCCGCGCCCCGCGCGGGCGAACTTCATCTTCTCCCATGGGCTCTTGGTGAGCACGTCGCGGACAGGAGCGCCTGCAAGGCGAGTGTTCCGAGGTCCTCGATGGGGCGAGTGGGCTCTGACATCGCTCAACAACTTCGAAAGCTCAACCTCAAAGCCCCATTCGCGCTGGAGGACGCCATCGGGGCAAGGAACGAGCGGTAGATGCCCGGACACGGGTCTCAAAAGAAATAATACGAGTGAAGGGTGGCGGCCTGAATGGCCCCCTTGAGTGCCCCCTTGCCCTTTGAGCGCCACCATGGGCCCCCTTGAGTGCCCCCTCGTGTGTTATGTGACAATCGTGCCGATACTCACTCGCGACACTTATGTCTACCTCCTCACGCCAGGGGGTCAATGGCCAGCGGCGCTAGCAACCGCCAGCTGGAGACGCGCGCGCCAAGCCCTCGAGCCGCGCCACGGCCCCCCCGAAGCCGCAGGAAACCTCCAAGCGGCCCTCGGGACCCGCGGGGGCGACGGGGCGGAACCCGGACCAAGGGCCAGGGCTCTCGGGACGAAAGGCCTCTGAGGGCCCGAGGGGCGGGAAACGCCGAGGCCTGAGGGGTGGGGTCAGAGCGGAGGGGCGGCCAACCTCTGTGCAGCATGGGGTATTCCTCACCTTAATCCCAACAGCTCGTCTGGGCATCGTTCCTGGATGGGCTGGTGGGTGTTTTTTTTGTTTGCAGCCAGCCGCAGGCGAGCGCGGACGGCGCGCAAGGTCCGAGCGGGCCGCGCGAGGGCCTAAATTACCTAGCACGAGCCATCCTACCGCCGAGCCTCTGCCCAAGACCAGGAAGAAGCCGAAGGGGGGGGCTGCGGGCTGCTGACTGCCAGGGGCTGCAAACGTGCATCGCGCGGCAACGTGCAAGCGGGCTGCAGACTGCCGAGGGCTGCTGACTGCCAGGGGCTGCAGGCTGCCAGGTGTGAGTTGAACTGCAGAGAATTTATCGACCGCTGCGGGCTGCAGAGGCTGCCAGGGCGGCCTGAACCGTGAAGGCCTGAACCACCGGGTAGACGAATTGAGCGTGCGTAAATTTGCCAACCGAAGCTGGAGCGCAGCCAACATGGCGCGCAGTTGCACCGGGATGTGACCAGGGTGACGGTAAACCGGTATACGGACTGCCCGGGATGCCCACCTCGGCCCAGCAGGTGCGCGCGGTGGCGCCACCGACGTCGCGCACCAAAGCCCCGTTGAAGGGGGCGCGGTCCGCAATCGTCCAGCCGCAGATGGCAACTGGGACGAACAGGGGCCAGGCGGACGATGGAGAAACTCAGCGCCGCACGCATCTGAGCCATCGGGCCGAAGAGAGCCACGAGACTTTCCGCTGGCGCCGACGACGTGGGCGGCCCAACCAGTAGGCGGCACGCCGCGGGGCCGAGCCACGGAGCGAGGGGTGGGCCGCGGGCGCCGCCGTCAGAACCGTGGACTCAACACGGCGGGTCAGCGGACTGATGCACAGGCTGCGCCACGTGCGCCCGGGGGCCACGAGCCATTTGAAGAGAGACAGAACCGCAGGAGTGGCGGCATAGAGAAACCGAGGCCAGTGGGGCGACGCGCCGCGCAGCCGCCGGCACGGGCTGCAGGGGGCCAGCCGCGGGAGGGGCCGCCCCAGCACGGGGGGGCACCCGGGGGCGCGAGGAGGACGCGCCGACGGTGAAAACAACTACAGCGGGCCAGAGGCCGAAGGAGAGGTGGACCACAGCCCCAGCGGCAGTCCACGAGCCAGCATTGTCAGCTGGTCGCTGCCAGAACCCCAAGGGCGGGGGGCAGCGGGAACTGGACAGAGAGTGTTGCCAGGGAGTAGCAACACTATCTGCAAATACCACAGCGACCGCCGCATCCATGCGCGGCGGGCTGCGTCTAGTGTGAAACACGGGCGGGGGCCCGCAACGTGGGCCCCCGGGCCGAATGGGAGGAGGGCCCAGGCCCCGATGGCAATCCACTTGCCAGCGACGCCGGCAGATGCCGTTAGCCCCCGAGGCGGGGGACAGCGGGAGCGGGGCAGAAAGCGATGCCAGGGAGTGGCTAACGGCCACTGGTTTGCCGACTACAGAGGCCCACGCTGAGAGCGGGGGCATGTGCTGCCTCGCCCGATGAGACCGTCACTCCGTTCCCTTCTGGCCTAGCGGGCCCTGTTTCTCCTTGCAAGGTCTGCTGGCCACCAGGGGTGCCCATTGGGGCGTCGGGGCACGGGCGTCGGGATGCAAGGGTGCCTCGCTCGCCTGCGCGAGAAAGGGGGGGCGCAACTCTGGGGGGAACTGTCGCCGCAGAGTGTTGCCCTGCCGACCGATGAGACCGCCCCTCCGCCCCCTTCTGGCCAAACGGGCCCTGCTTCTCCTTGCCAGGACTGCTGGCCACCAGGTGTGCCCATTGAGGCATCAGGGGTCGGACATGGGAAGGTAAGGGTGCCTCGATCGAGGCGTGGCGCCCCCGGCCCCGTGGCCCGCCGCGGCTAACCGCTGGTCGGCATACCAGGATGCCGGGGAGAAGCTAGAGGTGGCACTCTCTGCAATAACCAAAGCAGCCGAAGCGCAATGCGCGGCAGGCCGCGCGCAATGTGAAACGTGGATCGGCGCAACTGCGATGGGGAGGGGACGCGCGGGGAGCGGTGCCGGGGCGCGGCATTCGGCCACCAGCTGCCGGGGGCCCTCAGTGTCAACGCCTTGCGCGGGAGCGCATGCCCCCCCTCCCGTCGCCACTGTAGTCACTGCCTCGTTTGCCCACAGCCTGCCAGTCGTCGCCGCCCCAGGCTTGCGACCAGGACCAGGTGTCCCAGCCCCAGGGCTGCTGGGAGCTTGACGCCCGACCTCTGGGCTGGAGGGCGCCTTTGCCCTGGTTCCCCGACTATTTGCTGCGCTCTCGGCCCCAGTCAACCTGAAGGTCATGCCGACGGTTCATTACGTCGGCGCCGTACCCGCAGCGCTTCCAGGCGTCAAGGAACTCACGGCAGGTGGCTTCGGAGTTCCGAGCGAGGTCGCTTTTCGGGCCGTTGGGCCCCGCGGGGTGCGCGGGTGTAGGCGTGCCAGATGCTGCTGAAAACTCCTCCCGGGGCCTTCTGAAGACGCGAAATCGTTGCTGCAGGTGCCTCGCCGATCCCGTCGAGCTCGACGTTGCCAATCAGTTCCTTGCACATGCGGCCCCCGTCGACTGGGTCGAGAAGGCCGTCGAAGAGCCGTCTCACGGCCCTGTCGTGCTGCCACGGGGGGGTCGTGTCGCGCTTCGCTGGGGCTGCTGCTGACGCGCTGCTGCTCCCCGGTGCGCCAGCTGGGGAGGCTTGCCTGCGCGGGGGGTCGTGACTCGCCCTGGGCGATGGACCGACGCTGGCCTTGCCCGCTGCTTGGCCCTGCTCAGGCCGGCTTGAGCCGCCCGCGTCCAGCCCAAAGATCATCGGGGGGTCGTCGGGGGGGCTGCCGCCGGTTGCCTCGCCTGCGGTATCGAGCGAGGGTGGGAACGAGCTGCCGTCGGGGTCGGCGGAGCCGTCTGCTGTTTCGCCCGGCGGCGACGAGGCTGGCGGTGGGGCTTCGTCACCGCCGTCCTCGCCGTAGTCGATCCCCTCGATGTCCGCCTTCACGGTGGGCGCTAGGCTCGTTGGGGAGCAGGCTACTTCCTCCTCGGGGGAGGCCTCTGTCGCCTCGCACTCTGACGTCTGGAGGCCGTGGTCTGCCCTCCGTGTGGGAGGTTCGGTATCCTTGGCGACCACGCCGCTGATTGGGGCGCCGGAGGCCGGGGTGGCCTCGCCCGCCGTCGTAGCTGCTCCCTTTGGTTTTGGCTGTAGCCAGGCCATCGTGGCTTCCCCTGGGGACGCCGAGTGGGCTTCGTCGATGCGCGCTGCCAAGGGGTCTTGTCCTGCGAGGGTGGCGATGGAGGCAGCTGCGAGGGCACCTGGGTCCAGGCTGGCGTTAAAGCTGGCAAGGACGGCGAGGTCGTGGCGGAAGGGGCTAGGTCCCTTGCTGGATGCCAAGCTTAGATGAGGCGCTGTCCAGGCGTCCTTGTGCCTGGGGCTGCGCAGCAGGTGCCCTACCACCCGAGCCGCGGCCCGCCTCTTGCCGTCCCAGGGGGCACCTTCGGGGAGGCCGTCTTCTGGGACCTCTGAACCGCACGCCCTGGTCAGGAAGGGGGACAGCTGGCGCGCGCGCCAGGAGGTCTCCAGATCGTTCGGGGCTGGAATCTCAGCGCCGCCTGCCTTGACGAAATCCATCCACCGCTCGTCCAGTGTGGGGTGGCTGTCCCGCAGGTAGGCGACCAGTGTGTGGTGACCTTCCTTCAGCTTGTTGCGACGACCGTGCTTGGGTTCACTTCTTCCCTCGTCGAAGTCTAGCGCGGTGACTTCCCTGCAGCTCAGCCTTGGGGCCTCTGGTGGCGGTTGGTCTGGGGGGGGGGCCAGGACATCGGGGGCCGTGCGTCTGAGCGGGTCGGGCTGCGGTCCGCTGGCGATACCCCCTCCTCCGCTCGCCGCTGGGTTCGGATCCGACGCCGCAGGTACGAGGAGGGCGGCCAGGTCTGGGATGGCGTCGCTGGGGTCCGCCTGCGGGCTGCAGGCTGCCGCGGGAAGATATCCCGGGAGCCGCGGTCCATGATGTGGTCCAGGCTTGCTGGGGCAACGTTCCAAATATGCACTTGGCAACTCCGGCAGCACCGCGTGGCGTTCCACTTGCGCTGGACCCAGGAGAGTGGCCACTGGTCCCAGTTGGGAAGGCCTGATCGCCCGTGGCCTGCTGCCTCGGCTTCGGCCTTCCAGATGAAGCAGCCGAGCGCTGGCGCATCAACCTTCCGCACCAGTAGCGGCCCGTCGGACGGGCAGGCGTCGCACTTGGCGGAGTAGGAGCCCGTCTCGCGGGCGTCGCCTCCGAACCTGCCGCCCGAGATCTTCATCGCCGGCAGTGTAGCGTTGGCTAGCTGTGGGAGGCGCTGGCCGGAGGGGACCACGAGGAGGTCGCTCAGCGACCCCGTCTCCCCGGCGGGGGGGTCGCGTCCGTAGCCCAGGGGCCAGGGGCTGGGGAGCGGGGGGAGAGCGTTGGCGACGGGGTCGCTCAGCCGCCCGTTCCGCCAGGCCGTGTAGTCCAGAACCTTGGCGGCGACGGACGTGCCTGTCGGGCTTGGGATGCGCCTGATGTTGAGGCTGGCAACCCAGCAGGTCTCGCATCGCCATCTGAGATTCTGCCCGTCCAGATATGCCTGAGGTCTGTTGCTGGCCAGGAGGTCCCTGACGGCGTCGCCCTCCCAGGTCCCGTCGGTGCATTTCAGCTTGGCAGAACGGCGGCCGTCGCAGGTGAAGAAGACGCTCTTCTGGTCGCTCTGCAGCCTGTCGTCGTTGATGGCGGGGGGAACCAGCCGTGTGCCAGGCGCGGGGGCTGCTGGTGTGGGCGACGCCAGGTCGGTCTTGGAGAGAGCGGTACCTCCGCCGACGTACCCCAGCGCGGCGTCGGCCCTGTCCTCTCCCAGGCCGGCCTCGGACCTGGCCAGGGCGGAATGGAGCGCGCATATGGGGCACTTGAAGGACGCCGGTGGGGCGAGATTGGCCGTTGGCACGATCGTCTCCAGGACGAGCAGTGGAGCCTTGAGCTTGAAGTCGGCCTTCTCCATGTTCTTCCAGCTCTGGGGGCACCCAGCCTCCTTCGCCACCTCGCGATGGTGAGCGTTCGTCACCAACCGCGGGACTTGGGAGAGCGCGTCCTCGATGTTCCCGTGTGGTTCCACGAAATCGTCTACCGAGAGGCTCCACGCCGCTGCAAACCTCTGCCGAAACTGCAGGTGGGCGTCCTGCCAGGGCACGCAGAGACCGAGCACAGCCTCGATGATGTCGCCCGCGCCTGCAGCGTTAGGGAAGGGCCATAGGAAAGTCCTGGACTCTCTTATCATGAGCATCATGATGACTAGGAATGCACGGGCCTTCCAGGTGTCCAGGGGTCGGTCGTCCGTGTCTTTGAACCTGTCGCGAAGCTCCTGGTCTCTGGGAGCAGCACGCAGAAGCTGAGCCAGGGTGTCCATGCCAGGGCGCGCCCTGCGGCGACAACAGTTGCGCGTCGTGTCGCTCCAAGCCTCGGGGACTTGTCACAATAACCCTTTCGGCGTGCACTGGCGTCCTGTGCGCGGGCGAGTGCCCTGCCCCTTCACCGCCGGGTGAGGCGGGAGGGAGTCGTTCGATAGGGCACGCGTGTTGTCTTCCCAGGTGGCGCCGAGGCCCAGTACCCGCACCAGGCATGCCCAGAACATGTTGTAGACCAGGTTGCTCGCGTCCAAGCCAATGCCCGTGTCGTAGAGGAAGCCGAGGTGGGACCACGCCTTCCGGTCCAGCCTGCCAAGGTCCCTGGGGGTGTCAGCCAGGGAGAATTCATGCGGGTGAAGCCCGGAGACTAAGAAGAGGACCGCTGTAAAAGCTGGCGCTGATTCGAGGTTGTCCATGGCGTCTTGGATGGACCTTCCCAGGGCTTCCCAATAGAAGTCCAGCTCGAGCGGCGCTTCGACACTGTCGGCGAAGCTGCTAGCCAGGGATTCCCGGGCGCGCTTGATGGCGTTGTCGATCTCCTTTGTCGCGTCGTCCCCGTCGGCGTTGCTTGACCAGGAGACGGGCGTGCTGACCCAGGTGGCCAACTCCCGGACCGAATCGAAGCTGGCGTCTGGGTCCAGGAGGTACATGTTGCCTGGTGGGCGATTCCTCTGGAACCTGACCCAGAGGTTGGCGAGCCTCCCGTACTCTGACAGAACTCGCAGTCTAGATGCGGTGGCGCTTGCGAACATCCTCCTGTCGCCGATGACTACCACGAACAGAGTAGCCGCGGTGATCGCGACGTTGACCCTGTTGGCGTCGTCGATGAAACCCCAATTGTGACCTCCGTTGGATCTGGTGGTGAGGAAGATCACGATGTCGGCCTCGCCGCCCTGGCTGGAGTAGATCGTAGCGAGCTCCAGGGTGCCTTTCCTGATGTGCTGGGAGGCGATTTGCCGAATTCCAGGGAAAAGGAAGCCGATGCCGGTCTGGGTACGGTCGCACTCGTACTGGTCGAAGACACGCTCCCAGCCGGTGGCGTCAACTGGTCGGTCTTCAGCCTCGTTCGACCCTGCGCTCGGCGCTGGGGAGCGACAGCAGTCGATCCTGGTGTCGTTATCTCCCTTGCGCTTGCCGCCCTTCTGCTTGCCTTTCCCGCCGCGGCGGATGACACCTGAGATGTTACTTGGGCCTTGCGGCCACCCGTCTTCCAGGATTGCTGTCTGCAGGTGGTAGCCAACAACCAGTCGCACCGTTATCCCGTTGCCGAGGGCAGGTAGGAGGGCGCGAACGATGTCAAACGCTTGGGCCGCCTCTGGCAGGTTGGCGTAGCCGGCGTGAATGCTGGAGGTGACTTCCAGGGAGGGGTTGTCGACCAGTAGGAAGGGGTGCCTATCGGCAGGGTCTGCGTTGTCGGGGTGCAGCGGTGCAAGGGCCTTCTCCAGGTCGTTCCTAACTGAGTTCGTGAGTTTGGCCAGCCCTTCTAGCCTGCTGTCGCCCCAGGGGCTGACTGGGCGCCGCGGGAGGCCTTCGACCAGGGACCGGTCTGCAAGGGGCTTGGTGAGGCCGCTGGTCATGCAACTGTTGTAGAAGGCCCAGCTTGGCCAGGCCAGGATCTGCGGGTGCATCCTGTAGCACACTGTGAGCTGTATGACGGCGGAGTCTTGACCTCGCAGAGCGCGGGGGAGCCTGTCGAAGATGCTAACGCAGAGCCCCAGGTCGGCAGCTAGCTTGGAGATGACCGCGGGGGGTAGCTGCTTGGGATCCCCCACCAGCGCCAGGTGGTCTCCGCTGCGGACCAAGCTGACCAGGGACATGGTGGAGTGGAGCTCGGTGGTCTGCCCCGCCTCGTCGATGACCAGTAGCGCCAGCTGGTTGGGGCACCCGCCGAGAGCCTCTGCCGCCTCGTGCGTGGAGACGAACACCCTTGCCTTGTTGATGAGGTTGGCGCGGAATTGCGGGAAGTCCGGTGCGGCGCCTTCTGCGGTGCACGGGAAGCGGCCCGTGGCCTTCCGGAAGTGCCCTTCCGGAGTTAGGCTGATCAGCTCCTCGTCTACCTTCTCTTTTCTGGCCAGCCGTGCGAAGCGATCTGGGAAACAGGTGTCAGGGTCAAGCTGATGCCCGCAGTGCGCAATTGCCATGGCGAGGGCTGGTTGGTCCGCTGCAGTGTTCGACCCAGCTGCCAGCGCGACCGCCTGCCCGCCCCTGAGGGCGCCGCCCCAAACGTCGAGCGTGGCGGAGGACAGCTTGGTCTTGCCTGTGCCGGGAGGGCCGTGGACGACAGTGACGTGGTGCGCCGCGGTGGCCCGTAGTGCACGTCTAGCGTCAGGGTTGAAACCGCGTCTGCCTGCTCCTTGCTCCAGGGTCGCCGGTGAGGGTCTCGACCTTGCCCCTTGAAAACTTGGCCCACGGCTGATCTCACCGCTTCGTCGGAGAAGGGGGTGACCTCCAGAGGTGGAAGCGTCGTAAGTTGGGACGTGCCAGGGGCCCGGAGGGTTTCGATATCAGCATCTGGGACGGGGGCATCGAGCGTGGCGGGCGCTCTTGCCCTCAGGTAGCGGCCGACCCTGCCAGTCCTGACTGCGTCGTTGGCGGCGGCCTAGTCGCCCTTGGATGCGCTGCGGAAGGTAAGCAGGTAGGTGACGTTGGGTAGAGGGAGCCCACAGAGGTCGTCAGGGTGTTGGTTCAGGAAGTGGATGTCGCTGATGGCGCTTGCTTGCCTCCAGTACTGCACCTCCGACGGGGCACGGTCCACCCTGTACCAGGCGTCGCCTTCGCTGTCTGGCCGCGGCGCTCTCGTGGCGCCCTCGTGGAACGGGCCGTGCTTCCTTAGGTTGTACGTCACTATGCACCTGTTTGGTGGGTGCTTGGTGTCGGGGGGGGAACCCGAGGGCCTCTCGTTCCCGCCGTGGAACGTTGCCCCCCAGGCCTGGCGGCCACCAGAGCGTAACTTCTGCAACCTGGTCGACCGCGGGGCCCTACACCAAGACCAGGAAGTTCTTGGCGTCTTGTGGCCCGCCTTCGCCCTTCATGCTGATGCGGCATCTGGAAAGCCATTCGAGGAGGAGCTCCTTGCCCTCACCGGTCCACAGGCTGCCTCGGAGGGCGAAGCGGTCCAGGTCACGGCAGCTGCTGTCGTGGCGGAGCTAGGTGATCCGCACCCCGAGGGCGACATTGCCCTTCCTCGCAAGCTCGCCCCTGCTCCTCGGGGTGCCGTCATACGGTGTTTCCAAGGAGGCTCGCCCCCCGACCCAGGCGATTCGCGTCAGCATGAGGCCACGGTCCCGCAGGGCGCAGGGCCACTGGGATGGGATGTGCACAGCCTCACTGAGCACTCCAAGCGGGACGGCGGGGCGCACGCGGGCAATTGCTGAGACCGCTGGGGGCCGAGAAGATGCGCCGTACTTCGTGCGCTGCGGTGAGGGCTGGGGACTCGAGCACGGCTCTGCTGCCGGGGTTGGGTACAGGGGCGCTGTCGTCGCCGTCGTCGATCCTGACTGCGAGCGCGCGCTGCTGGTGTTGCCCGCCGCTGGAGGCCGGAGCGCTGTCTAAGCTGGACCCGGGCTGCGAGGGCAGGACTTCGCCAGAACGGCGACCGTATCATCCTCGACGGATCTCCGGCGCAGCCGCCGCTTCGCCTCAGCGTAATCGATGTGGGCCGGCCGAACCTGGTTGGGATCGAACAGGGTGCCTCCAGGGCTGCTGTAATTCACGGGGTCATCCACAAGCGGGGAGCTGGTGGGCACGTGGAAACAGTCCTCCGGGATGGCAACCCCCGTGAGCAGCCTCGTGCTGTCTACGTCAGCGAGGGCTGGTGGTGCCCATCCTGCCCAGGCCTTCCTCTCGACGTAGCAATTGTGGTCGCGATCACAAGTTTTGCCCCGGGTCATGGTCCACAGGTTGCCAGGGGATGTGAAGGTGCTGGGTGTAGGCCAACCGTGCGTGCACTGCCTAGTGCCCTGCCAGTAATGGTCCTCGCTGAGAAGGCGGTCGATGTCGTCGCAAGCCTTCTGGCGCAGTTCGCAGTACCACCTCCACCTTCCGCCAAAGTATGCACGGCGTAGCCAGGGACAGAACCTGGCCAGGAAGACGCGCCTTCCATCCCGCAGCGGGGGGCCGTCCTCCGAGCAAGGTAGGCAGGACGCCCACCTTCTGAGTGGTCCTTGGTTGTTCGGCATACCAGGGGAACCAGGGAGCAGCTAACGGCTGCACTGACTGCGATGAAGAAGGGGGGGGCCCAGCGAATTTAGCGGACGGGCGCGACGGGCGGCGGGGGCGCGGGGGGGAAGGAGGGAGGAGAGCGTTCAAGAGCGGTAGCGGCGAGGAGGACTTCGTCCAGGTCACAGAGGTTGGCACCAGGGCAAGGGAACCCGGCGGGTAGGGAGGCGGGATGGGCAGCCCACGACGCCACGAAGGTGTGAACGGTGCGATGCCCGTCAGTTCTCTGGGCGTCAGCCCAGAAGACACCGAGGGTCGCGAGACGGTCGGCGGCCTTGTTGAGCCGTCGCCGCACGGCCTGCCAGGAGAGCGTCCAGCCCCCGTTGGCCGCCTGCCTCAGGGCGTAGTCCATCAGCTGTGCCAGGTGGGGTCGCCGGTAGCGCCCCGTCCCGGCGCCGTACCGCATGGCGGCGAGGTTGTCACCGACGACCTTCGCGCCGCGAGCGGGTCCGTCGATGTGCGGGAGGAGGGCGAGGCCGGCCCTGCACCCTGCGGCTTCGGCAGTCTGCGCGTTGTCGTCCCCTGGGAGGGCGACAACGACTGCGGCGACCACTCTGGGGGGGCCGACGCTTGGGTCGTGCTTCCACAGGAGGGCCCCCGCCCCGGCAACCTTTGGTCTTTCCAGAATGCTTCTGGCGCCCCCGTCGAACGTGACCTCATAAGACCACAGGGCGGCGTCTGCCACTGGGAAAGGAGAGCCGCTCACGGTGATTTCGTCACCACGCTCCATGGGCCTGCTAGCCCACAGGGTCAGGGTGTGGGTGTCGCAGGCACGGCAGTACCTCCTGATCCAGTGGGCCGAAAGGTCTGCGGCCGTGCGTGGGCAGGGGAACCAGCCTCGGCCCGGGACCATCCAGCCTGCCCGCGTGTCGGTGGCCTGAAGCACGGCAAGACGGTCACCGGATTGTGTCGCGCGGCTGGCCACGGGGAGGCGCCTGATCCCCCCCCCGGCGCGGACGGCCTGCCTCTCCATGCGAGGCCTGGCTGCGCCGTTTATACGCTGACCTGTCCCGCCTTGCGGGTTGCATGCTTGGCAAGCCGTGAGCATCGGCGCCCAGACGGAGGTTTCAGCCGTGTCGGGGGGGGGGGGCCTGGCCTTCGTGCCAGTCGTCTTCGCTGTCGCTGTCTGTGTCTGGGACTACGATTCCTTGTATTATGAGCCTGGCGGATTCGTGGGCCGAGAACGGGGCGCAGTCCAGGTTCACGCAATAGCGGCACGAGGCCTGGTGGAGGAGGCGACAGACGAGCCTCTGATGACCCCCCTGGGCACAGATGACGCCCGCCAGGTCGCGAGGGTGGTCGGGGGCAACTGCCCGTTTCCAGGCGAGTGCCAGGGCGGGGCGCCGACGCCAAGCGTGTTCGGCAGTGACTTCGCCGAGACCGCACACTGGGCAGGCCCCGTAGATGCCGAGCCGCCCCGGAACATCCACTTGGCCGAGGACGCCCCTCTAGTCGGTCGCGCCCGCGCAAAGTTCTTCGGGGAGCAGCTCCGCGTCCAGAAGAGGCCAGATATCGGATTGGCCGGCCCATTGTCCGCGGCAGGGGATGCACCGCGCGCTGCCAGGGTCGTCGTGCCCAGCCGTGAGCCAGACTCTGCGGGCCGGTCTTCCGCAGCCGCACTGGTGCGGGAAGCGATCGGCCACTCCCCGTCTCCTCGCCAAGCCGGGTAGCCCGTTGGCGAGGAATCGTAAGACATGGCGTGCCTCAGTGAAGGAGGCGCAGTGCTGGATCAGGGACCATTCCGCCCAACCGGTCTGCGCCCAGCGCCTGGATTGGCTGGTGTCGCGAAACCAGATTTTGGTGTTATGCCCGTGCAGGTGAGCCCATGAGACCAGGTAGGCCACCCTGCCGAAGTAGCGACTCCGGATCCTGTGTGGCTCCTGCTGCGCACGCGCCAGGAGGTCGGCGGCTCTGGTGTCCGCGAGTACTTTGGAGCAGGGCCTGCCAGGTCCCTGTCGTCGGACGAAGCTCGTGGCCCACTTGAAGAGTTTGTTCCACCTGGTCCTGGCCCGCTTCTGGGCCGGGAGGTCCCCACGCGTCCCCCAGAGCGCGGGCCCTGGCCGCAATCGCCCTGGCGGTGGCGACGGGGCACTTGGGGCACCCGGGGACCTGGAAGAAGATGCCGAGACCCGTGAGCACGCTGCCAGGGATCCAGGAGGCACCCGGGAGACCCAAAGCCACTCGCAGTTGGGCCCGGAGGGCGCGCCCCTGTAGCACGTCGGGTGCCACGTAGCGCGCGGGGAAGGGAACAAGCGAGACGAGATAGGAATTCCAAGTCAGGGCGGTGCGCGAGGGCGACATCCCCGCCATGTGTAGGGCTCTGGCTCGGTCGCGAATCCTGGGGAGCGGCTTGCCCCAAGTGCCGGCGACGAGCGCTTCGACCTCTCCGCGGGTGAGCTGCCCTCCTGCGGGGGGCGCCTCGCCCTCGGCGGCTCTGGGGACCACGTTGGCGCCGAGGCATGGCCGCTGCGAGGCCACGGCGGAGGAGCCGAAGGGAGTGAGGTCCATGAGCGACCTCCACCACTCACGATTGCTCGCTGGCACAAGGGCGGTCTTAAAGGTGCAGGAACAAGCCGCGTGCCAGGGGCGGCGAGCATCTGCAGCGGCGGGGCCGAGAGCGTCGTGGATTAAGGCCTGGATGAGAGCGGGGAGCTTGCCCGTGATGCGCACGTCGTTTCCCTGTCTTTCCAGGGTGACGGGTACTTCCGCCAGGACTGTCGCTGGTCGGCAGTCGTAAGCCGTGAGTACTCCTCTGCGCCTATGGGTGTCTACCAGGAGGCCGGCTGCCTTGGCTAGCCAAGGGAGGGCGATCGCCGCGCGTAGTGCCTGGCCTGTTGGGGCGAGGAGGGCGGCGAGGTCGCCCACATAAGTGGGGCTGGCGTCTCCTGTGATGTCGGCCACGGCTTCTATGAGTGGGTCGTGACCCATGCACCAGAAGCGGTGAGGCGGTGCCGCCCATGCCGATGGAGCGAGGTGGCTGTCGTATTCTACTCTTACATTTGCCGTTGCAGGTCTGGGTGCAGCGCTCGCTCAGCAAGGAGTCCAGGGCGTGCAGGAGCCAGGGCGGTAGCTGCCGCTTGCGTAGAAGGAGGCCTACCCATTGGAGTGTGATTATGTCGAAGGCCTTGTTCTGGTCGCGAAATATGACGGCAGTGCTGGGGGCCGCGCCCAGGCGCGCCTCGGCCCCCTGGATGTAGCGTTGTACCGCGTCGTGGTGGCTCTTTTGAAGCTCCCGCCAGCTGCCACCGAGGCCGGGATCCTAAGAGGTGTCGCGGCCTATGTGCGCAGTTACTGCGGCGATGTTGGGACCGCATTGTCACCATTTCCTGGCGGCTTGGTGTTGGCTCAGCCGTGGTTCTACTGTGGGGCCGAGGTAGTCGGCAATGGTGGCCCATTGCAGCCTGCGCATGCATGTCGGGAGTTGCAGAGGACGCATGTCGTTGGGCCTCTCGGCCGCAGCCTTCTTGCCCATCCATGCCAGGAGGTCGACCGCCCTGCCGATGACCGCGTCGACAAGGCCTGGGTTGATGTCCGCCGCGTGCCAGGCTTGGCCGAGGAGGCAGGCGACGAAGCGAGCGCCAGGGTGGTAGATCTCGCAAGGCCCCCCGTCCACTCGCAGCGCGCTGCCGCTTGGCTCCAGGACCAGGGAAGCGAATTTTCCCCACTGAGGGCGGGGGCGGTTTGGGAATCTCCACAGGTCCTTCCCTTGGAAGTACGAATCCAGGATGCGTGTCCTGGAAGAGGGCAGGGGAGGGGCGGTTTGCCAAATGGGGGACCGACTCCCCCAAAGGACCTTGTCGACGTCATCTGGCCTCTCGTCCCGCACCCCTTGTTCGTCGCGCGCGGCGAGGATGGCGTGCGTCTTAACGTATATCTCGCGCCCTGTTCTGTAGTGTGCTGCCAGGGTGGAGCGGTCCGCGCTGGGGCCTCTCTGTGCCAGCGTCAGCCTGGAGGCGCGCCTTTGAGCCGAGTCGCTGTCCCACTTGCGCAGCCACCCCGCGGCTTGTAGTGGTGCGAGGTCGCTCCCATTCCAGCCATACTCGGTGAGCCAAGCAGCCAGGGTGCCCACAGGTCTGGTGCTGCGTGGACTTGCTGCGCCTCCATTTCCGCCACCAATCCTCGATGGCAGCGGATAGGGCGTGTCGTCCCATGATCCGCAGGGCTGGGATGAGGGGAGTTGCCAGGTCGTTCGCGTCGGCGGCCTGCGGCTTGGGCGGGTCGTGGCTGTCCTCACCATCCCCGTCATCGTTGTCGCGGTGCCGGTCAGGGAAGCTACCGGGGGCCGCCGGCTTCACCCAATCGCTAGGCTGGAGTAGGCCTGTGAGGTCGGCGTCCGGGATGTCGAACATGCGCTCTAGGTAGGTAAACATGTGCCTGAACTGAGTACTGGCTTCCGAGTGGAGTGAGCGTATGTCGTGGGCCCAGAGAGCGATGTTTTCCAAGCTTTGCGGACGCTGTAGAACCCCAGCAGCCGGGCGGGGCAAGCCAGGACGTCGATCTGCGACTTGCTGTCAGCATCGACCCTGGTGGGGCCGTCGGTGTGAGCAATGAGAGAGCCGATCCTGTTTAACAAATCGGTGAAGGACGCCACGTCCTCCGACTCGCCATCCCTGGGCAGTCGATTTGGAGGTTGGCGTCCCCGCCCCAGTAGCTTGGAATGTCGTCCCAGGTCTCGATGGCTTGCTGGATGGCCGCGATGGCCTCCATCTTCCTGGAAGAAAGGATGTCAAATGAAGCAACCCGGAAGGTTTGTCCGTTGCGTTCTAGGTTGGCGGGCGCGGCACAGCCAGGGACCAGGTCGTCGGAGCTGACCAGGGTGGCGCCGCGTGGGACCAGGATGGCCACGCCTCCCGCTAAGCCCCCGCCGGGGCCTGCGCAGGCCGGGGAGGCCACCAGGGTCCTGGCTGACTGGGAACATTGTGGCCCAGACAGCGGCTTCGTGCTCTGACCAGTGCGTCTCTTGGAGGAGGCCTATCCTGCCGTTGCTTGTCATCTGGGACAGCACAGGGTGCTTGATCTGGTTCTTATGTGCAGTTGTGCTCCTGAGATAGCGCACGTCCCAGCAGGCTACGCGAGGTGCGCCGACACTTCTGGCCACCGAGAGGGCGTCGACCAAATCCTGTAAGGTGAACGATGCGCATAGATCAGCCCACGTGGGGTTGCTCCAGGGCTCTCTGTGCAGCAAGGCCCAGAGGGACCGAGGGCGCCTCACGGCGTGGGTGCAGTAGGGAGCCAAGGCTCTGTTGAGGGTGGTGCGAGCTAGCTGCCAGGCGCGCGAACGGGCGCCTGGTACCAGGGTTTGCCTTATAGGCGACCCCAGGGCTCCGTGGAGCGTCCCGATGTCCTGTCTTGAGTCTAGGGGAACGGCGGACCGTTGGGGAAGAGGCCCTGTCCTTGTAGCAAGCGTAAGACGTTGTCAGGGAAGGGGGAAGCCCTGGGGGGCGCCCAGGGGCATTGCATTGCGGCGAAGGCGCGAGCTGCCCTCCAGGCAGTCAGGATGTGGCTTTCGCTGGGGGCGCTTTGCTGAAAGCCAGGGGGCGGGTCGTTTCGGCTCCAGGCGAGGATGACGCTCACGATTCTGCGCTGCAGGCAGCGCGGGTCGAAGTGTATGCCGACGGCGTCGTAGAGTTGTCTGCCGCTTATGTCCAGGGAGGCGTAGTATCATCCCAGCCCAACCGCCCGTGCGCGCTCGGTCGGGGATGGGATGCGGAGTCCATGCGTCCTGCCCTCACTCATCAGCCGAGCGGCCCATGCCTTGACCTTGCTTCTCCGCGGCCAAGCTCTCTCCCGCTCCCTGTTTTGCATGATAAGGGTGAATCCCTCTGTGCAACCTGGGAACGAGTGCTCGGCACCAGTC
The DNA here is from genome assembly GCA_963575745.1 of Prorocentrum cordatum. Lineage (NCBI taxonomy): Eukaryota > Dinophyceae > Prorocentrales > Prorocentraceae > Prorocentrum > Prorocentrum cordatum. The sequence continues at coordinate 59,931 of CAUYUJ010002389.1, forward strand.
TCTGCTAGGATGCTCTTCACGCCGTTCCTGGTGTCGGTCAGAGCGGAGGAACCATCTGTGACGGCTGTCCTCGTCATACAGCAAGCTGAGTGGGTGCGCCTGGTAGCTGCTGGGTATGATCGAGTCGGGCTCCGACGCCGGTGCTCTTGACTGTGTCCACGTAGGGATCCTGCCGTCGATCTGTTCTGAACGACCACCTGCGCTCCCATGGGCATGGGGGCCTCGGGTAGGTGATGGTGTCTTCCGCTGTGGGGCAGTTGCTAATCCATATTCTTTCCCTGGGGCTTGCCACTACGCTTGCTGCGTTGAGCTTGACCGCCCATTCCGCTGGGATTCCCCCCATCGCTGTGCACATGGCGAGCCTGTGCACTGAGTTCATCGTGGCAACGTTCTCGACCAGTACGACGATTCTGAGGTCCGGTCTGAGCCTGCGCGCCCACGCCCAGGCCAGCGGGACGGCGAATAAATTAATCGACTGCGGCCATGCCAAGCCGTTAAGTCCTCCGAAGTGGCCGGCAGAGGATATATTGTTGCATGGCGGTCCGGCTATGATGAGGAGGAGGCTGTCGTGGTCGAGGGGCATCACGTGTCTTTCCCAGGGGGTGTCGGCACCGCTGCTACGGAACATGTCCCAGACGTCCTTACCCAGGCGCCCGTGCGGGGGGCCGCCGTCGCATGACGTGGCTGCAGGCTGGGGCCATATTGGCACGACGGCGCTGGCGGCTTCTTCGTTGATCTCCACGAAGACGGAGGTTTGGAAACGTCGGCTTGCGGAGACTCTCGCCAGTAGGTCTCCGATTGCTAGCCTTGCCCGTCCCCGGCCGTCGGAAAGAGAGACGAGGTGGATGTTTGTCCCTGGATCGGCGCGGGGGTTGGTCATGGGGTCTTCGACCCGTACCATGGTCTGCTGCGTGAGATCCACAATTTCATCGTCCCTGATGCCTTGCTCGAGTCGAAGTTGCCCTGAGATCTGCCAGGCCGCCTGGGTTGGTCCCACTGTTACTGTTCCCTGCCCCTCGAGTGTTCGGAGAGTGTCAAGGATTCGGCTGTTGTCGAGCCCCGCGATCTGGCATGCTGCCAGGATGGTGTCTGGGGGAGCAACCGGTGAGAGCCCCGTGCGCTCGTCGCGGTGGCGTGCCCAGACCTGCTGCAGCACGTCCGCCGGCACTGGGGCTGCAATGGCTTCGTCTGGGCTGAACTCTGATACGCGTTGCCTGGCCCTTCGTTGTCCCTGGTCGTCGGCGCTGGCCGGGCCCTGCGCAGGTCGGGTTGTCCCCCTGCCTTGCTCGAACGCGCTTGGCTGGGGTGCGCTGCTGTGCCTGGGACCTCCGTCCCATAGTTCAATCAGGGAGCGGGTGCCGCTAGTTGCTGCTGGTGGCCTTCTGGAGCTGTCGCGGGCGGGTCGCTGGCCTGCGCTGTCTGGTCTGGGGGCACGTCTGCGGCTTCGGGTACGGTGTCTTGCGACCGCCTGTGCTGGAGCTCTGGAGGTGCTCCTCCCATGCCTGTGTGTGGGGTGGCCGCCTTGAGAGGCGTTGTCGGTGGGGTCGTCTCTCAGCGCGGCCCCTGGGCCTCTGCTTGAAGTACGTCCGCAAGGGCCCCGCTCGCTCTGAGTCCCGGGCATGTCTGGGCTTCCGCCGTCTCCGTCGGGACTGTCTGGCCTTTCGCCAGCGGTGCCTGGGCCTCCCAGGCCCCCGTCTGTCGCGTCGTTGCCGGGGCGAGCGCCGTGCAGTCTCAGCCAGGAAGCTTCGACGTCTGCTGGTATCTGCGCGTCCCGCTCGGCCGTGCATGGGGGTCCTGCTCCCAAGCGGAGCATGGCGGAGACCGCGCTGGTGGTCGAGAGCTGAAAGGGTCGGCCCGGGACCTCGTTCCTTTCCGGCCACCCGAGATCGCGCCCTGACTCGGTCGTCGCCGGAGCGTCCGCAAGACTTTGTATCCTGGCACACGCTGCGTCCGCTGAGAGCGCGGTCACCCTGGACAGCGCTCTTCTGCCGTCGGCGTTGCATGCGCCGAGGAGACGTTGAGCGCCCCAGTGCGCGTTGAAGGCGCGGAAGATCCTGTCTGGGAGGCCGCGCCGTTCGAAGAGCCTTCGCAGTTGTGTTACTAGCTGCAGTAGGGCCGTGCCCCAGGCGATGGCGCTCAGGGCGTTGTCCCGTAGGTCTGCGGGAAGGCCGTTCGGGATGTCTTGCCCAGTCCTTGTCACCGCCCGCAGGGATCGAGGTGGCTAGAGCGTCCAGAGCGCGCCTCCAATCGGCCTCCATTCAGGGTGGTAGACTCTCGCCGCCTCTGGGTGCGTCGCCTCGTCCTAGGGGGTCGAGTTCGGTTCTCGGTGCAGTGTCCGGCGCGGGTCGCGCCGAGGGCGTCGGCAGGGGGTGTGTCTCCCCCGGCGGGACGCTTGTCTCGCCCCTTGTCTGGTTGACTGGCCCCAGGGGGGCTTCTTGCTGGCTGTCTGTGGGACTGGGATGCCCTGGTGTATGGCTGGTGCCTTCAGGGGGGGTCGCTTGCCTGGGGTCCGCGCTGATGTCCGGGGGCGTGTGCTCCGCTGCCTTCTCCTTGGCCGCCGCGTTCGTTAGCGGGGTCCGTGACGACCGCGTCCGCGGCTGGCGAAGCATTGTTGTCTGCGGGTCGTATGCCTCCTTCGTCGGGGGGCCTGGCTGTGGAGGCTGTGGCCTAGTGCTCCTTGCGCCGACTGCGGGGGCAGTTTCTGCGTTGTCCGTGGCGGGGCCCGTTGTACCGCTGGTGCCGATCGTTGCGGCGCTAGTCGTTGGGGCGGGCGGAAGCATGTTTCGGCGGCTCCTGCCCCTACTGACGCTGGTAACTGGGGCGATCGGGTGCGCCGTCCCGTCCTCCTGCTGGATCCTGCCTCTCCTGCGCCTCGGCGCTCGTCCAGGGTCTTGCCTCTGTCTGTCGTCCCAGTGTAGGTTGCCTAACCTCGTGGACAGCTGCTCTAACCTGTCCAAGGTGCCATCTTCCATGGCGTGACTTGTGGATGCGTCGATTTCTGTACCCCTAGAGCCTGGGGCGCCCGACCAAGCCTGATGGGCTGTGTAAGTCGGGTCTGGCTCTGGGGCGAGCCATCGGGCAAAAGGAAGCTGCCTCGCGGCTTCATCCCTGAAGCCCATTTCTCGAAACAGTTGGTAGAGGTGGTCCCGGCCGAGGCGTCCTGGGTTGGCTAGCTGCAGGATCCATATGGCAGCGAACATGTCCTAGTTGTACATTTGCAGCGGCCGCCCTTCGAGCTGTCTGCGGAGCTCCAGGGTTATCCTGGCTTGCATCCCTCTTGCCAAGTCATGCGCCGTCTGTTCTGGTACGCAAGCCATGAATCTGCCCAGCATCCCTTGAGCTACCCGTAGGGTGTCGTGGCCCGCACTTACCAGGGGCCCGCCCTGCCTTTGCACGGCGCGGCATGTCCTCAGAAGGACTTCGGCGAGGTCGGGGTGCTGCGCGGGCCTGGCCGGCCCTGGCCGCGGGTTCAGAGCCGCCGCTGTGCGTCGCGGGATCGGTTGCTGCGCTGGCGGGCTCGTGTGTAACCCTACCGTGGCGGGGAAGGGGGCTGCTGGATGGGGCCGTGTCCAGGCGCGCGGTGTGCAATGCTCCTGCGGCGAGCTGCAGCTACACGCGCGCCTGTGGCCTGTCAGCCCCCCTGTTGGCGGCCCGTACGTCTGAGTCAGCAGGGGGCATGATAGCGACCCACGTGGGTGCACTGGTGAAGAGGAAGCCTAATTCACCGCTCGGAATAATTTCGACGGCCCCGCCCGCCGCCAGGGCTGCGACCAGGTATTCCCCGGGGTGGATTGTGGTTTCGTAGTCCCTCAGGCCGTCCTGCTGGTCCTCCCTGCGACGGTTGGCGTCGGGGGCATCCCTGCACGCGGCCCTGGCGTTGTCTCGCAGCCAGTCTTCTGTCAGAGCGGGCGGCGCTGCTCGAGTGTTCGCGGGAAGTGGTGCTCCTTTCGGGCTTGAAGGTAGGGGCCGGATCTCGCGAGGAGTTGCACTCCTGCCGATCCAACAGTCGCTGAATAGAGTCTGAGGGTGCTGTGGCCGGGGAGCCAGGAATCGGCCCTCATGGCCCTGTTCTGGGCACTGCCGATCTGTGCTCCGTGATGGTCCCTTGCCGTGACCTCGAGGATTTGGGGGTGTACGGCGCGCCCAGGTGCCTGTCTGATCGCTTCGCGCGCCAGGGCGTCCAGGTGCTCCTGGTGCTCTCTAGGAGTCCCGGCGCTGCGGTGGCTGGGGTCCCTGGCGGGGGTTGCTGGGAAAATTATGACGGTCTGCGCCCCGATCGATACTCGGTTGGTTCCCACGAAGGCGGCCGCCATCGTGTCCGCCGCAGCCAGCCGTATTCTGACCTGCGTCATGTGCCTGTAATCAGATACGTCAGGGAACCAGGCGTACACCGTCGAAACCTGCTCCACGGTGCCAAGGCCCGCGGTTGCCTCGATGGCTTCGAGGACGTCTTCCCGGCGGGATTGCCCCAAGTCGGCGACGTTCCATCCCGGGCGAAACCCGTCCTCTGAGTCAGCCAGGCGGGCGAAGGATGGCCCACCATCCCAGGCGCCCTCCAGCAGTATCCCTCTGGGGGCGAGGGCTTGGTTCGGGTTGCTGCGTCCCGCGACGCGCGGCAGCTCGTCGCGCAGGCGTCGCAGCACCGGAGCCGCTGCCCTCTCGGGCATCCTGAGCAGGAGGAGCCCGGCGCCGCAGATCCCCACTCGATGCCCGAGGGCGCTCCCTGCCGCGGATGCGTTCGCGTAAGCAGGGCATAGTGCTGGGTTTGGGACGGGGATGCGCACGGAGTCGCTAGTTTCATGCCTCCTCCACGTGCAGGCGGTGGCATGATGCGTCGTGGATGCTTGGGCCGCGGCCCGCTGATTGTCGAGCTCGAGCCCGAGTCCTTGGGCCCCGGCCGACGGGCGCGCTGGTTTACAACGGAGCACGCGGTGAAAGAGCTGCTCCAGGCCTTGTGGAAGCAGAAGCTCGTCTTTCGGAAGCTGGATCCTGGTGGTGGTCCAATCGGCGAAGATGCTGGAGCTTTCCAGGTCGGCGAATTCGTCCGGCCATCGGGTGATCTGGGCGACAGCGCTGTCGTTTCCGCTTTCTGGGACCAGGATATGCAGGGCGTCCGCTGTGTTCGCACTGGCTGCGCCCCAGTGTGCCACAATGGAAGGCGGGCGCACTGCGTGCATCGGTCTGTCTGAGATATCGAACTGCGCTGCAATCAGCTGTTGCATAGGGGGGGTCGCGCGCCCTTTCTTGTGCGGGTTCCCGATTGGCACGAGGTGCGTGCTTCTGCTGGCAGTTCTGTAGCCCCACCTTGCGTTGGCCATGGCTGTGAGTTCAGCCGGGCCTGGGCCGCCGGGGCTCGGCACTCCGTCTGCCCCTAGGGCCGGGATCTTGCAGGGGGGCCCCTGCCGCTGAAGCTGCTGCCCAGGCGGCTTCCGTCTGGGAGGCCTGCGTGGCGGCGAGGACTATGATGGGGGTCCGTGCAGCGGATCTGCCTGCGGCCTGAGCACGCTCACTAACCGAGGTTTTGATTTGCTCCCACGCGCTTGGACCGGCCAGGGTGTAGGTGACCTCGGTTTCATCAGCTGCGCTGTGTCCCACGCGCGGTCGCCTCGATGCGACCAGGTCTGCAACGACTTCCCTCGCTGTCGCGGCGAGAAGGGCGGTTGGGGACGTGGGTGGGCCGCGGGCCCTCGGGAGAGCCCAACGCCCGCGGGTGATCAGCGGGGCCTGTATGATTCTGTCCCGTCTGCTTGGGGGCGGCGGAAGATCTGGCTGAGATGGAGCCGGGTCGGTGGGGTCGGACGGGTCCGGGTGGCCTCCCCCGTCTCCCGGGCCTGTGGGGGGCTCGTCGACGTCCATGCCGGTGTCTTCGTTTCCGAGCGCGCTCCGTCTCTCCTGAATGCGGGCATGGATTCCCCTCATGCCCCCAACGGCCACGCATGTGCGAGGCCTTCTGAGGGATACCAGCTGGGCGCGCAGACAGTCCAGCTCGGGGCAGAGCTGTTGCACTGCCTGTGCTAGCTCGCCCAGTCTGATGGCTGGTCTGAGCGGTGGGATAGCGCCGTCGCGAAGCTGCGCCAGTTCGAGAGGGTCGCCTGCCGATTCGCCGTCCGTGTTGTGGGTCTGCTCGGTGCGTCTGACGACTACGCCGCCTCGGTCATCTGTGCGACATTGCGGGCAACGGATGGGCATGGACCTGCCTCCTTCCATGAGCGCCGCAGGCTGGCTGTTCCGCCACTGCCTGAGACAGTCGCTGTGAAACCTGTGTCCGCAAGGGACCAATGCTTCGGCTACTCCTGTGAGCTCTCCACTGCAACGCAGGCATACTGGGCTGTCGTCCCCGAAGTCCCAGGATGGGACGGGGACGGGGCCATCCCCTTCCCCCGGGAGGGTGGCGGCGTCACCATGGCTCCGACTGAGGCGATGCCGTCTCCCAGGCTTTCAATCAGTACGCGGACCATTTTGTTGGCCTCGGTTTGCGTGTAGCATGCCGCCCCGCCCAGTCTCCATGGCAAGGTCCTGATGTGCTCGTTGTCCAGGGTTGCGTAGGTGGGTTGGCTGGTGACTTCGGCGTCCGGTCTGAGCCGGAGTGCGATGTCAGCCGGGGCGTGTACCCCTGCCAGGGGGAGCCACCTGGCGATGACCTCGCACGGCCTCGGGCCCAGGCCTGTCACCTGCAGACCAGGCCTGAGCAAGGGTAGGTAGTGGGGGGCAAGGCACAGCCAGATGGCTCGGGATATCCAGCTTCCCGGTTCTCTTCCAGGGTCTTCTTCGATCAGCGCTCCGTGGGCCAAGCTCTGCGCCTGGTCCCCGCTTATAGACGATCTATCCTCCGGGGTGTGCGTGGAGCGCCTGCCATTCTGCTCGTCGTCTCTTTGCCTAGCGCCGAGAAGGAAGATGGCGCGATCCAGGCACTCTTCTCTGGCGCCGTCATCGGGGCCCAGGGTTGGCAGGGACGTAGCAAAGGCGCCGGTGGCAGGCCCCCTGCCCAGTAGTTGCCGAATGTCGGCATGCCACGGGGTGGCGGTGCGCTGTTCGCCCTGCTGCCGCAGGTCGGTTGCTCTGGATGTCCTTCTGCCGAGGGGAAGGTGTCCTGCGTGGGTGCGGATGGCCCTATTGGTCCTAGCCTGCACGTCGGTCTGCCTGTCGCGCATCCTTTCCGCTCGGACACACGCCCCGGCTTCCGCTGCCTGCCTGTCGCCTGAGAGAATGCCGCTCTGCAGCGCTCCGCGCGGGTCTAGCCACTCCATCATGTACTCCTTCCTGTAGCCTGTGGGGGATGTGCCCTCCAGCGCGCGGGGCATCGGCGCGGGGCGCTGGGGGGCCACCTGCAATCCTTCTGGCTTTGCACGCGATAACGGACTGGGCGCCCTGGTGGGAGCGCACTGCTTGACCGCTCCACCGGGCGGCAACTGTATCGATGATGCTGTTGTCCACCCCGGTGTCTCGGAAAGCGCGTCTCAGCGCCCTCCCGCCGCGGTCGGTAGCGGTGCCCCAGACGAAAGGGACCAAAACGCTGCTCCATGTCAGCCGGCACTCGGTCGGAAGCCACCAGGTCGCGCATTCTCCTGAATTCGTCGGTAAGGGCCCCGCTGCGCCGCTGCTCGTCGACGCTGAGGTCGAGGTCGTCGTCGTGGAGGTTGCTCCTGCTGGCTGGTGCTGCAGTCGTGGCGCGGGCGGGGGGAGGGTCAGCGTCTTGGCCGGCCCTAGCGCGGCCCTCGCTCCGCGCGCGTGCGTGGGCGACAGGGCTTTCGGCGCCAGCGGTTCGCTCGGATCTTCACCTTCTTGTCGCAGCTTCGACGACGAGCTGGCCCACGGTGCTGCCAGCCCCAACATGGGCGCGCATGGGGCGCCCTTCGCGCCTTGCCGTGGCTTGGAGCGCGCCGCGCATCACCTCCGCCGCTTCCATGGGCACGGCCCTCCTCCGCTCGCTGTCGTGGGGTGGTGCATCGAGGATGGCCCGCTCGAGGTAACGGCCCCCGATCTGGGTCGCGATCCACGTCAGGTCTGGCCACTCGACTATTGTGCCATCGGAGAGGGTGGTGCGGCGCCCGTTGGAGATGCCGATGGGGGGCGCGGGCGTTGTTCTGATGCTGGGCCTGGCGATCACCGGTGGGAACCAGCTGCCCAGCTCCACCTGCGCCGGGCATGCCTCGGTCAGGTCCCTATGCACCTGCACGCGTTGACAGCCCACTGGGTGGGGGCAGCGCATAGCTGCGCTAGCGCTGCCACTGCCGCGCGGAGCCAGGGTTCTTCTCCTAGGCCCCGGTTGCTGAGGACTCGGCCGCTGATCCAGACGTCTGGGCATGTGGCCATGTGTCTCCACGCGCCGAGTAGCTCGCCGACGAGCCAGGATGCGGCGTGGCCCACTGCGCCTGGCGCTCGGGGCGTGTACGAGTGCTCTGCTATCGGGGCGCATCTGGATCCAACCCTGGCCAATTGAAAGGAGAGGTCTTGTCCCAGGGCGTCCAACGGGTGGCTCGGTGGCTGGTAGGTGTCCGAGGCTAGCTCGCTATCCATGATGCTCCGGGGCACGGCCAGTCGTCGGCGAGCGACGCAGGAGCGCACCCTCGGCCCCCTAAGCTGCCAGGCCCCGCAGAAATCGCAGCGGGCGGTGGGGCAGGAGAAGTCGCCGAATAGCAGGCGATGGGCCGCGGTGTTGGAGGGCCATGGGCCGGTCGAAGGGACCCCGCCCTGCACGGATACACCTGGGGCGCCCGGCCCGCGGGGGGCGATGCCCTCCAGAGCGGGCGTTGCCCAGGGAACTGGTCCAAGGCGTTCGTATAGTGCTCGAGAGAGAGAGAGAGAGAGAGAGAGAGAGAGAGAGAGAGAGAGACAGACAGAGAGAGAGCGCGTCGCCCCCCCGGCAGCTGAAAGTTCCTCTGTTGTCCGCCCGGGTCCTCGCGTCGCTGTGGACGGGGAGGTGCATGATGTTGTTTCTGTGTTCGCGCGCTATCACTCTGTATGCTCTGGCCCGAGTTTCGCCATCCATGGGGTCCACTGCGCCATCGGGCCTGCCTGGTCCGAACATGCCCCTGGGGACCGGGTCAAGGCAAGCTCTGGCGGGGGCGAGAAAGGTGTCTGGCAGTGGGCTGTCTGCGGCAGCCATGCCGAGATCGCAGTTGTGCGCGGCCGCGGCCGTGGCCTCGCATTCGAGTCGTGCCAGCTGCAGCTCCATGGGGCTTTCGTTGTCGCTGTCGAATCTCCTGGCGTGGATCAAGGGATCGCGTGTGCCGCCGGCGAATCGGAGGGCGAGTATATGCGCCGGGTCTGGTCGGATCCCCCCTGGTCTGCCCTCGCGGTCGGCGCTCGTGATTGACCAGACTAACCCCGAGAGGCCCATGAGCGTCGAGATGCTTGCGGCATCTAGGCGGGTCGGGGCTGGAAGCCCGTCGCCTGGGTCGGGGGGCGCTGTCCGCAGCGGGGAGTTTGGGTGCGCGCCAGGGTGGCCAGGGCGGCGCCAGTTCCAACTGTGACGCACCAGCATCTCGAGGTTGCGGTCCTGCACGGGGGCGCGTTCGGCCCCTCTGTTCGCAAGCTCGCGCCAGGGACTTTCAATGTGCTGGTATCCCCACAGAAGTGCCCCCATGGTGCCTCCTCTGCCTGTGCACCTGGGGCATGCGACCCGCGGGCCGCTGGCCGGGCCGTCGCTCTCGCGGCTTTGCCGCCAGCCGGTATTGGCGCACCCCGTGGCGCCCATCCACCGTGCGCGGGCGTCAATGCAGCGCTGTATTCTTCGGGCGTCACATTCGGCGCCGCTCGGTTCGGGATCCGACGGCTCATCGCCGCCCGCGGCGGCGAAGTGGTCGTCGGGGGGCCAGTCCGGAGACCGCGGGCAAGCCGGGGGGCCCTCCGCAGGGGGGGGCGCATCCGGAAGGACAGCGGGTGGGCATGGTTCGTCCCCTTGCGAGCCAGAAGAAACGGGGGAAGGAACGGGGGGCCCGGTGGGCGGGGGGATAGTGGGAGGGGAGTGAGGGGGGGCGATCGGGGGGGCGACGGCGCACTGCCCTGGGACAGCGGGCGGTTGATCCTAATCGGCGGGGGCGGGCGCGCCTGCCCGGCGCGGGCAGCCCGTCTGCCCTAGTAGCGCGGCGATTGGGGCCCCTGGCTGATTGCGAATCCAGGCGAGCGCTGCCGCCTGGCCCGCCGCGGCGGCTGCGGCGGCAGCCGCCGCTCCGGCCGCGGCGGCGGCTGCGGGCGACAGCGCCGCGGCTCGCGCAACCGCGGCGGCGGTCGAGGCGCGGCGGCCGCGGCTGGCCGCGGCGACGGCTTCGGCTGCGCTCCTAGCAGGTTCCCTGCAGAGGGTCCTCAGTCCTCGGCTGGGCGCACCGAGGCGTTCCTCCGAAGTCCCCTGTGGTGGGTCTGCTCTGCGCGAGCCCTGCTGCTCTGGGGGCGGCCCCTCCGCGCGGGCGCCTTCTTGGGCTGGCTGCGCTGACTGCCCGGGAGCCCCCGCTGGGTCGGCGTCGCCAGGGGTTGGCCCGTCAGGGTCTCTGCTGCTGATCGCGACCGCATCGATGTAGCCCGGGGGAGGGCCTTCCACGTTCATTGGGGAGGGATCCACCTGCCCGGGGGAAGCCCGCTGGGTCGGTGTAGCCGAAGTTTGGCCCCGCGGGGTCGCGGCTGCTAGCGACGACCACGTCGGGGGAGGCTGGGGGCGAGTCCCCCACCTCCATCGGGGAGGGCTGTCCTTCCACCGCGCTGCTGCCCGATCCAGGGCGCGGGCCTCCGATGGCTGCGGAGGCCCTGTCGGGAGGGCGTGCGCCTTCCCGCGGTACCCCCCCCCCAGGGCGGCCGCGGGCCGCTGTTCCCGCGCTCGGCGCCGCACTGTTGGCCCTGCCCTGACCGCGAGGAGGGGTCTCTGACGCGGCGGGGCCTGCGGCGTCTGGGTCGTTTGCCACGGCGGTGCCCCCAGGGGTATTGGAGGCCTCTGCGGTAGCAGGGCCCTGCGTTCACTCGTTCCCCCTCGAGGCCGCGCCCGCTTCCATTCCGCAGAGCGCGCGTCTCTGTGCAGCCCGAGCGTCGTCGCGTGAGGTCTGAGCACTGCTGCGCGCCTCGCTGCGAGCGCCTGCGCCGCGGCTGCCGACTGCCTCTGCGGGGCGATGCTGCGAGCCGCGCGCTGAGGAGCTACCAGGGGGGGGGGGGGGCGGGGGCTCGTCGCTACACCACTTCCTTCTGGCATAGCGGGCCCTGTTTCTCCGGGGACCGATGAAACCGACGCCCCGTTCTCCTCTGGCCCAGCGGGCCCTGCTTCTCCTTGTGAGCCCGATGAGACTACCGCTGCGTTCCCTTCTGGCAAAAGGGGCCTCGCTTCTCTGCGAAAGGTCTGCTGGCCGCCAGGGGTGCCCGCGAGGGCGTCGGGGCTCGGACATCGGGGTGCAGGGGCGCCTCGTTCGCCCGCGGAGGGGGGAGGGGGAGCGCGCGCGACCCCGGGGGGAATGTCGCCGAAGAGGGCTGCCGTACCGGCCGATGCGACCGTCACTCCGTTCCCTTTTGGCCTAACGGGCCCTGTTTCTCCTCGCGAGGTCCGCTGGCCGCCAAGGGTGCCCGGCGGGGCATCGCGACTCGGACGTCGGAAAGCTGGAATTCCTCGCTCGCCCGCGGGAGGGGGGGGGGGGGGGGGGCGCAACTCTGGGGGAACCTGTCGCCGCAGAGAGCTGCCGCGCCGACCGATGAGACCGTCACTGCGCCCCCTTCTGGCCCAGTGGGCCCTGCTTCTCTTTGCAAGGTCTGCTGGCCGCCAGGAGGCCCATTCGGGCATCGGGACTCGGACGTCGGAAGGCGAGAGCGCCTCGCCCACCTGAAGGAGAGAGGGGGGCGCAACTCTGAGGGGGCCTGCCGCCGCTGAAGGCTGCCATGCCTGCGCCAGCTGGAGAGGCGCCGCAGGGCCCCCCTCCGGGGGCAGTTGGGCGGAGCCCAGGTAGGGCGCCACCGCCCGCTGACCCCGCAGCTGGGGCGTCAAGGTGGAGGTCCGCTTGATGGGCGCCCTGAGCACCGCCTGAGCTTGGGGCCCTGGCGGCGGGGTCGTAGACACGATGCTGACCCTGGTCTCTGAGATCGGGATTGGGGCGAGGGCCCCCCGCAATGCCGGCGCCCGCGGCGCCGGCGCCGCCGCGCGCGCTCCCCCCGGGGGAGAGAGAGAGAGAGAGAGAGAGAGAGAGAGAGAGAGAGAGAGAGAGAGAGAGAGAGAGAGAGAGAGAGAGGAAAAAAAAAAAAAAAAACAAAAAGAGAGAGAGAGAGAGAGAGAGAGAGAGAGAGAGAGAGAGGAGAGAGAGAGAGAGAGAGAGAGAGAGAGAGAGAGAGAGAGAGAGAGAGAGAAAGAGAGCCGCTGGAGGGCCCCTGTGGTTGGAACGGAAGGGTGGGGGAAATGGGGTCGAAGGTGAGGGGCGGGGGGGCGGCGCTGTCTTGCGTGCCAGGGCTGCCAGGAACAACGGATGCGACTGACGGCCGTTTCTTCTCTTGAGTCGGTCAGGCTTGTCCCGCGGGACCCGTCCTCTCCTCGGCTAACGGCCGAATTCTCATTCCTCCTTTCACCGGGGTCTGCGGGATCGATCGGGGGATCCGACGTGGGATCGGTCATTCTGAAGTCGGTCGGACCCCTCCCGGAGCCTGGGGGCGAGGGCTGTCCGGGGGGAATCTGGGACAGGGTGTTATCCGGGGGGGGGGGGGGGGGGGGGGGGCTGCAGCCAGCGCGTGGCCCCCCAGGTCCTGCAGTAGGTGGGCTCGTACCCCCACCCTGTCGCTCATCAACCCTATCGATATCGCGATCGGAAGTCCCCTCCTCCATGGGGCTAGGCGCGGCCTGGCGCCTCGCCAGGTGCTGCGCCGCGAGCGCGGGCGGCACGGAATCGAACGGGGCCTGGGGGGCCGCGGGCGGGCGCGGCGGGGGCCGCGGAGGCCCGGCGGTGCGTCGGGCGCCCCCTCGCGAGCGGGGGATCCCCGGAGACGGCTTGAGCCAGGCTACGGAGGCTGGCGGGGATGCGCGAAGCGCCAATAACGATCTACCCGTGTCATCGTCCACCTTATTTTTCTTATGTTTCTCCCTTCTCCTCCTCGTCTTCCTCTTCCTCCACATCCGCTTCTGCTTATTATCGCTATCGTCCTCCTCCTCCTCCTCCTTTATCCTTAATCTTCCTCGCGACTGCAGCCGCATGGATGCCGTGCCGCGGCGCTTTATTTGTCAAACGCAATCATCCCGCCAACCAATGACGTGGAAATTATGCCGTCGATGTTTGTCTTGGACAACTCAATCAAGGAAGAACAACGGCATCAGCATAACCTTTCGGAGCTCCGCGCGGATGAAAGAATTGGGCGCGGAACTCCCGCAAATTATCTTTACGTTTTTGATTTCTCCTTCGGCGCGACGCCTCCAGCGCCGAAGTCCGCGGGACTCCGCGCGGAAACCATGCTGCTGCGAGGGGGCCGCCGCCACAGACCCAACAAAAGCTGCCGACGGCGAGTGCGCCGGACGGCGCGGCGATGACAGCAAGGAAGGCCAGGGTAGAACGCGGACTGCCAAACCGATGCGGGCACGGCGGGCGGGCGTGCATGCAGCAAACTACACAGACGCGAGCGCATCAAATGACAAAACGGCTCGCCAGCAAATGCCCCACGGAAATTCTGCACATCCCTGATTGGCCCTAGGGGCCCGCAGAGTGCCTACTCTGAGTACCTCCACAAATTTCAGCTGCGCCAGAAGCCTCCCGCACCCCAGGGTGCCCGCACCGACTTGACAAGGGGTGCGGCACCCCCCGCGCCGTCCAGCCTGGCGGTGCCAGTCTGAGCCGACGCGCGGGGCGCCTGGGATGCAAGTACCCCCAGGAGCGGGAGGGCGGGGCGAAAGCGCGCGCGCCGTCCGCCACGGCGGGACGCAAGCGCACATGCCTGCGAGATGCAAGCACCAATGCTTGCACATCGCACGACCCCGAGGCGCGCCGCGAACCGCCCCGACGCGATCCCCGCGGCGCGCCTGCACGGGGCGTTCGACGCAAAGCGAGCAGAAGAGCAGACTAGCCACGCGCGTGACGACGCACCCCCCTCGCGCGCGGGCCCTTCGCGCGGGGCCGCGCGCCGCGAGGCACGTGCCGTCGCTCCCCCCCCCCCCCCCTCGCGCGCGCAGGCCCTTCGCGTGGGGCCGCGCGCCGCGAGGCACATGCTGACGCCCCCCCGCCTCGCGCGCGCGGGCCCTTCTCGTGGGGCCGCGCGCCGCGCGGCGCAGGCAAGCGGGAGGCGGCCCGCGCGCCCAGCTTGCCCGCCCGCGCGCGGGCCAGGCGCGGGCGCGAAATTTGTGCCCGCGCACAACGCAGCACAAGGGAGCGCGCGCGCTCTCGATGGCGTTGGGCGCCCGCCGCAAATTTCAGCTGCGCCAGAAGCCTCCCGCACCCGAGGGTGCCCGCACTCACTTGACAAGGGGTGCGGCACCCCCCGCGCCGTCCAGCCTGGCGGTGCCAGTCTGAGCCGACGCGCGGGGCGCCAGGGATGCAAGCACCCCCAGCCGATGCATGCTGGTGCACCGCGCAGCGGCGACGCGCGCGGCACGCGCACCCCTTGCGAAACGGGCGTTGCGTGCGGCGGCGCCGCGGTGTTGCGACACGCAGCGGCGGAGGCGTACGCGCGAGGACGTCGCGCGACGCCTGGGTCGCCATTGCCTAGGCAAGTTCGTCCTCGGACTCAGCTAGATGCGCCTCGACCACGGCGCCGAGTTCGAGTTGCGTCAAATCGAGGTACGACAGGAACGCGGGCGAGGACCATTCGCCCGCTTGAAGGATCTCGCGCAAGGTGCCTCCCCTCTGCTGGAGGTCCAGTGCGTGCCCGCGCCGCAGGTCGTGCGTGCGATAGAGCGCCGCGTCTTTGACGCCGAGCTGACCGAGGAGAAAGCGCAGCGTGCTCAGCGAGCTGGCCGCGCTAATGTCCGCGAACGGCCTGGTGCCCACGGGCAGGTCCGCGAACCATGCGCCGAGCGCGTGGACCGGGCACGTCTTGGTGCAGCGCGCGCACCAGCACGCTCGCTGCAGCACGGACCAGAATTGCTTGTTCTTGCGGCGCGCCAATTTGAGCTGCAGGAGGCCGTCGCACAGAATGAGGGAAGCCCCTGCGCCCTGACGAAAGGCGACGCCGTCGAACGAAATGCCCAGGGCCTCCGAGGGAAGGCGCAAGAGAAACACGTACGTGACAAGAAAGAGCTGCGCGAAAACGGCGGACTCGCGCCGCTCTTTTGCCAGATTTAGCAGCGCGCAAACTGCGTCCTCCCTGATGAATGCGGGCGCCCTGGGCAGGAAAGCGCCGCGCTTGCGAATCGCGCATTTGGCGCGGCGAAGGGGCGTGTCACGAAAAACGTCTACAGGGAGATCGCAAACCTGACAAGCCAGCTTGACGTGAGAGACATAGTTGGAAAAGGTCTGGTCGGAGCGAAACAGCAGCGACCACGCGAGCAACCCGTCGGCAGACGGCGGCAGCTCGCGCCCGTGCAGCGCAAGAGCCTCGCGCGCGAACGCGATCCATGCTGCCACGCCGCTCTTGAATGAGGCGATGGAGCGCGGGCACGCGCCCAAGAGGGCCGCTGCGCGCGCCGAAGACAACCACTCAGCGACGCTCACTGGGCCTTCCTCGCTGTCAAGCCGCCGGCGAAGATAACGGAGCTCCGCGCGCGGGCCCCCGCCGCACTGCGGCGCGCGGGCCCCCTGCGCCTCCGCAATCCTTGTCTCGAGGAGCGCGTCAACGGCACTGCCCCCGGCGGCCTGCGCCCGCGCCGGCACCGGCCTCTGGACTTGCGCTGCCCCCTGCGCGCGCACGCGGGCGCGATGCAGCAGGGGCGCGGCGCGAAGTGCGCGAACCTGACGGCTTGACGCGAGTGCGATAGCTTCCCGAATGCAACGCTTTTGGCCGCCGTCGAGGTCCGCGCCCAGGAATTGGAAATCTTTGAATTTGGCCCCAGCGAGCGCGGACGGGCGCGACACGCTTTCGGCGGCGAGCGCCGCCGCGATCGCATCGAACCACGCCGCATCGTGCCTGCCTTGGCCCGCGGCTCTCTCCAGGAAGACACGCGTGGAAGCGGCGTGCCCGGCCATTGCCGTTCCGACGGACGGCGCGCGCCAAGCAATGCCTCTGCCGCCGAGCCCTGCTTGCCGAGCGCACGTGGAGCGGCTGCGCTACGCGCGACCTTCGCGGACGCAACACGAAAACGAGCAAAACAACATTCATGCGCGCGCGCCGACGCAAGACGATTTGGCGCGCAAGCCGAACTGTCGGCCGACGGGCGCTCACGCGCGGCGCAGCGACACCCGCGCGGCCGAAAGAGATGCCCAGGCATCAGGCTTCCAGAATGCCTCGCTAAGACGCGGCAGCACGAAAGAAGCGCCGATCTCGCGAAGGAGCCAGCACTGCTCCCGCGACGGCAAATCGGCAACGTTTAGCTTCGAGGGGACGCGGTCGACGCGGAGCGAGACGCGCAATTGCGCCGCCTGCAGCCACAAAGAATTGATGAGACACGTATAGCCCCACTCTTTGGAAGCGCCTTTCCGCGTGGCAGCCTCGGCACCAACGTTGTCGGACCAGAGGCGCACGCGCCTGCCCGCGAGCGCGTTGCTGAATGTGGAAAGGCCAAACGCGATCGCAAGAAGCTCGAGGGACATAATCTGCGCATCGCCCCTTTGCTTGAAATGGCGCAGAACGCAATCGGGGGGAGCCCAATCGGAGTAGGAAGCCCGCCCGTCGAGGAAGAGCACAGCCGCGACGCGGGGCGGCGTGCTGCGCGCGTCGACAAAGAGCTGCGCTGCCTCGCGCTGATCTGGTGCCCAGACACGGGTCTCGCAGAGCTCCAGCGCTAAGATTTCTGCCCACCATTCGAGTGCGACGCGCAACTGCTGCGGCACCACCACGCCGCACTGCTTCGAGTGGGCGAACAAGGGCCGGATGAGCGCGCGCCCGATGCGATGGAACATGCCCGAGCATGCCCACATCAGGGCGCTCGCAAGCTTTGCCGCGTCCCCTGGCCGCAAAACGCCCGAGGAGAGCGCGTCGCCAATGCGACCGCGCCACTTCTTGACCTTGTCGGGCGACGGAGTGCACGAGAAACCGCCGTGGTCTGCGCGGACCTGAAGGCCCAGGACGACAAGCGGCATGCCCGCGGCGACCTTGTCCGCCGCGATTGCAGAGGGGCCGAGGATGCAGCGCACGAGCCGCACGATGCACTCGAGCGCATGCTCGGCGCATGCCGCGCGCTCGGCGCCAAAGAGGTCATCGACGAAACGCAGCATGGGAATGAACAGTAGGCGACGCACAAGGTGCGAAATGAGCGCGCCGACCCTTTCCCACGCATGCGCGGACGCGACGGCGCCGAAGGGCATGGCTAGGTGCCCTGCCACATGGGCCACGCCCTGCGCGAGGAAAACGAAGAACAGGAACCGGCGATGCATCGGCATGGCGGGAAGCCTGCGGAAGGCCGAGTCAATGTCGGCTTTGTAGAACATGATGCGTTCGCGCGTGCCCTGCGCCACGCCCCTGGCGACGCGATACAGCGCATCGATGGACTCGGGGCGAAACTTTTCGCCTGCCGAGGTGCACCCGTTCACTTTCGCGCGAGTAAGATCGTCAACAGCCCGAACGCGCATGTCGCCATTGGGCCGCGTTTGCACAACCCCGAAGCGCGGCGACAAGACGTTTGCACTGAGGTCGGCCTGCGCAGCCGTGACAGGCTGGGTCACGCGACCCATGCGCGCTTCTTTGAAAGACTGCTGCAGCAACGTCGCCGAATGAGCGTCCTCTTTGAGGGACGCCAGCAACGCGCGGTTGGCTTGAGCGGCGCCCCCTAGCACGGTTGAGACCGGCTGCGCGTCGGGACGCTGCACGGGCACGCCGCTTCCCGAGACTGGGAGCGGGCCCACCGCTGGCGCGCCGCGGCGAAAGAATTCTATGCGCGCGGCGTCCTGGAAATCGGTGCGAGCGGCGAGCGCCTCTATTAAAGGGCCGTTGACGCCAGTCGCCACCTTGCGCACGCCTGCATCGGCCCCTACATGCCAGCGGGCTACTTCGCCCGACACGTGCAGCGCCCGCGCCTCAGCTTCAATGTCGCAGATGAAGCGCTCGCGTTCGGCATTAATCTGGTCCGATTGGCGCGCGTTCACCCATTCCACCGCGGCCCAGACGTCTGCGCTGACGTCAACGGCTGGCTCGAAATCGACTTGCTCACGGCACGCGTCGTCGACGAATTGTAGCTTCCCCACATCGTCGGCGTTCACCTGGCGAGGCGCGCGAGCAGCCCAGTCGTTCGCCGCCTGCAAGGCGGAGTTCGACATGCAACATTGCGGACCGCGCGATGCGCGCGGGGCCTGCGTCGAGGACGCGCCGCGAGACCGTGAGCGCCGCCAGACTGGGGGAGCTGGCGGCGCAGGAACACGCCCCGACGGCGGCGCTGGTGGAGGCGGCGGCAGCCGCCCGCGCATTGCAAACAAACGCGACGAACAAAGTAGCCTCGATCGCGTCGGGTCGCAGCAAAAGCTGAACGGCGGACCTGAACGCGAGCGCGCGGAACGACCCGCGTGTGCCGCGGCCGCTGCAATATGACATGGCGCGCGAGCCGAACTGTCGGCCGTTTCATTGCCCGCGCAATTTCGGCGCGGACCGGCCCAAGCATCGCGCCGCATTGCTTTGCGTAGGTTGCGAAGAGTGAGAAGGCATCGCGCCGACTATTGTTCGGCTAAATTCGCATGCACCGCGCGCCGACAAGTGTTCGGCCCCCGCGCTGTCACTCTTGACACCGCGCGAGCCCGCGCGCCACCGCGTGCTCCGCGCGCCCGCGGCCCCCTTGCGCCCTGGAGCTGCGGCGCTATGGGCGGGCCCTCTTGACGGCCCTCGGGGGCGTGCGCGGCTTGCGATTCACCTCCCCGCCGCGATCCGCTGCGCCCCAGCTGTGCCCGTGGTAATCGCCCGCCGAGCCCCAGCTGTTCCAGCGCTTTCCCGACCATTGCGCGCTCTTGCCACCGCTCGCGGAGCCGTGGCCCTTCCCCGCGGCGGCTTTGCCCGTCGCCACCTGCGAACGCGCCGCGCGAAAGAATAGGTGGGGAGTGGGGGCTGCTGCCCCGCGCGAGCCGACGCGACGAGGGGGCCTGGGCGCTCTTGGTGCCGCCCTTTGCCGACGACTCAGCCGGCGCCGCCTTGGCTGCGGCTTCGTCGGCATCGTAAGCCTCCTCTGCGCGATTGAGAATGGCGGTGTCCACGCGCTTCGCCGCGCGATCTGCCTGCGCGCAACCGGCGCGGCCAACGCGGCGCGGAAACACATTCGCAAGAAAACGCGTGCGGGCCGCGAAGGTCGGGTCGCCAGAGCGCGAGCGTTCCGCCCAATCTTTGCGGGCCTGCTCGTCATAATAGACCGCGAGCTGCACCCGCCGCTTGTTGCGGGCCGCCCCGAGGCCCACCGCCATGCAGACGTCGCGATGGGCTGCGGCCGCGGCGTAGCTCAGCTGGCCGGTGGCGTGGGCACCGACCGCGTAGCGACTCCACGCGAGGTGCCATTGGCTGAGCGTCGGCATGACGCGCTTGGGCGTCGCCTTCGCCCCCATGGCCTCGCGCGAGGAAATAGGCGCGGCGCGAGCGCGCGCGACGGTGAGGCGCTGCGCCTGTGCTAAGTTTTTCAGGTCCTCCGAAAGCTTGGCTTCGTCTTCGTCGGCATCGCGAAGCGCCCCGGCGAGGTGCTGCGGCAGCCACCTGGCTAGCTTCACGTTGACGGAACCTTTTTCGATGCCGCGCTTTCGAAGCTTGGCCATTTCGCTGGCAAGCTCATCCACGAGGTCGGAGCTACGCCGCAAGTGTCGCGCGCAAAATGGCGCGCGCCCCCCGCCGTGGCAAGCCGCGCATCGCCTGGGCAGGAGGTCGCTGGGCAAGCCTTCGAGGCTCGCGGTCTTGAGCGCGGCACAAATGTCCACGTGGGCCGCCGCGGGCGCCTGCGACGCGACGCGCGCGACGTCGCGCGGCGGCGGGCGCGCGCTGTCGCGTCGACAAGCCTCGCCCTTCTTTTGGAGAAACGCGAGGAGGGCGGCACTGGCGCCCCCGCTGGCCGATCCCGCGGCCGTCTGCAGCTCCTTCATATCACCCTGCGCGCGAGCGTGCACGCGCGCGCCGCTCGCGCTGCGCGGGAACGTCGGCCTTCTCGCGCCCGGCCAACTTGATGGCCGCGCGGACGCAGCGCTTCTCGCCGCCATCCAGATCGGCATTCTGGAAGCGGAAGTCCTCAAACTTGGCCCCGGCCAGCTCTGAGGGCACGGTGATGCTCTCGGCTGCCAGCGCCGCTGCGACCGAGTCGAACCAGGCGGCCTCCTGCGCGCCCGCCCCCTCGACGCGCTGGAGAAAAGCGCGAACAGTCTCCGGCGCGGCTTCGGCCATCGCGAAGCAGTGCGTTGCGCGCGCGCACAGCACAAGACTCAGCCGTTGCTGCGCTTGACGCTGACGGAAAGGTGACGCGACGACGCGAAGGGAGCGCCCACGCTGCGGCGCAGGCCGCATTGGCCGCGCGTGGCCGCTCTGGGCCGACGGACAATAAGCGCCCGTAAAATGCCAAGCCGTAGTGGCCTGCACCAGAGCCACTGAGCGCTGGGGCCGAATGGGCCCGCGCGTTTGCGAGGGCCGATTTGGCCCCGCACGGCCACTTGGGGCCGACGGGCAATATGCACCCGTGCGAAAGCAAGCCGTATTGGCCTGCAGCGGCGTATGAAGCCGGTTGGGTCCAGGAGCAGCCAGACGCTTGGGCCGACTGGGCCCGCGCACCTGCGAAAGCCGTATTGGGCCCGCATGGCCGCGTGGGGCCAACGGACAATATGCGCCCGTATAATGACAAGCCGCATTGGCCTGCGCCGGAGCATTTGCGAAGGCCGTATTGGCCCCGCACGGCCACTCGGGGCCGACGGACAATATGCGCCCGTGCGAAAGCAAGCCGTATTGGCCTGCACCAGCGTTGGAAGCCGACTGGGTGCAAGAGCAGCCAACAGCTTGGGCCGACTGGGCTCGCACACCTGCGAAAGCCGCATTGGCCCCGCATGGCCACGTGGGGCCGACGGACAGCATGCGCCCGTATAATGACAAGCCGTATTGGCCTGCGCCGGAGCACTTGCGAGGGCCGTATTGGCCCCGCACGGCCACTTGGGGCCGACGGACAATATGCGCCCGTGCGATAGCAAGCCGCATTGGCCTGCACCGGCGTTGGAAGCCGATTGCGAAAGCGCGCGCGCCGTCCGCCACGGCGGGACGCAAGCGCACATGCCTGCGAGATGCAAGCACCAATGCCTGCACATCGCACGACCCCGAGGCGCGCCGCGAACCGCCCCGACGCGATCCCCGCGGCGCGCCTGCACGGGGCGTTCGACGCATGCGAGCAGAAGAGCAGACTAGCCACGCGCGCGACGACGCACCCCCCTCGCGCGCGGGCCCGTCGCGCGGGGCCGCGCGCCGCGAGGCACGCGCCGTCGCTCCCCCCCCCCCTCGCGCGCGCAGGCCCTTCGCGTGGGGCCGCGCGCCGCGAGGCACATGCTGACGCCCCCCCGCCTCGCGCGCGCGGGCCCTTCTCGCGGGGCCGCGCGCCGCGCGGCGCAGGAAAGCGGGAGGCGGCCCGCGCGCCCAGCTTGCCCGCCCGCGCGCGGGCCAGGCGCGGGCGCGAAATTTGTGCCCGCGCACAACGCAGCACAACCGAGCGCGCGCGCTCTCGATGGCGTTGGGCGCCCACAAAAATTCTGGGGCCCCAGACTACAAGGGCACCCCAGACTACAAGGGCCCTCCCCCCGGACTGCACGGGCCGCCCCCGAGGACTACAACGGCCCCCCCCCGGACTACCTGACCCCCCCCGGGACTACAATGACCCCCCCAGACTACAAGCACCCCCCCCGAACTACAATGACCCCCCGCGAAGATCACGGTTCCCCCCCCCCCCCCGGACTACAAGAACCCACCCCCGGACTACAAGGCCCCCCCCCGGACTACAAGGGCCCCCCCAGACTACAATAACCCCCCCTGGACTACAGGAGCCCACCCCCGGACTTCAAGGGCCCCCCCCCGGACTACAGGGGCCGCCCCCGGACTATTGCGCACCCCTATAACTTTTGAGGTACTCAGAGTAAGGCACCTTAGGACCCTCAGAGATAGACGAAAAAAGTTGCCCCAATTTTGCCGACGGCAAGATTTCTAATTGTGCCTAGTGTAGAGCGACGCAGGGGATATGCTTCTTCCCCCATCAGGCCAAGACGAAGCCAGGACGAGGATCAATTTGCGTGGAGATAAATCGAACATCTCTTAGTCCCGACGGATTTCTGGAGGACGTCTCGGGCGCCGCGGCCCTGGAACGCTTTGGAGAGCGTTCCGGAACGCGCTGAAACGGCCTGTTCCTCGTCCTGGCCCCGTCCGAGAGGCTTGCCCAGCAAAAGTATCCGTCCTGTGTGTGGAGCATCTGGGGCTGCGGGTCTCCAAGTCCGTGGATTGGACTACCATGGCTGGTACTCCTGGGATCACTTTGGTGGCATAACGTTGCACTCCGATTCAGTGGTGCTCTTCTTCCTCTCGGACGTCGACCTGGTGACGTGGCGCGTCCTTTCCTGCAGTTTGTGAGGCTGGTGTTCTCGAAGCGCCGCTGACGACTCCACCACCGGCTTTCTTCCTCCCGGGACTTCACCACCGGGCTCCTGTCCAAGGTGTACCTTTTCCTGCACGTCCATTTCGGCACCGCCTGATCCCTGGGCTTCGCCCTCTCCTGGCCGCGTGAGGCCCCGCCTTCTTCCGCCCTTTCTCTGCTAATTAAAGCTGTGCGCGTCCCGCTTAGCTTTCAGCGGAAGAGGTTCGCTCTCGCCCTGCAGATCAAAAAAGTGTGGAGCAACTGGTGGGTGCGCGGCCTGCGCCGGCCTCGGGTTCTTCAAGGGTCTTGTCTTCCCCTGTGGTTTTTGACAGGCCCGCCCGCCCTGTATTCCCCAGGCTCGTTGGTCTTGCTTCCTCTTTCTGCTTTCGAGGAGGCGTTCTCTGGGGTGCCAAGCATTGCCAATGAATGCCGAGCAGTACCAAGAACCGCCAAGCAAAGCCGAGCGATGCCAAGCATCCCTAGGCAAAGGAATGCCGAGCAACGCAAAACAGTGCAGAGCAATGCTTATTTAAAGCAATGCTAAGCATTTTCAAGCAATGCCAGGCAACGCAAAGCAAGGCCAAGCAATGCAATCCAAAGCAAGACCAAGCAAAAAAAGTCAATTCCACGAAAGCTACGCAATGCAACACAATACCAAGCAATGCCAAGTAATGCGAAGCAGCGCCACGCAATGCCAACCAAGATGACAACGAATGTCAAGCAATGCCAAACAAAGGCAGGTAATGCCACTTAAGGAGCGTTCCCCAAATTGGGGTCGCGCCGTGTCTATTTTCGCGAGATGACGCTGCAACCTTGAGCCGTTGCTCGGGCAAGCTGCCAAGGATGCACAATGATTACGAAGAGACGAGGGCGCTCACTGGCGACTTTACGCGCATGCAGCTCACGCGCGAATGTCTGTATAACCGACCACTTTTGGTGACGCCGCTCACTAATTACACCCTGCCAATATCAACATATTGATTGGTATCTTGCCCATCCAAAGCGAGCATCGCTCTCGGTACCAATGCAAGAGTTCATCCTCAACAGTGTAGCTTGCTGTGGTCGTGCACGATCTTTCGTATCTTACATATTGATGCGGCGTGCGCAAACGAGCTTCATGCTTACAAGAACTGGACATAATCAAGCATGATGGCGATAGTGTAAAATGTGGGTGCGATCGTGTGCGCCACATGCTCGCGACAAATTGTATGAAGGACGGTAGTACTTCCGAACCTACTCCGCCTTGCAGCCCGAACTGGCGAGACGAACTGCCTTACTCATACACCGCACAACGATACTTGCCAGAGTCTCAACCACTTTCCATGTTACAATACGACCAGTGACTCGCGAACCTAACAGTGCGGCACCGCCGCACGAGATGCCAATGGAGGGACAACAACGATGCACGTCAAGAACGTTCGGAAGTCCATGCGGATTCCTTGCGTCGGGGCTGGACCCCAGATGGTACTGTTCTTCGAGTCGAGCAGAGCAGCGCCACCACCACGAGGGCTCTAAGGCATGCGTTGGAATAGTTGGCTTGGCAGACCCGAAGTGGACACAGAAAACATGTGGGTCATGTCCAACAGCGAAGGTCGTCCAACACCGATAGCGGCAAATGCTGGGCAAGCGACGTCTGTCTGGCAAGGACCTCGCCCGCGGCGGTACCGACAACAAACCCTGCTCAAAACGGGCAGGGGATGCCGTGAAGCTTCGTCCCCACTCTTTGCGTCCCCGTTCAGGTCTCCCGTGACTGGCGAGCTGCGCCAATGTGAGTTATTAAAAAACATTTGGGGCTAAGCACAATACATGTTTGGGCGGTCCAGGATCGCTGGAGGCACGTGCCTCGACATCGCGCGAATCGTATCAAGCAGCGAAACTGACACGCCGCAGCCGCCGCGACAGACGTTGTTCCCCTTTGATCCCCCAGCCTCGGCCGCTGCGAGCCCCAACCCCGTCCTCGAACTCCTCGTGCCCCGCGACTCGGAGCTGCGGGTGCCGGGCGCCGATTCTCCTCCTCTTTCCCATCCTCTTCTGCTGCCCTCCTCGCCCTCCTGCTGCTGCTGCTGCTGCTGCTGCTCTTCCTCCTCCGTCCTTCTCCTTTTCCGTCCTCCTCCTCCGTCCTCCGTCCATCGACCTCTGTCCCCCTCCCTCTCCTCCCTCCTGTCGTACTCCCTCTGTTCCTCCCTCTTCCTCCTCCTCTTCCTCCTCCACCCCCTTCTCCTCCTCCTGCGTACTGTTGAAGAGGCTGGGGTCTCGATTGAAGGTAATTCGTGTTGGTGTGTTCGAGGGGGGTCCCAGGGCTGCCTTGTATTATATCCTCGACAGGAAGCATCCCAAAGCTGGGGTCCCTCTGTGATTTTGGCCGAACCTGCAGGGTTCACCCTGCGAGGTGACACCGTGGCCCATTCGCCTTCGGAGCGCTGGCGGGAGTCTATCTGGCGCCCCTACGCCTTGTCCTTGACCCTCCTTCACCTCATCCTCCTCCCTTCCGCCTCTCCTCCTCCTCCTCCTCCTCCTCCTCCTCCTCCCTCCTCCCTTCCTCCCTCCTGTCTCCTCCCTCCTCCTCCTTCCCCCATCCTCCTCCTCCTCCTCTTCCTCGTCCTCCTCCTTCTCCTCCTTCTCCTCCTCCTCCTCCTCCTCCTCCTCTTCCTCCTCCTCCTCCTCCTCCTCTCTTTTCCCTCCTCCCTCCTTCCTTTTGCTTCTTCCCTCCTCCCTCCTTCCTTCTCCCTCCTCCCTTGAAGGCGACCCAAGCCACCCGCGCGCCCGCCACATCACATTTCATCGTTTATCTCCAGTGCCTGCTGCCCGACTACCGTCGCCAACTGCGCGCGGCCCAAGAGATGCCCCCGGCAACTTGCGGGCGACGCAAACGCCGAGGGCCGGAACAACGAACGTGCGTTGATAACGCCAAAGCGCGTTCATATTTTTTGGTCGGCGGGTCGAAAGCGGGCCTCTCCCGGCTAAGAGCTAGGAAGGGCGCGCGAAGCACTCACTGGGGAGACAGGGCGCGGGCGGGCGGGGCCCCAGGCGGCTGGAGGGCGCGGGGCACAGGCGGCGCCGAAGAGCTTGCACAGGAAAAAGGTACGCCTTGGACAAGAGCCAGGGGCAAAATCCCGGTGGGAGAGCGGAGTGGCGTTGCCGTCAACGGCGCGCCAGGATCACCATCCTCGAGTGTTGCGTGGGGAAGGCCGCGACCAGGTCAACGCCCGTGAGGTAGAGGAAGACCAGGTAGGCAAAGTGCACCTGGTGCCACCGACTGGTAAGGAGAGGCCCAAGTGGTGAGGACGACCACGAAGGCGATGTGCAACGTTGTGCCACCGGGTGGTCAGTAGCAGCCTGGGGTGGTAGTCCAATCCACGTCCAGGTAGCAGCCACAAGGTTCGGCCTGAAAGCCGACTGTGTCCGCCTGCCGCGGGCCGGGCCTGAGCCGCGGCGCCCAGGGTGAGCGGGGCCACCGAGGCAGCAAGGTGCAGTGCCAGCACCTGGCCGGAGCCGCGCTGCGCCGGGCGCCGCCGCCATGGGAGGGGGGGAAAGCGAGCGGGGAGGGAAAAAGCGAACAGGGAGGAGAGAGGCCAGCGTCCCACGCCAGCCGGAGTCCCGCCAGCGTGCGCCGATGTGCCCACGTGGGGACACGTCCCAATGCGCACAGGTAAGACCCGAGGCCCCAGCGCGAGCGTGTCACGCACGTCGCCGGCGCACCAATGCGTCGCAGGTAAGTGCAGGGGGGGTGCAGAGTCCCAGATCCTTGAATCACGTCCAGCCGATGGGTACAGGGGGGACACAAAGTCCGAGATCCTCGAATCACGATCAGCCGATGGGTACCGGTAGGACAAAGAGTCCCAGATCCTTTGGAAACAGCCGATGGGTACAGGGGGGACACAGTCCCAGGTCATTGAATCTCAATCAGCCGATGGGCACAGGCAGGACACAGAGTCCCAGATCCTTGGAAACGGGAAAGAAGGAGAGGAGGAGGAGAAGACGGGGCCCAGGTGAACAGGTGGGTAGCCAGCGCGTAGACTGCGGGCGCCACAAGGGCGAGGGGTTGCAGGCAAAGGGCGGGCGGGGGACACGTGGCCCCCCGTCGGGTGACAGGCGGGGGCGTGGTCCGGGGACGGGAGCGCAGGTAGTGGGAGTGGCTGGCGAATTAGGCAGCGGTGCTGCGGGCCGGGCGCGGCGGCGCCGACGACAGTCAGCGCCGCGGGCGCTTTCCAGTCCAGGCGTCGCGGTGCCCGGAACTGCGGGCCTGGCCCCCGTCGCGCCCGTCACCCTTAGCGACCTCCATTTTCCTCTGCACTTCCTGATAGAGCTTGCGCTCCCGCTCCCAGTCCACGTAGACACCTGCGCTGCTAGACCATCGGTCCACGCGGTAGTTGTTGGCCTTCATGTCATCCAGGAATTTGTCGATGATCCACTGCTGCCAGCGGCGTGGGTCGAAGGGCGCCTGGCCTTTGGATTTGCCCTTGCCCTGCTCCTCGTGCATGTGCCTGCGCCACGAATGCCAGGCCACGTTAAATAGGCCCCCCCTTTCCGTCTGCAACCTCAGGTGTGTTACTGCTGTCTCGTGAGGGAGGCGCTGCCATCCAACGCGGAACGCGGCGTGCGTCCGGCTGGTGTCGGCGTGGCTGCGGTCGCCCCTGCAGTGGGGGCTGCGCGACTCTGGCTGGCGCCAGGGTGCGCTACCTGAGCCCCAGCCAGTGTCGTGGGTCTGGTCCCAGTAGCGCCCCTTACTTATGTCCCAGTCCTTGGCGTCGTGTCTGCGCCGCGGTGCCCC
This sequence comes from Prorocentrum cordatum, assembly GCA_963575745.1. Lineage (NCBI taxonomy): Eukaryota > Dinophyceae > Prorocentrales > Prorocentraceae > Prorocentrum > Prorocentrum cordatum. The sequence continues at coordinate 87,284 of CAUYUJ010002389.1, forward strand.
CGACGCGCTCGGGTTGCGGTCGCGGTCGCGGTCGCGGTCTCGCTCTCCTGCGCGCGGCCGGTCGTCCTCTCTGGACTCGCGCCTCGCCGCCGTAGCGCGCAGCTCCCAGGCGACTGGCCCCCGCGCCCTGCCGCGCGGGCGCTTTGGGGGGTGCGCCGAGGGAGGGGTGAGCGCAGGGCGCGGGCCCTCGGGGCCCCTGGAGCGGCCCCGCCCGCGC
>CAUYUJ010002390.1:0-7500 GCA_963575745.1 Prorocentrum cordatum
CATCATCATCATCAGCATCGTCATCATCATCAGCATCATAATATCCAGCATCAGCAGCAGCATCACGATCATCAGCAACATCGACATCAGCAGCAGCATATCATCATCAGCTCATCATCATCATCATCATCATCATCATCATCATCATGCTCATCATCATCATCATCATCATCATCATCATCATCATCCTCATCATCATCATCATCATCATCGTCAGCATCACCATCATCATCATCATCATCATCATCATCATCATCATGATCATCATCAACATCATCATCATAAGAATCATCAGCATCAGCATCATATCATCATCAGTATCAACAGCATCATCCTCATCATCATCATCATCATCATCATCATCGACATCGCCATCATCATCATCATCATGATCATCAGCAGCAGCATCATCAACATCATCAGCATCATCATCAGCATCAGCATAAGCATCATCAGCATCAGCATCCTATCATCATCTGTATCATCATCATCGGCATCGCCATCATCATGATCATCAGCAGCAGCATCATGACCGACATCATGATCCTCGAAATCGTCAGCAGCAACAGCATCAGCAGCATCAGCATCATCATCAGCAGCATCGCCATCGACGTCAACATAATAAAAAGCAGCATCGTCAGCAGCAGCATCATCGGCATCATCATCATCATCATCATCATCATCATCATCATCATCATCACGATCATCATCATCATCATCATCATCATCACCTTCATCATCATCATCATCATCATCATCATCATCATCATCATCATCATCATAATCATCATCATCATCATCATCATCATCATCATCATCATCATCATCATTATCCTGAGTTTCAGCAACAGCATCGACCTCATCATCACCATTATCATCACCATCACCATCGCGATCATCATCATCGTCATCACCACCATCACAATCACGATCACCATCATCAGCATCATCAGCATCATCATCACCAGCATCGTCATCATCAGCATCATCAGCATTCCGTAACCTTCTCCTCCTCATCATCCTGCTCATGCGTCTCATCGTCCTCCCGCCCTCCCCCCCCTATCATCTTCCTCCTCCCCCTCCTCCTGCCCCCCCTCCTCCTCCCCCTCCCCCTCCTCCTCCTTCTCCTCCTCCTCCTCCTCCTCCTCCTCCTCCTCCTCGTGCCACTCGTCCTGCGCCCGCTCCTGCTTCTCCTCCTGCTTCTCCTCCTCCTCGTCATCCTCCTCCTCCTCCTCCTCAGCCCTCCTCAGCATCAGCAGCAGAAGCATCAGCAGCATCATCATCAGCATCGTCATCAGCATCATCATCAGCATCATCATCACCACCACCATCATCAGCATCATCAGCAGGAGCATCATCATCATCATCATCATCATCATCATCATCATCATCATCATCATCATCATCATCATCATCATCATCATCATCATCATCATCATGATCATCATCCCCGCCATCATCATCAACATCATCATCGTCAGCAGCAAAAGATATCGTCATCATCGTCATCATCATCAGCATCACCGGCAGTAGGAGCATCATCATCACCACCATCAGCATCCTAATCATCATCCTCTTCATCCTCATCAAAGCCATCATCAGCGTCAGTATCAGCATCATCAGCATCATCATGGGTCGTCATCGTCGTCGTCATCATCATCAGCATCATCATCAGCAGCATCATCATCAGTATCAGTACCATCATCACCCTCACCAACATCATCACCACCACCGACATGATCAGCAGCAGCAACGGCATCGATCGTCATCATCCGCAGCAGCAGCATCATCAAGGGCATCAGCATCAGCGGCATCATCAGCAGCATCATCATCAGCATCAGCAGCAGTTGCAGCAACCCCATGATCATCATCGTCCACTTGATCATCATCATAATCATAATCATCATCCTCACCATTATCGTCATCGTTGTTGGCCGCAGCAGCATCGTCAGCAGCATCAGCATCATCATCATCAGCAGCAGCAGCAACAGGAAGCATCATCGTCAGCATCATCATCACCGTCATCAGCATCATCAGCATCATCATAGTCATCATAATCGTTATCAGAATCAGCATCATCACCACCACCACCATCATCATCACCGTCATCATCACCAGCATCATGAACATCATCATCAGCATGAGCATCATCATGATCATCACCATCATGACCCTCATCATCACCCTCATCATCACCATCATCACCATCATCATTATCATCATCAGCAGCATCAGCAGCATCAGCAGCAGCATCAGCAGAGGCAACATCATCAGCAGGAGCAACATCATCATTATCAGTATCATCATCATCATCATCATCATCATCATCATCATCATCATCATCATCATCATCATCATCATCATCATCATCATCGCCGTCATCACCGTCAGCATCGACATAATCATCAGCAACAGCATCAGCATCAGCATCAGCATCAGTATCCTCTCCATCATAATCATCAGCATCAACATCATCAGCATCAACATCATCATCATCATCATCATCAACATCACCATCGTCATCGTCATCGTCATCATTATCATCATCCTGATCATCGTTCACATCTTCATTGTCATCATCATCCTCATTGTCATCATCATCATGATCATCAGCAGCATCACCACCACCATCATCATCATCACCCTCATCATCATCAACAACAGCATCATCATCATCATCCTCATCATCCTTCTCATCAGTTTCATCATCATCATCAGCAGCATCATCATCCCGTCCCCTTCACCTCCTCCCCCTCCTCCTACTCCTCCTCCTGATTCTGGTGCGTATCGTCCCCTTCCCCTCCTCTTGGTACCCCTTCCTCCTACTTCTCCTCCTTCTCCTCCTCCTCCTCCTCCGCCGCCTTCCTCCTTCCTCCTCCCTCCTCCTCCCTGCTCCATCCTCCCTCCTACCTCCTCCCTCCTCCCTCCTCCTCCCACCTCCCCCCGTCGCGTCTCCCACCTCGCTCCCCTTCCCGCTGCTCATGCTCTCGCTCCTGCTCCACCTGCTAAGTCCAGGCTGCTTCACCCCCTCTCCACCGAAGAGAAGGAGAAAAGGGAGAAAAAAAAGGGACAGGGGAGACAAAGAAGGAAGAGGAAGAGGAAGAGGAGGAGAAGCGAGAGGGGGAGGAAGAGGAGGACGAGCACCAGCAGCAGGAGCAGGCGGACGAAGAGGAATCGTGTGCCACAGCCCGCTCCAAGTAATGCTGCAGGTGCCGGATCTCCAGCGCATCGGGCTTCTGTGGCCCAAGATACATGACGACGCCCTGGCCCGTGGGACGAGACGACGACGAAGGGTGAGGGGGAGGCCTGCACATCGGGCGCGCGCCAGCATGGATCAGCGATCCGTGGATCTGGCGCGTGGGCGCCAAACCAAACGGATCGAGGCACGGGGCACCCGAGACGTGGCGCCGGTTCCGCCTGATTTGGCGACGGAGCGCGCCGACGTGGCACGGAAACGGGGCCCGCTGCTAGTCCACGCACCACGACCCGCGTCCGCGCTTCCTCGCGTACTCCAGATTTCGTGATAAAGGGACGGGGTCTGGACCCTCCAAGACAAGCCATTTCAGACCTCCCCCGTGGGAGAACCCTCCAAAACATCGTCCCCAGACCCCCCAGGCCCTCCAAGATAGCCTGGAAGAGACCCCTCCCCCGAAATGAGACCCCCTCCCTTTATTACGAAATCTGGAGTACAGAATTCACAGGGACGGCGGGGGTGACCTCACATTGCTTGCTGCGCGCAGGCCTGCCATCCCTGTCGGAAGGCGCAACAGAATACAGTGTGCCTCCCAAATCCAGAGCATGCGCGGGCGCCCCGCGACCACCTTGTTTTTGTTTTTTGTTTGACACGGATACTCGGGCGCTGCCCATGTGAGAGCGGGTGAGGGTGAGCGAGACAGTCTGTGCCGTGTGGGCACTCCGCCGCCCAGCGTTCGCAAGGGCGCACCAGGGGGAACCCAGCCTTAGCAAGGGTGGCAAGGGTGCACCCGGGGGGACCCAGCGCTAGCAGGGGTCACCGGCTACCGGAGCCGCCCGGCACCAGTGTCCTACTGACGCTGGGCGGCTCCCGTAGCCAAAATGACCCTTGCTGACACTGGGCGGCTCCGGTGGCCAATAACCCCTTGCTGACGCAGCGACAAATCCCCGGCCCCACCCCCGTGCCGCAATCCTCGGGTCGAGAGCGCACCTCTTCCGGTCGAAGCTAAGCGGGCCGCGCACGGCTTTGGTTAACAAAGGGGGGGGGGGGGAGCAGAAGGCGGGGCCTCACGTCAAGGCCAGGAGGGGGCCCACAGTCCTCGAAACACGAGGGCTGGCCAGGCAGGGCGGGCCTCCTCGTCGGCCAGCGGGGCCGCGGGCCCGACGTCTCGAGGCCAGGCCGCCCCGCCGTCGAAGACCCTTTGCAGCCCCTACAGGTGGAGACCCATGCCAAGAAGCACCCTGCTTGGGTCTCTTGGGTTTCGATGGTTTTTCTGTGGAAGGCGCGACGTTCCCACACCAAAAATCAAGGAACGCCCAGGGATCTCAGGGTTGGGTTTATTGTGGAAGGTCTTTCGTGGACTGGCCTCCACAATAGATTGCTTCACCCGTCCCTTCCTTTCCGTGCTGCCCCCCGCCTCGCTGGCTGAAGTCTAGAGAGACCAGGGCCAGCAGATTGATGTGGTACGTCGCTTGTCCTCACGACGTTTGGCGCCGTCTGGTGCCCATGTGTGCCTGCACCAACCATCCCATTCTAGATATTCACTCAGCTGGTGCAGCAGTCTCCGCAGAGAAGATTACTCGACGCGGAGATCGTCTCCGCAGAGAAGATTACTCGACGCGGAGATCCCAATGTGTGCATATCATAGTGATGGCCTGCTTCGGTAGAAGGTATTGTCCTTTTTCAATATCTGAGTATCAGCGAATTCATGTGAAGACGTAGCCGAGAGCGACGCCGACGACTACGACGACTTTAACTAGTTGTTCCCCATAGCCTAAGATGGGGTTATTGTTATTACTTGGACGCCTCCTACTTCCTCTCCTCCTTCTCCTCCTCCTCCTCCTCCTCCTCCTCCTCCTCCTCCTCCTCCTCCTCCTCCTCCTCCTCTCCTCCTCTACTCAGACTTGCTCATACCCAGACTTGCTCATACACAGATTTATGCACACTCAGACATTCTCATACTCAGACCTACTCATACTCAGACTTACTCATACCCAGACGTACACATACACAGACTTACTCATACACAGGCTCACAGGCTGACTCATACTCAGACTTACTCATACCCAGACGTACTCATATACAGACTTACTCATACTCAGACCCACACATATTCAGACCTTCTCATAGTCTGAGTTAGTCAACGCACGGCAGATTGTGAGGATGTCTCAGGCGTGGCGCTGGTTTCAGCACCCCTAAGGGGAGCCGCCAGGGGGTATATCACGGGCCCGTTCGCGGCCAGTTTGTGGGGATGTATCAGGCGGTTTGCTCGTTTTCGTGCTCAGCATCCTTGGCTTTCATAGCAGATTGTGAGGATGTCTCAGGCGGGGCGCTGGTTTCAGCACCCCTAAGGGGAGCCGCCAGGGGGTAGATCACGGGCCCGTTCGCGGCCAGTTTGTGGGGATGTCTCAGGGGGTTTGCTCGTCTTCGTGCTCAACATCCTTGGCTTTCATAGCAGATTGTGAGGATGTCTCAGGCGGGGCGCTGGTTTCAGCACCCCTAAGGGGAGCCGCCAGGGGGTATATCACGGGCCCGTTCGCGGCCAGTTTGTGGGGATGTCTCAGGCGGTTTGCTCGTTTTCGTGCTCAACATCCTTGGCTTTCATAGCAGATTTTGAGGATGGAGGAAAGGGGGAGGACGAGGAGGAGGAGGAGGAGGAGGAGGAGGAGGAGGAGGAGGAGTAAGAGCATGCACATCTGGGAAGCTCCGAAGTTACCGCAGGCTGAGGAGGGCACGGCCTGGCAGCTGAGGAGGGGGAGTGAAGATGAAGAGGCTCATGTTCAATCATACTCAGCTCACTCTGACTCATACACTCGCATCAAGATGCACTCGTCTTCGTCGGGCCTGTCGCCAACGGGACGGCTTTAATAAATATAAAAAAAAAAAGAAAAAATAGAAAGAAAAAAAAGAGAAAAAAGTATAAGATAAAAAGTAAAGGAAGAAAAGAATTAAATAAAAAAGAAACAAAAGAAAATATAAAAACAAAGTTAGGAAAATTGAATAATTAAATTAAGGAAACAAAGAAAAGAAGCAAATAATAAATAATAAAAGAAGAAGAGGAAAAGAAATAAATAAAAAGAAAAAAGTAATATAAATATATCTAGAAAGTAAAAGTAATAAAAATGGATAAAAACATAAATAAATTAAAAAAATCTATATAAAAGAAAGAAAAATAAACAAAAAAAGGAACAAACGAAATTAAAATAAACAGTGAAAAAAATTAAACGAGAGGAAAAAAAAATTTAAATGAAAAAAAAGTCAAACGCTCATGAACAGACGCTCACTACGGCATAATATAAAACATGAGGTGCACATATGGGGAGCTCCACGAAGTGAGTAATTCACTCCTTGTTTCTTCCTCCTCCTCCTCCTCCTCCTCCTCCTTGTACTTCTTCTCCTCCTCTTTCTCCATCTTTTCCTGTGACCACCTGTCAGGGCGCCGAAAACTGTTCCGTAAGAGAAAGAAGTTGAGCACCGAAACAGGTAAACCGCCTGAGACATCCCCCCAATCTGGGCGCGAACGGGCCCCTGATATATCCCCTGGCGGCCCCCCCTTGGGAGTGCTGAGCGCCTCGCCTGAGACATCCTCGGGAACTGCTCCGAAAGAGAAGGATGTTGGGCACCGAGACAGGCAAACCGCCTGAGACAACCCCCCAATCTGGGCGCGAACGAGCCCGTGATATACCCCCTGGCGGCCCCCCCTTGGGGAGCTGTGCGCCTCGCCTGAGACATCCTTGGAAACTGCTCCGAAAGAAAAGGATGTTGGGCACCGAAACAGACAAACCGCCTGAGACATTCCCCCAATCTGGGCGCGAACGGGCCCGTGATATACCCCCTGGCGTCCCCCCCCTTGGGAGTGCTGAAACCAGCGCCTCGCCTGAGACATCCTCGGAAACTGCTCCGAAAGAACGGATGTTGGGCACCGAAACAGGCAAACCGCCTGAGACATCCCCCAAATCTGGGCGCGAACGGGCCCGGGATACCTGGCGTCCCCCCCCTTGGGAGTGCAGAAACCAGCGCCTCGCCTGAGACATCCTCGGAAACTGCTCCGAAAGAGAAGGCTGTTGGGCACCGAAACAGGCGGCCCCCAATCTGGGCGTGAGCTGGCCCGTGACATACCCCCTGGCGCCCCCCCTTGGGAGTGCTGAAACCAGCGCCTCGCCTGAGACATCCTCGGAAACAGCTCCGACAGAGAAGGATATCGAGCATCAAAACAGGCAAACCATCTGAGACATTCCCCCAGTCTAAACGCGAACAAACCTGTAATGTACGCCCTAACACCCCCCCTTGGGAGTGCTGAAACCAGC
>CAUYUJ010002390.1:12500-13905 GCA_963575745.1 Prorocentrum cordatum
GCGACAGGAAGAGAGGAAGCCGGGCTACTCAGAGCTGCCGGGGCTGCGGCGGGGGGTGCACCAATGGGGGGAGCAGCGTCGGGACAGGGCTGCACTGGGCTGCACTGAGCTGAAGCTGGGGAGAAGCAGCACGGAGCTGCAGCTGGTGGTGGGAAACAAAACGGAGCAGAGCCCGATTTAGTGGACCGAACACAGTCCAGGGATGGGCCAGTGCGCCGAGACCTGCGGGCCTGCGAGGCGCGTGCGAAGAGACGGAAGGCGGAGAGGCACGACTGGGCAGCCCCAGCGGCGGGAGCCGCGCCTCAAGCGGGCACCAGCACCGGTACTGGGCAGCGCTGAGCTGAACAGGGCTAAAGCCGGTGCTCAGCGGCACTGAACAGCGGCTGAGGATGGAAAGCCAAAGTGGCAGAGCCCAACCCAGTGGACCAAGGCACGGTCCAAGGATGAGCCGAAGCGCCGAGACCTGCGGGCCTGCGAGGCGCGGGCAGGGAGGGGTGGAAAGCAGGCGATGGCACCGCGCAGCACTGAGCGGTGCAGGGCAGTACGGGAGCGGCCCGGGGAAGGACGGCGGTAGGGTGAGAAGGACGAGCGTCCAGAGTCTCGACCCGTGCCGACGGGGGGGCACCCCGACGTCGGCAACGGTGGGGAGCGCCGAAACCAGGAGGACCAGCGAGGCGCAGCCGCGGAAATAGGGAAACGAACAATGACATAAACATAAAAACTCGGAGGCCCGCGCGGATTTCTCGGATCGGCGCTTGGGCCCCCTGGCGGCGCCTCCGGCGCCGCCCCTGGCGCGCTCCGCGCGCCAGGGAGGGGGTCCAGCGAGTACCCAAGAAATCCGCGCGGACCCCCGAGTTTGTATGTTTATGTAATTGCTCGCTCCCCTCGGAAAAGGAGAGGCGGCGCGGCAATGCGCAGCGGCGCGGCAGCCGGGCAAAGAAGGAGCAGGGCTACGCCAAGTGGGGGAACGGCGGGCCCCAGTGGCGCAGGCAGGACGGCGACTGGCCAACGCGAGTGCCGAGGCCAAAGGTCGACGAGCGCGTGCCACTGCTCGCAGAGTAACTGCTCGCAAATGGCCCAGATCCCCCGCCGGGGATCTACGATAAGTTACGTCAGAGCAGACAAGTGTTTTTCGGACGTTTGCGAGTAGGCGCTTTGCGAGTATGAAGGGGCCCTGGGGTACACAGATATATACACACACAAATAAAAGGATTCCCTATATTCTCCCATATTTTCTGGGTTTTCGTCTTCCCCCCCACTTCCCATATTTTCCCATATTCTCCTGGGGATCGACGACTCATTGTGTCTGTGTGTTTTTCCCCTCCTGAGAATAGTGAAACGCGCTCGGCAAAGGAGGAGGAGAAAGAGGAGGAGGAGGAGGAGGAGGAGGAGGAGGAGGAGAAAG
>CAUYUJ010002390.1:14005-16505 GCA_963575745.1 Prorocentrum cordatum
TCCTCCTCCTCCTCCTCCTCCTCCTCCTCCTCCTCCTCCTCCTCCTCCTCCGCCTCCTACTCCTCCTCTTTCCCCCTCCTCCTCTTCTACCCTCCTCCTCCTCCTCCGAGACTGACTGGGTCTGGCTCCCCTGGCGAGGTCGCCCTGTCCGTGGTCAGAGCGAGAAGGGTGCACGACGCCCCATGGCGCGAGGCGGCTCCGATGGGGCTGTCTAACTGGCTCGCGTCGACGTCAGTCAGAAGGATGACGGTGGGGGGCTCGCATCATCAGCGTCCTCGCATGTGCGCCTGCGCACATCCAGGATGTCACGCAGGTGCTCGAGCGCAGCTGGCCCAGGGAGGGTGGGGACAGCGTCGGCTTGTTCGCATTCGGCTGCACCGATGTAGGTTCTGGCCGCTACCACCAGGGCAGCCCTCACTCCCCTGGCCGCTGGGGCCACCATTCTGCCTGGGAAACCAACTCCCTGCGTCCCATGGTCAGGCTGGGGGGGGGGCCGCGCGACGAGCCCCGCCCACCCGTCGGGAGCAACGAGGGGAAGCCCCCTCATCCTGTGAGCCACGTTGGGCGGAGAGGGGACGGGGGGAGGCGGAGCGCTGGAAGCAGCCAGTGGGGGGGAGGGACGATGAGGGAGTCGGTGGCCATCGGTGGCTCTCCACTGAGGCTGCTCACTGCCGTTGCAGCTGCTGCGCGGGCTTGGCAAGCATGGCTAAGGATGGCTGCCTGCAAGGCTGGCGGCAGCCTCGTAAGTACGCGCTGCGCGGATCCTGCAGGGTTCGAGTCGCATCCAGCCGACTATCGATCCCCATCCCCAATGTTTCCGCGGCTGTACTCAGTTCGGCCCTCGTGACTGGGGGGTCGGGTGGGGGGGCTGCGGGGATGCTGCACCGGGAGGCGCCTGCCGGCCCTACAGGGGCTCAGCCGGAAGGCTGTTGGCAGCGCTTTGGGGGGGAACCGGGACGCAGGTGGTATCTCCGTGATCTTCTCCTCGGCAGATGGGGCAAACGTGCTGTCATGCTGCTTGGTGGCTCCTGCTCCTGACGAGGCAGCCAGCATGGGCCTGGTGGCCGCAGGGGATGATGCGAGACTGGCAGCCACTCGGCACATCTCTGCAAATGGGGCAGACTTCGTCGCTGGTGCTGGGATGCACTTTTGGGCCTGTGGGAGGTCTGGCGCCTTGCACGGCGTCGGCCAGGGCCGCGAGAAGCAGCTCGGCGCTCCCCTGCGCGTCAGCGGAGTCTACAGCCACCCTTCCAGCAAGGAGCTAGATGACGGCTCGGATGGCTGGCTGCTCGAGCCCGTCGCACGGGCGATAATGCCGGTCGGCGACACTGTTCAGGGCTTGTTGGGCGGCACGGGCGAGCAGGAAAGGAGTGCTAATGGAGGTTTTGTCGCCTTATTGGGCGAGCATGGAGAAGGGGGTTGTGTCAACTCCTCTCACTACGAACAAGGGTAAGAGCAGGGACCGATAGTGTGGACGAATGCAGAAGGCTTGCGAGTGCCCAAGCCATCCAGCCGGGCCTTCTCTCGTCCTGCCATTATCCCGGAGGGAGTCACGGATGCTTGCCCCTGCGCCCCACTGACTGAGTTAACGGTAGGTAGTCGAGGCGCAAGGGAGGCACTGCCTCCTTCGGGGTCTGGTGCGCGCACACAAACACAAACACGCGCGCGCATGCATGCGCGCCAGCATGCAGCTACGCACCCACGCAGACGCCCGCGAACACGCCACGCGCGCGCGCGCGCGCCACCGCCCAACCCTGGCCACCACGTCAATTCCTCCTCCTCCTCCTCATCCTCATCCTCCTGCCTCCTTCTCCCTCCTCCTCCTCTTCCCTCCACCTTTTCCTCGTCCGTCGTCCTCCTCCTCCTTCTCCTCCTCCTCGTATTCGCATTCTTAAGATTAGTGTTGCGTCTTCTTGTCATTGTCAGTCCTAACAGTCTTGCAATCATTAAGCATAGTATTCTTAATACTGGTATTCATAATCGCTCTTCCTCCTCCTCCTCATCCTCCTGCTCCCCCTCCTCCTCCTCATCCTCCCCCTGCTCCTCTGCTTCCTCCTCATCCTCCTCCTCCGCCTCACCCTCCGCTCTCTCCGCCTCCTCCGCCTCCTCCTCTTCCTCCTCCGCCTCCTCATCATATCCTCCTCCTCATCCGCCTCCTCCTCCACTGTCCTCCTCCTCCTGCTCCTCCTGCTCCTCCTGCTATTCCTCCTCCTCCTCCTCCTCCTCCTCCTCCCTCCTCCTCTCCTACTGCTCCTCGCCTCATCTCTCTCCACCTCCTCCTCCTCCCCTCTCCTCCTCCTCCTCCTCCTCCTCATCCTCCTCCTGCTTCCTCCGCCTCCTCCTCCTCCTCCTCCCTACTCCTCTTCTACTCCTCCTCCTCCTCCTTTTCCCCCTCTTCTTTCCCCCTCCTCCCCCTCCTCCTCCTCCTCCGTCTCCCATCCTCCTCCTCCTCCTCCTCCTCCTCCTCCTCCTCCGTCTCCTCCTCCTCCTCCTCCTCCTC
>CAUYUJ010002390.1:21505-34362 GCA_963575745.1 Prorocentrum cordatum
GTGGCTACTATTCAGGGCCCCGCGGCCGACGACGACGGCGTGCGCGCGCGAAGAAAAAACGAATGTGTCCCGCATGGTATTATTTGACAGGGATGATGGCCCTGGCAGGTGCGCAACCGTTGTTGCAGAAGTTCGAAAAAGTTGCTCGCAAAAGCCCGTTTGACAGAAATGTTTAAAAAGTGTTGGGTTTCCTACGAATCCGCAAGAGCGCGCGGGATGAAATTTTGACCATTTTTTTTTGAAAAACCATTGGTTTTTGATGTTTTTATGTTAAAATCGCTACGAAAACTAAGGTTTTGGAAAGATTTCGTCTTGCGCGCGCGAATGTCCACTTTACCTTATTTTTTGCAAGGGATTCTTGAAGTTTGGTTATGTTAGAACAAGAAATGTCCACTTTAGCTTTTTTTTGCAAGGGAAAACCGATCGTAACAACACAACCGGATCCGGACCAACCCGTTTTGCCTGAGACTTCCTCACGAAAATGATGAAAATGAGGCTGCGGCCTAGGCGCTCGTGCACCAGGGGCCCCAACAATAATTATTATTTAGAAGTAATAATGTTCAACAACAACAACAACAGCAACAACAACAATAACAACAACAGTAACAACAACAATAACAACAACATCAACAACAACAGTAACAATAACAACAACAACAACAACAACAACAACAACAACCACAACCACAACCACAACAACAACAACAACAACAGCAATAACAACAACAACAACAACAACAACAACAACAACAACAACAACAACAACAACAATCATTTAAGACTGGGGACACTCCGTTCTCACCAGTGCCAGGGTTTTCATAGGAGGCGGGCAATACCCCCACTTTGTGGGGGGGCCGGTTCAAGCTCTACCAAATTTCCAAACGACTCTTCGCCACCACCCACACCCAGCTTCCCGCCCTATGACGTTCGGACACTTCACTTCGTGGCATGCGGACGACCGTGGCTACTATTCAGGGCCCCGCGGCCGACGACGACGGCGTGCGCGCGCGAAGAAAAAACGAATGTGTCCAATATGGTATTATTTGACAGGGATGATGGCCCTGGCATGCGCGCAACCGTTGTTGCAGAAGTTCGAAGCACGTGAAAAAGTTGCTCGCAAGAGCCCGTTTGACAGAAATGTTGAAAAATATTGGGTTTCCTCAGAAATCCGCAAGAGCGCGCAAGATGATTTTTTGAAACTTTTTTTTTGAAAAACCATTGGGTTTTTCATGTTTTTATGTTAAAATCGCTACGAAAACTAAGGTTTTGGAAGGATTTCATCTTGCGCGCGCGAGTGTGCACTTCGTGTCATTTTTTGCAAAGGATTCTTGAAGTTTGGTTATGTTAGAACAAGACATGTCATTTTATAGTGTTTTTTGACAGGGAAAGCGGGCGTCAACAAAACAACCGGATCTGGATGACATCGTTTTACCTGAGACTTCCTGACGAAAATTATGAAAATGTGGCTGCGGCCTAGGCGCGGGGGGGGGGCGTGCACCAGGGGGCCCAACAATAATTATTCTTTAGAATTAATAATGTTCAACAACAAAAAAAAAAACGACGACGACGACAACAACCACATAAACAGCCTCATCATCATGACCATCATCATCATCAGCAGCAGCATCATCATCGTCATCATTGTCCTCATCGTTGTCGTCGTCGTCATCATCGTCACCATCATCGACATCAGCATCAGCATCATCGTCATCATCGTCGTCAGTATAATTTTCATCATCATCCTCAGTATCATCATCGCCATCATCAAACTCAACATCAGCATCATCATCATCATCAAAACCTCATGTGCATCGTCATGCTCCTCATCATCATCACCATCATCATCATCATCATCATCAGCATCGTCGTCATCATCAGCATCATCATCATCATCATCATCATCATCATCCTCAACATCCTCGGCACGTAGAAAGTCCCGGAGGGTTTGGCGAAGAAAGACATGTGAAATACCATAGTCGGGGGGGGGGGGGCGGCTCGCGTATCCCCACCAGCCCAGCGCCCTGTAAGCTCAGCACACCTCCCCTGCGGCTCCTGGGACCCCCAAGACTGCTCAAGATGGCCCCACATTGCGACAAGACGGCCCAAGATGGCCTCAAGACGGCCCGATTTGGCCTCATAACATCCCAGGATGACCCCGCGACGGCACAAGAGAGCCTCAAGACTCAAGAAAGCCCGAGCCCCAAGAAGCACACATCAATGATTTACTAAGGTATTCGAGTGTGGTGGCGTTCTCGCCTTCGCGCAAAGGGCAGCCTAAGACGGCCGAAGAGGCCTCCAAGAAAACCCCAAGACGGCCTAGAGGCCTTCATGACGGCGCAAATCAACCCCAGATGGCACAGCTCAAGACGACCCCACGGCGACCCCACAGCCCAAATTAACCCCAAGATGGCCACAAGACGGCCCAAGAGAAAACAGTGGTTCAAGTTTTTGTATGATTTGGGCGTTCTCACCTTCTCGAGCTTGTGACAGCCCAAGACGGCCGAAGAGGCCTCCAAGACGGCCCCAGGATGGACTCTAAAGAGCCCAAGAGACCTCTAACGCGGCCGTACTGCGCCCCAAGAGGGGCCCAAGAAGGCGCGGAGGTTCCCAGACGGTATCCGAAGGTGTCAAATGAGCCAAGAGCGCCCCAAGACGGCCCAAGAGGGCTGGGATGCACGAACTGATATGTCAGAACCTGTACCCCAAGATTACCCCCGAGACCGCCAGCAGGTCCCCGAGAGGCCCTCAAGAGGCCCCCGCGTGCGCCCAAGATTCCCCAAGGAGGCACACACGAGGCCCTCAGGCGGCCCCCAAGAGGCCCGCCACCCCCTGTGGCTTGCCACAGAGGTGCATGGCGAGCTGGACGTTGGGTTGTTTGGCCCTTCCAAAGGTTTCACAAAGGCCTCCGACTCAGCCCACGGGCCACGCAGAAAGCCCGGGAAAGCTCAGAAAAATGTACAGTCCGTCGGCCCACCCGCTCAAGACTGCCCCAGAAGGGCCTCCAAGACGGCCAAAATGGCCTTTCAGACTACTAAGATGGCCTCGAGTGCCGGAGATGGCCCCAAGATGTCTCCAAGATGGCCGACGATACACCCAAGACGGTCCAAGATAGCTCAGAATGACCCACGAGGCCCCCAAGAGGCCCCAAGAGGGCTCCAAGAGGACCTCCAAAGGCCAAATTCGTGGATGTTCCTCTGGTTTTTTAACGTTTTTAGCGTTTTCGCTTTTTCGGGATTCCGACGCTCCAAGACGGCCCCATAAGCCCCCAAGCTCGCCTCAAGACGGCCCGACGGCCCGAAGGGGGCCCGTAGGCATTCAGGACGGCCCTGAAGCGCCCAAAGAGAGACCCACGACTGCACAGAGAGAGCCCCCAAGACGCCTGCCGACGGCCAAGAACTCCATTAGAGGCCCCTGGAGGCCCCCGAGACGAACCCAAGACGCCCCAGGAAGAAGCCACCAAGAGACCCCCCAGGGGCCCCCCCGAGGCTCCCAGGAAGCCACCAGGAGGCCCCAAGAGGGCACCAGAGTCCACCTCCTCCTCCTCCTCCTCCTCCTCCTCCTCCACCTCCTCCTCCTCCTCCTCCTCCTCCTCCTCCTCCTCCTCCTCCCTCCCTCCCTCCCTCCCTCCCTCCCTCCCTCCCTCCCTCCTTCCTTCCTTCCTTCCTTCCTTCCCTCCTTCCCTGCTCCCTCCTCATGGAGCGGCCTGTGTCATGGACGTGGTAGAGCGATGCTGCCTGACCGCGCGCACCGCGGCAGGAGCCGCGCAAAGGGCAGCCGCATCCGCCGCCGCCGTCGCAACTGTCGTCGACGCCACCGACGCCGTGATCGTCATGGTCGTCCCTCCTGATCCTCCAGGAGAGGGAATAAGTAGGAGGATCTGGAGGATCAGGAGGAGGAGGACGAGGAGGAGGAGGAGGAGGAGGAGGAGGAGGAGGAGGAGGAGGAGGAGGGAGGAGGGAGGGGGAGGAGGGAGGAGGGAGGAGGGAGGAGGGAGGAGGGAGGAGGAGAAAGGAGGAGGAGGAAGGGAGGAGGAGGAGGAGGAGGAGGAGGATCAGAAGGAGGATCAGGAGGGAAAAGAGGAGGAGGAAGAGGAGGAGGAGGAGGAGGAGGAGGAGGAGGACCGCCTGCCAGGAGGCGCGCTCGCCTCCGGCCCCGGGGCGCCGCTGCCCTAAGAGCCGCCGCGCGCCCTAGAGCGCCCGGCGCCTGGCTCGCCGGCGGGGCGTCGACGGCCTCGCCCTCCGCGGAGAAGCGCGGAGGGCGGGCAGCTCGGAGCCGCCGGGCCGGCGCACCTCCGCCTCCGACGGGCGCGCGACGCCGAGTGCCTCGATGGGGCCCACCAGTACCCATCACGATTGCACTACTTCATCAGCTCAGGGCGGCTATCTTATCACAATGCCCAGTACGGGAGCAGCCGGGCTGGCGCACCTCCGCCTCCGACGGGCGCGCGACGCCGAGTGCCTCGAGGCGCGCCACGAACGGCAGGGCCTCCGGGTCCCGCACGCGTCGCGACCGCGCGCGCACCCACCTCACCATGCTCTCCGCCAGCCCCTGGGCCATCGAGTCGAGCACGCTCGGGGACGGGCCGCCGTCCATGAGGTGGCCGTCCAGCAACTCGGTGAACGTCTGTGCCGTCTCGGAGTCGACGCACGCTCGTGCTGGTGGAAGCCGCCTTTGCAGCGTATCGCCGAGCCCTTCTCTCAGTTGAAGGCGGGGTCTCGCCGTCACCCACGCGTGTCCTCGAACGAGGCGCGGACGCACCTGCATGTGGGGTGTTGATAAAGGCGTGGCCCTTGCTCTTCTGCATGCGGAAGCAGCGTGGCAGGTAGAGGTAATCGTAGGCACCAGCGAATCCGAAGGAGTTCATCAAAACCATGACTTCGGACTTCGTGCATTTGCAGGAATACCCGGGAGATGCAAGATCAACTCTCTTAGACTAAAAACGTTCCTTGTCCACTCCCTGGATCGATTCATTCTGTCAAACTGCTCCATCACCACGAATGGTACGATATCCCGATCAGGCTCCCACGAACAGCCGCTGTCGCGTGAAGAAGAGAACTAAAAAAAAAAAACTCGGCACAGGAAAATGAATAACAAGGCACAACCTGAAGCCGCAAACGGCTTGAACCAAAATGGTTTCAGCCAAAATGGCTGCGGAGGAGGAGGAAGAAGAGGCGGAGGAGGGGGAGGAGGAGGAGGAGGGGGAAGAGGGGGGGGAGGAGGAGGAGGAGGAGGAGGAGAGGAGGAGGAGAGGAGGGGAGGAGAGGAGGAGGAGGAGAGGATGAGGAGGATGACGATGACGAGTTGGAAAAAATAGAAAAAGGAAGGAGGAGCAGGTCAGCAGACAGGCAGGCAGGCAGGCAGGGAGCGAAGCAGGAGGAGAGGACGACATGGTAGGGAGGGAAGAGCGTAGAAGACCAGGAGGAGGAGGGAGAGGAGACTGGATGAGGAAAGAAGGAGGGAGGAGTGACATGGGAGGTGGGAGGAACGAGGAGTGCGGTTGGAATATTGGGGAATGAAGAGGATGAGGACCTTCATTCGCTCGCCACAACGCACGCTCGGTCGACTTTTGCCCGCGCGCGCGCGCGCGCGCTGCCAGAGCCAGTCAGACCCCAGCCGTGGCAAACTGCGGGGGCCGGCAAGCGCAGCGGGGCCCACCGCGGCCCAGGAAGGCGCACGCAGCAAGAGGCAGGCGTGCCTCTCTGCGCGTCGCCTGCCAATGCACAGAAGCAGGCGACACAGGGTGAGAGAGAGAGAGAGAGGCAGAGGAGGCAGAGAGGCAGAGGCAGACGCAGAGGAGGCAGAGGAGGCAGAGAGGCAGAGGAGGCAGAGGCAGTGGAGGCAGAGGCGACAGGGTGGAGAGAGAGAGAGGCAGAGGCAGAGGAGGGCGGGCGAGAAGCTGAAGGGCGGTGCGCGCAGGAGGGTCACGATGCATCCCGCCTTCCTCCCCACGACGCGCGCGCGGGCCAAGATCTCCGTGGCCAGTCAGGGCCTAGCCGTGGCAAGCTGCGGGGGCCGGCGCCGTGGCGGGCCCCACCGAGATCCGAGGACGCGCACGCGCAAAGAGAGGCGGCCACGAGCGGCCATTGCGCAGGGGCCGGGCAGCCAGATAGCCGCGCGCCTGCTGCGAGGCGGAAGACGGGGCAGGGTCACAGCAGACGCCCAGGGCCACCGCGGAGGCGCCACGCCGACGCGAGAGCCGCCAAGGCGCGCGAGCCGAGCAGCCTGCGCGGGCGAAGCGCTTGGAGCGGCCTCGACCCGCGGTGCCAGCCCCGCCGCGAGCGAGCGAGGCCTCGCGCCGACGGGGAAGGCCAGCAGCCGGAGAGCAGCGACCAGGAACGGCGACACGCCGGAAGCATTCTCAGCCGAAACTCTGGCAGCGCCACGGGCTAAGCGGACCATGCCCACGGAAGCCGCACGCGGCTGCGAGGAGGCACGCCAGTGAACGTGCCCAATACGAGGGGGGGGGGGGGGGGGCAGCCCACGAGCACGCAGCACAGGGCAGAAGAAAGCCCGCGCGCCTACGCCAGCCCAGCGACGCGCAGGCGAAGCGCTCGAATCCACGTCAGCCCACGCCGCCACCCGGCCGCGATGGGGCGAGAACCACGCGCGATGATTACCACTGCTGGGCACGGCGTCGTCAACGCCGCCGCAAAGGTGAGGAAAAACGGCGAACGGCCTATCTCGAAGGGCCAGGAGGCGCTGGAGCGGAAGCAACAGCCTTGGGAGAGAGGCCAGACCACGCAACGATCTGGAAGGGGGGCACGCCTCGCTGTGAAAAGGCGCGCGGGCAACTGATGAACGCCGGCGGCGGCAGCAGCAGCAGGAGCGTCGCTCGCCGCCGCAGCTGAAGAGGGGGCAGCGTGCTCGCCCTTGTCGGCAAAGTGGAACCCACCCCCCTGGAATAAGCTCGGCGACGCAGGCGCTGAGGGAGAGGGGCTCGCAGACTGCGGCCCCCTCAGGGCGCCGGCGCGAGACGCCGCCGTCGACGCGCCGGGAATGCCGTCGCTGGGGCCGACCGCGAAGTCGAAGGAATCGCACGACGAGTCTGACCCGCAGCCCCCGCGGCATGGGCCCCCGACCCTGGCGCGCGAGAAGTCATTGAAAAGACGATGCTGTGCCGAAGCCCAACTGGGGCTCGCGCCACTCTGCGACGTCGACGCGGGTCGCGACGGGGTCTCCATCATCACTGAGCTACAAAGGGGCCATCGCGCATGGACGAGCGCGTTCCACTACTCGCAGAACGACTACTCGCAAAAGGCCTGGATACGCCGCGGGGGATCTCCGATGAATTACAACAAAGCCGACATCTGTTTTTCGGACGTTTGCGAGTAGGCACTTTGCGAGTAGTCTTAAGTCAGGCCTGTCCCCCTACAGGGGGGGTTTTCGACGAGAAATAATAAATACCCCAAAAATGATCCAAAAAAATACATTTTCCGTCGAAAATCCCCCTGTAGGGGGACACGCCCGACAGAACACGTGTCACGCGTGCGGAGCTACGCCGTCGATGCTGCGCTTTCCCGCGGCTTCGCCGCGTTCCTGCTCGCGGCGCACACCGACGGAGGCGGCGGAGAGCTGGAGAGAGATCCGCCCGCGGAACAAACAAGGGACCTCTGCGGGCGTCGGGGGACGCGCCCGACGTAAGAGTAGCGGCACGCGCCCTGCGGCCGCTTGCCTATTGTTTCAGTTGTTTTCTATATGTTTGAGGTATTTTGGGGGTATTCTTTATTTTCGTCGAACATCCCCCTGTATGGGGGACACGCCCGACATAAGAGTACCCATCGGTCGGAAGAAGTAGGTAGAAACATGAAGTAGGAAGGCGTTGGAAATAGATTGGGTTTCCGCCCGCCTCCTGAGGAGGAGGGAAGAGGGAACACCGCTCGACTCTTGAAGTAGGGAGGCGCTGAAAGTAGATCAGGACTTGGGCATCCAAAAATAGCTGCTTTCAACGACCGATGGGTAGTGGCACGCGCTCGGCGCGCGCAGCGGCTCCGAGCCGCTGCGCGCGCCGAGCGCGTTCCCCTACGGGGGGATTTTCGACGGAAAATAAGAAATACCCCAAAAATATTCCAAAAAGGTAGAACAGTACTCAAAGAATACTCCCCAGACTGTTTTTGGACTATGTTTGGATTATTTTGGGGGTATTTTGTCCGACGAAAATCCCCCTGTAGGGGAACGCGCTCGGCGAGCGCGGCGGCTTCGAGCCGCTGCGCGCGCCCCGCGGCCGCGTGCCGGACGGGCCACGCGCCTGCGGCGCACGCGGTTGCGGTTGCGGCGGCGCTGGGCGCGGCGGCGCGCGCGCCCTCGCCGGCGCGGGGGCGCGCGGCGGCGGCGGCGGCGCCACCGCTGGGGCCAAAGGAAGAACCGCCCTCTCCGCTCCTACCTCCTCCTCCTCCTCCTCCTCCTCCTCTTCCTCCTCCTCCTCCTCCTCCTCCCCATCCGCCTCGCCTCCTCCCCCTCCTCCTCCCCTCCCGGCCATCACTGGGACCAAATAAGAACCACTTTATTGAAGGGGCCCTGGGACACACAAATAGATACACACAAATAAAAGAATTCCCCATAGTTTCCCGGATTGTTTTCTGGGTTTATGTCTTCTCCCCCACGGCCCATATTTTCCCGCATTTTCTGGGGAACCGACGATTCATTGTGTCTGTGTGCTTTTTCTCCTCCTGATTTATATCGCTATAGTATGATCGACGTCTGATGCGTTTCGGTCCTGGCCCCCACACACAGAGCCCTCTGGCTTGGCAGGCTCGCGCGCCTCTGCAGAAGGCACAGGAGGCCTCCAAAACCCTCCGAGAGGCTCTCCAGGCCTTCTCCGACCGGCAGACACGGTCTCCCAGAAGGCCACGGGGCTTCTGGGAGGCCCCGCCGAGTCCTTCCTGAGAAGGCCTGACCCTCTCACTTCCCCGCTCGGCGCGCCGCCGACGACCGTCGACGTCCAGGGACGAGCCTGTCGCCGAGGACGCTCCAGGGCGCTCCCGAACGCTCTCAGAGCGCTCGGGAACAAGGAGGAGGAGGGGAAGGAGGAGGAGGAGGAGGAGGAGGAGGAGGAGGAGGGGGAGGAGGAGGAGGAGGAGGAGGAGGAGGGGGAGGGAGAGGAGGAGGAGGAGGAGGAGGAGGAGAGGAGGAGGAGGAGGGGGAGGAGGAGGAGGAGGAGGGGAGGAGGAAGGCAGGAGAGGAGGAGGAGGAGGAGGAGGCGGAGGAGGAGGTGGAGGAGGATGGAGGGGGGGAGGAGTGAGGGGAGGAGGGGGAGGAGGAGGTGGAGGCAGGAGGAGGGGGAGGAGGAGGGGGAGGAGGAGGGGGGAGAGGAGGAGGAGGGAGGAGTGAGGAGGAGGAGGAGGATGGAAGGCGGAGGAGGAGGAGGAGGAGGAGAAGGGGAGCGAGGAGGAGGGGGAGGGGGAGGAGGGGGAGGGGGAGTGGGAGGGAGGAGGGGAGGAGGAGGAGGAGGAGGAGGGAGGGAGGAGTGGACGGGGAGGATGGAGGAGAGGAGGAGGAGGAGGAGGAGGAGGAGGAGGAGGAGGAGGTGGAGGTGGAGGGGAGGAGGAGGAGGAGGAGGAGGAGGAGGAGGAGGAGGAGGAGGAGGAGGAGGAGGAGGAGGAGGAGGAGGGGGAGGGGGAGGAGGACTGGAGCGAGTTGTCTGGCCCTCGCCCCGCGCGGCCCAGACCCCTGTAGCATCACGATGCCGCCACCCGGCGGGCGTCTCCTCCCGAGCTGTGCCGTGGAAGCCCAGAGGCGCGGCGAGAGCCCCAAGAGGCAGAGGATCGCAACAAAAAAAGAAAAACAACAAATAAAAATGAAAACGCCGAGCGGCTGTTCGCGGAGCGAGCGGGGGCCTGGGGATAGAAGGCCCTCGCTCCTCGACCGTCCATCCTCGAGCGTCGATCCTCGATCCTCGACCGCCGAGCGCGCCGATCTTGCAGGCGGACCGCCGGTCCTCGATGGCCCTGTGCTGCCGGGCGCGAGGTCCTCTGGCCCCCGACCCTCGCGGGCCGGAGGCAGAGGGGAGCAGCCTCGGGTCGGGCACGTCTTCCGACAAGCGGATCTTGGAGGAAAAACAGAAAATTGATTCATCGATGTATATATATATATGAAGAGAAACACAATAAAAAAATGATATTAGTAATATCAAAAGCATGTCAACAAAAACAAAAACAAAAAAGTCCCCAGACTGTTCCTTGATTATGTTTGCCCACTTCCCCTGCAGAGGGGACGTGACGTGCCCGACCTCGACCGAGCGGCCGCCGAGCGCGGGGGCCGCGCCGCGCAGAGCGGGGGGGCCGCGGCGGCGGGGGCCCCCGGATCATCAAGAGCTCGCTCGGCAAGCAGAGGGCCCCCAGCCTCGCTGCCGACCGCGACGGCGACGACGGCGACGACGACGGCGACGGCGACGACGACGACGACGACGGCGACGACGACGACGGCGACGGCGACGATGGCGACGACGACGGCGACGGCGACGAGGGCGACGACGGCGACGACGGCGGCGGCGAAGGCGGCGACCACGACAGCGGCGACGGCGGCGGCGAAGGCGGCGACGGCGGCGGCGGCGGCGGCGGCGACGACCGACCGACCGACCGACCCCCTGACCTCTCCTGGAACGAGTTCTTCATAGGATGACGTCTGTGGGAAAAAAAAACACGTCTGTGCTTTGTGTGCTTTTGTTTGTTTTGTGTATTTTGTGTGTGCTTTCCCACAGTGTGTGTTTTTCCCACAGTGTGTATTTTGTTCCCACAGACTCTCCTGGAACGAGTTATTCATAGGATGACGGGGCGGGTCCAGCCGGGGCCAGGTGGGCGCCACCCGAGCCACACAGGGCCGCGAACTCCCAGAAGCATCGATCGGCAACCTTCGATCTGACGCCTTCGATCCCGAGAGGCTTTCGGACGTCGTCGATCCATTCCGTGGCTCGAAGGCCTCCTGATGCCCTTGCTGCGCTGCTGACTCCTGGCCCTCTCTGGCACGTCCACCATCAGTGGCATCAGCAGCCACACTGCTGAGGAATGAAGCCGTGTTGCAGTCTCGAGAGACAGCTGGTCCCCCACTGTACCACACAAAGGCAGACCCGAGCGGCGGCGCACACCTTTGATAACTTGGCAGATCGGCAGCCTGCCTGCCTTCGGTGAGGCATGGGACACCCTTGGGCAGCACCCGTACTCATCGGCGTGTCGCGACGAGGCGTCGCGCGGCAACCGCTCCGCCGCTCCCCCATGTGGAGGGGGAACCCGAGCGGCAGTGCAAACCTTATGTCGGGCGTGTCCCCCTACAGGGGGATTTTCGACGACAAACTAAAAAATACCATCAAAATACCCCAAGAAGGTCAAAAAATACTCAAAAAATAGTCCCAGGCAATTTTTGGACTATTTTTGAATATTTTTGGTTGATTTTTCAGTTTTCGTCGAAAATCCACCTGTAGGGGGACAGGCCCGGCTTAACCCATGTGGAGGGGGAACCCGAGCGGCAGTGCAAACCTCATGTGGGGCTCTAATCCAAACGGATGCATTGCTGGACAGACTTCTGGAGATCAGCTGCCGGCGGCCGCGTCTCCGAGTCACGAGGATGCGGCACGAGGAGCGGCAGCCGCCACTCCCGCTCGGGAACCCAGACGGCGAGCCAGACCTGCTGCGGAACAAAATCAAGATGGACACGTTTTGCGCGAGCTGCGCCGGACTCCCGAGCTGCAGCTGCACTCCTGAACGCATTGCGCGTGGGCCTCGAGGGAACGGCCTCTCCCCCGCACTCCCAAGGGAAACCAGCTCGGTCCCAATCCCCAGCCTTCGCATGCAGTTCGACATCGGGTGGCCCGTCAAAATGGATACCACCCTTCTTCTGCAGCGAAGAATTTCGAAGGAGGAAGAGGAGGAAAGCTAAGGGGACGAAAGCGGCCATGCGCGCGCCGCAACGCGAGCGAATGCAGCGCTCTGGCCAATGAGCGACTGCACAAAATGCAGCGAGTACAGTGGAGGCCAGTCCACAAGAAACCTTCCACAAGAAACCCAACCCTGAGACCCCAGGACGTCCACGGATGTTTGGCGTGGGCACGTCGCGCTCTCCACAGAAAAACCATCGAGGCCCAAGAAACCCAGGGCACCCTGGAGGCAAGCAGGATGTCTCTTGGCATGGGCCCCTGCTGTATGGATACAACCTGTAAGCCAAGCTGGTGGTGAGCAATAACGTGCCGAGGTAAATCTCGCGCGAACCTTCTGGTCTGCGGCAGCTTGGCTCTAGCAGCGTTCGGAGGGCGCTTCCGAAGCGAATTGAAACACCGAGACAAGCGCGGCGGGAGGCGGAGGGAGCGGGGGGGGGAAAGAGAGCGCGATCAGAACATGCAGTCCATGTGCGCGAGTGCCGGAAGTGCGCAGTACGAAGTGGAAGTCCTTGCTGGGCCGCAAATCTCACGAACAGCCATTGCTCGGGAGAGGGCAGCCCACTTCACCGAGACGCGCTGTTCGAATCACCCTGGCATGGACTGCGAGGAAGATCGCCGCCTCAGTCTGCTTTCGCTGGTGTCGAATCAAAGGGTCTCAGTGTCCCTGCTCCTCCCGCATGCATATCATCCCTCTCCCTTCCTCAGCCCTCAATCTCTTCATTTTTCCGTTGTCCCTCATCCCTCCGCCCTTTTTGGGTTCCTGGCTTCCCGCCCCCTCCTCCGTTCGTCCATTTCCGACGCTGGAGGAATGGGCAAAATCGGCTCACCAGCCGCGCCAGCACCCCTCGTGGGATCTGTCCAGACCCCCGCTTTCCGATCCGCGCCTGGCCGTGGCCACGACAAGGTGCCCCGACACCCGCCCCTCCGAACAAAACAACAGCAAAATTGGAAAACACTTTTTCCCAACCCCCCGTGGTTGGGTATTCGTTTT
>CAUYUJ010002390.1:36962-39462 GCA_963575745.1 Prorocentrum cordatum
ATCATCATCATCATCATCATCATCATCATCATCATCATCATCATCATCATCATCCTCTTCCCTCTTCTCACCCTCCTCCTCCTCCCCCTACCCTTTCCTCCTCGAATTACTCCTCATCCTCCTTCCTCCCCACCCACCACCTCCTTCTCGTTTTCCTCGCCCTCCTTTTCCTCCTACTCCTCCTCCGCCTCCTCCTCCTCCTCCTGCCACCCCTCTTCCGTCTCCGAAGAAAAGACGGCGCGCGGCCCAGACGGCCTCGGGCCAGTGGCGGTCAGGGTGGGCACTGCCGGAAGCAGCGGCAGCCCGTCCCCTGGGGCAGGGCCAGCAGAAGGGGGGCCGTCCTCCTGAGGCCGCTCTTATTCCCGACCCATTCCCCCCCATCTTCCTGACCATTCCCAACAACTCCGCCTACACACACACTCACACATATATTTTTTGAACTCGACATTCCGAGCAGGCCGATGCCAATTGAAACAACAAGAAGTTCAATTCAGGCGTTCACGTTCAAGAAGCAGTACGAATGAGCGGAAAAAATACGAGCAATATCAGATGATCGCCCCATCCCGCTTCTGCAGCTAATGCGTCGCGGTCCAGGACGCGGGGCGGAGGGCGGAGGACGGGAACGGAAGGATTGCCCAAACCTTATGGGAAAAAAATACGTTTCAAGACCTGTTCCTTCACAAATCTCTGGATGCCCCTCACATTTCTCGCGCGGCCCACTCTGGAATGGCCGGCCTGCGCAGCTCCGGCCCCACAGGCGCCCCTCGAGAGTGCGGTTGCTGTGATGGGCGAAGGGGGTCCACCAACATCTCCGCCACCGCACCACGCAACACTCAGCGAGCGAAGAACGGTATAAAATAAACTTTTCCGCCGTCGGGGGCGCCTGTCCCTGGGCGGCTAGAAAGTTTATACCCCTACGGTGCCACCGAAGGGTATAAACTTTCCAGCCGCCCTGGGGCAGGTGTCCCCGACGGCGAACAAGTTTATTTTATACCGTTCTTCGCCCGTTAAAACACCCCAACACGCGCACAAACCACATACGCTACCCGAAATCCCCCATACCCCTCCATCCCAAGGATAGCAACCTCTGCCGAAGCGAGCGGGGCAGGAGTGCGGGTGGGACAGGCCAACACGCGGTGGATGTGGGAAGTCATGGGTTGTGGGGTTCAGGCCGATGCTCGCGATCTTGGGACGCTCTGACAGCGCCTCGAGCTTGCCTGCAGACCCCATGTATTTTCCCACCCCGATTTCTCTGACTTCCCATAATATCACAACCTGGCCACCCTCCACCACAACTACACTAGAAGCTGCGAGTAGCAAGCTGCAGACTGTACTGCTGGAAGGAGTGGCGAGAAGGGGGAGCAGGAGAGGCATGAAAGGATGGAAATTAGAACGGGGTGCTGGTTAGGCTCTCTCTCTCTTGCCCAGCTTCGGATCTGAGCCTCGGAAATGGCCGCAGTTTCAAACGGCCGCCAGGCCACTGGCTTCAAGCTGCCGCGTGAACAAAATCGACTTGGGAAGGAAGCCCACTGGCCCCAAGATGGATTAGCGGCACGGAGAACGCAGCGCTGCTCGTGCCGCCAGCATCAGCAGCCACGATTAGCCAGCCGTGCTGACAGCCACGCATGGCCAACCATGCTGACAGCCACGAAGCGCCGGTGCCTGAGCTCTAGCGCCAGCTGGAGCGCACATCCTTCCCTACACCCACACCCCTCCAAGCGCTCCCCCCCGTCCATTACACCTGCCAGGCAGAAAATCAAGGGGGCGGACAGGCGGCGAGAAAAGGGGTGATGAAGACAACGCTAGTCAGCAAGAGCATACATCGCAGAAGACACGCAAGGCTAGATGACCTGGAAGCTAAAATGTTCCTGGCCCTTGCCAACCTCGAATCGTTTTCGCCTGGCCTCAGATTTCTCGACCGCGATGTAAAACCCCGCCCTGCAATCACTATGCGACCAATCCGGCGACCAGGGATTCGACGACCTGGCCCCCAGCTGAAGCGGCGCCCACTGCAACCCCAGATGACGGACCGCGCCTGTAAGCGCTATAACTTGTTTCGCGCGTTGCCGGAGTTGTTCCCGACGGGTGTCGAACAGTCCGGATGTTTCCGCATACTCATCGCCACGGTTCGTGTCATTGTCGTGGAACGGCATCTAATGCTCTTCCAGCTGGGCACGCAGCTGCTGCCTCTGCGCGCTCCAATCGACCATGAGAGAATATACGAGTTGCTTTTGCTGAAAAGCGTCTTTACTGCTCTTGTCGCAGAACCTCTCCGCGGCATGCATCTGCTCCTTGATCAAGTCAAGCCGGGAGGTCCGCCGCTGCCGAACGTCGTCCCAACGCCCTTGAACCGAAGTAGGCCGTTTTTTTTCTGCAACATGCGCTGCGTGTTCGCCTCACGCTCTTTCGAAGCTTGCTGCATCTACTTCATGAGCACGCGCGCCTGCGACTCGAGACGCTGCTGGTTCGCTCCGGAATGGACCATGAGAGAAGGCGGTTG
>CAUYUJ010002390.1:44462-90434 GCA_963575745.1 Prorocentrum cordatum
AATGATACATACATAACTGGATTAATAATACTACTTCTCATCAGCATCAGCATCGTCATCATAATCATCATGTTAGCCTTCACTATCATCATCACAATAATCAAGCAACAGCATCATCAGCATCATCAGCATCAGAACCAGCATCAGCATCAGCATCAGCAACATCATCATCGTCGACATCATCATCTTCAGCATCATCATCAGCATCATCATCATCATCCACACCATCCGCATCATCAACATCAGCATTATCATCATCAACATCGTCATCGTCAACATCATCATCATCATCATCAGAATCACCACCACCACCAACACCATCATTATCATCATCATCGTCATCAACAAGATCATCATCATCATCAGAATTATCATCATCACCATCAGCATCACTAACATCATCATCGTCGTCATCATCATCATCGTCATCATCAGCAGCAGCATCAGCATCATCGACATCGTCATCGTCATCGTCGTCGTCGACATCATCATCATCATCAGCAGCAGCAGCATCGACAGCATCAGAATCAGCAGCATCGTCGTGAGCATCAGCATCAGCATCAGCATCATGAGCAACATCATCATGATCAGCATCATCAGCACCATTAGCATCAACAGCATCAGCTCCAGCATCATCGTCATCATCAGCATCAGCATCAGCATCAGCATCATGATCATCATCAGCAGCAACGTCAGCATTATCAGCAACATGACCATCATCATCATCAACAGCATCGTCATCAGCAACATCATCATCATCAGCATCAGCGTCAGCATTAGCATCATCATCATTATCAGAATGATCATCGTCAGCAGCATCATCGTCATCATCATCGTCATCATCATCAGCATCGTCATCATCATCCTCATCAGCATCAGCATCATCGGTATCGGCATCGTCATCATCATCAGCATCAGCATCATCATCATCATCATCATCATCGGCATCATCATCAGCAGCAGCATCATTTGCAGCAGCAGCATAATAGCCAAAAACATTTCCATCAGCAGCATCATCCAGAACAACAGCAACACCAGCAGCGACATCAGCATCAGCATCAGCGCATCAGCATCCGCATCAGCATCACCACCATCAGCATCAGCATCATCACCATCAGCAGCATCAGCATCATCATTATGATCATCATCAGCATCAGCATCATCGTCAACATCATCGTAATCGTCGTCATCACGATCATCAGCAGCATCATCGTCAGCGTTGTCGTCATCATCGTCATCATCATGATCATCATCATCATCATCATCATCATCATGTTCATCATCATCAGCATCCTCAGCATCATCAGCATCAGCATCAGCATCCAGCAGCAATATCATCATCAACAGCAGCAACATCCGAAACATCAGCATCAGCGACATGACCAGCATCATCAGCACCATTAGCATCAGCAGCAGCTGTATCATCATCAGCCTCAGCATCAGCATCAGCATCATGATCATCATCAGCATCATCGTCAGCGCTGTCGTCACCATCTTCATCATCATCATCATCATCATCACCATCATCATCGGCATCATCATCATCAGCATCAGCATCCAGCAACAATATCATCAGCAGCAGCATCCGAAACATCAGCAGCAGCGACATGATCAGAATCATTATCATCATCAGCAGCATCGTCATCATCATCAACAGTGTCATCACCGCCATTATCATCATCAGCATCATCGTCATCATCAGCATCGTCGTCAGCATAGTCAACATCACCCTCATCATCATCGTCGTCATCATCATCGAAAACATGATCATCAGCAGCAATAGCATGATCACCATTATCATCATCATGACCACAACCACCACAACCATTATCAACATCATCATCAATATTACCATCAGCATTAGCATCATCATCATTATCGCCATGATCATCAGCAGCAGCATCATCATCGTCATCATCATCATCATCATCATCATCATCAGCGTCATCAGAATTATCAGCATCATTATCATCAACAACACCACCTACGACAACAACATCGATGTAAGCATCATTATCATCATCAATATCAACATCCTCCTCATCCTCCTCCTCATCCCCCACCTCCTCGTCCTCCTTCTCCTCTTTCTCCTCCTCATCGCCGAGAGCCGCCAGCAGAGGAACACGCGGGCGCGGCGCACCCCGCCCACCGCGGCGCGCGCCGCGAATGCGCCCCTCGCCGCCGCCGCTGCGGGGAGGGGACTTTTCGCCGACCGCGCGGTGAACCGAGGCGGCGTCGCGGGGCGGCGTGTTCACCATGCTCACCGTGCCACCATGCCCACCGAGCCCACCGTGCTGGCCGTGCTCACCGCGCCACCGTGACCCTGATCCTCCTCTACCCCACTCCTCATCGTCCTATTCCTGCTCCTCCTCCTCCTGCTCCTCCTCCTCCTCCTCCTGCTCCTCCTCCTCCTCCTCACTCACCCTCGTGGCAGTAGAACGTCGTCGTCATGATCCTCCTCCTCCTGCTCATCATCCTCCTCCTCCTCCTCCTCCTCCTCCTCGTCCTAACTCACTCTCGTGGCAGTAGAACGTAGTCGTCGTGTTTCTCCTCCTCCTCCCCCTCGTCCTCCACCTCCTCCTCCTCCGCCTCCTCCTCCTCCTCCTCTTCCTCCTCCTCCGCCTCCTCCTCCTCGTCCTCACCCTCCTCCTCTTCCTCCTTGTCCTCCTCCTCCTCCTCCTCCTCCTCCTCCTCCCCCTTCTCCTCCTCCTCCTCCTCCTCCTCCTCCTCCTCCTCCTCCTACTCCGAGGCTGGGGTCATAAATGCTAGCTTGGGGTCATGTTGATCGCGGGCCGATCCAAAATCCATCGAAGATCGAAGGCCACGGAAAAGTCGAACTTCGGAAATCCAGTTTCCAGGGCCGATCGAAGACCCATGGCTGACCAAAAATCAAAGACCCAGGGTCGAGGATCATGAAACCGTCGAAACCCCAAAATTCAGGATCTGTCGAAATCAAAGATCCAGGGAGTAAGATCGATCGAAAATCAAAGTTCCAGGATCGACCGAGAATCGAGGACATAGGGCCGAGAGTCCACGATCGTTCGAAGGTCGCTGCTCCGATATCGATGAAGGGTCGGAGACCCAGATCTATCTAAGTCCCACGTTCCAGGATCAAGCGAAGTCTGAGTAGCCACACGCGCGCATAGATCACGTACCCATAAAATCATAGACGACGGGTAACTTGAAACCGAAAGATATACTTGAGCATGTTGCGTTGTCGCACGCCTTTGTCGTTGCGCCCCTACACTGAAATCATACCGTAAGCTTCCGACGACAATGCACGGTGTCTAACACGCAACGAGCATGCGCATAGAAGCATGAATGAATTTACTATGGAACAAATGTATTTTGCATGTCGCTCTTTCGCGCGCGTCCGTCGCTGTAGCCTTACACAGAAACCGAAGCGAAACCATCCGGCGATGAAGCAAGGTATCTAGCAAGTGTCCAGACAAACCCACCCCAGCGTAATCTCAAACCAAAAATTCAGTTTGAGCATGATACGCTTTCAGGCTCGTCTGCCACTGTTCTCCCATAAGGGAGTCTGAACGAAACCTTCCGACGACGAAGCACGGTGTCTGGCAGGTGCCACAACAAAGCGAGGCAATCATAAACGAGAGGTGCCCTCAAACCAAAACTTGATTGTGAGCCTGTTGCGCTCCCGCGAATGTCGCAGCATCCCTTGAAGAAAATAGAAACGTAGCCTTTCGACAGCGAAACAAGGTTTCCGGCAAGCGCGAAAAGAAACCCAGAACAGCATAAATGAGAGGTAACCTGAAACCAGCACTTGCATTTAGCCTTTTGTTATTTCGAGCGCCTCTGCTGTTGCACCCCATGTTGGAAAAGGGAAGCGAGACCTCCCGACGGCGAACCAAGGCATCTGGCAGCTGACAAAACGACCATAGAAAAACACAAAGTTCAATGCAACCACCCACCATGATGTTGCTCCAAGCCCTAAGCTCATTCGAGCGTATCTCTCCCTGCATCCTTGGAACGGAAAATCACATCGAAAACTTCCGACGACGTAGCAATGTGTCTGGGAGTTGCCAACACAAACGCCAGCATGTATATGCAAGAAAAGCCCTGGAATCCCAAAATACGCGGGTAACCCTTTTACGTTCGCGCCTTGTTCGGTCATTTGGATGGGATTTCAATCAGACTGGAGCTGACTACATAACTAAGGGATTCCAGTTGGATTTGAATCGGATTCTCATTTGAGCTCAACAGGCAGCGACTGACCTCCAGATTCAGAGGATATGTAAAGGATTCGAATCAGATCCGAATCGGATCTTAACTAAAATAGCGGCCCCAGATACGGTGGATCCCGATTGCGTTCCACCTGGATGCTGATAGGATTCCTATACACATGAAGTGTAGCGGAATCTGCAACCAGGGAGCTCCGACTGGTATCAAACAAGATTCAAATCAGATCTGAATAGGAATAGAGCAGACTCCACTCCCAGGAAAGGTCGATTGGATCTTAGTGGGATCCATTATACATAACGAACACACAAAAAATAAACAAAACAAAAAACAAAAAAACAAAAAAAAACTGATCCCAGATCCACTGAATTCATCCTCCACCGTGCCACTAGACAAGGAGTGGGCGTGTCCCCAGGTCAGGTGCACAACTCCCTGAGCCCCAGTCCTCAGCTCCGAAGAGTTACTCAGGAGCCCGGACACAAAAAATGTCGGGAATCTCCCGGGGTTGTCGCGTGCCCTCTGAGCACCAGCGCGTCTCCCCGCGTGAGTTCTTGGGGCCCAAGGGGGAAGCAAGACGGGCCAAGAAAGCTCCAAGAGGCCGCCAATCCAGATGGCCCCGAGACACAAGGCGTCCAAGATGGCCGCAAGTCGGCCCGAGAGGCCGAGTCTCAGGGCTGTAGCTGCAGTGCATCTCTCGAAAATTAGGGAGAACCACCGGCCGTCGGGATGCAGTTTTCGAGATGATAATGGTTTCGTAAACTTAACGAAAGGAGGAAGCGAACTACACAGCTCAAGCATCCTCTGCACCTGTAGTAAATGACGCGTTGACCTGTCGACTTCTACGTCTTCAGCTTCAGTATTACTATTAAAACACTTGGCGGAAGAAGAAGGAAAATGAGAGGGGGGAAAAAAACAGAAACAAAAACAAAAAACAAAAAAAGTAGATGTTATGCTGACTGGGAGCCGGCGGTAAACCGTCAACCAGGTTACCGCCGGAACCCTCGTAGGGCTCTTGACGCGCGAAGTAATGTTCTGAAAACGACGATACATATTACTTAAATATCAATAAAGAACTGCAAGCATGTACTTTTTAAGTATTGTACAAAGTTGGTTCCGCCACGTGCTTTAATTAGTAGTAGTAGTAGTAGTAGTAGTAGTAGTAGTAGTAGTAGTAGTAGTAGTAGTAGTAGTAGTAGTAGTAGTAGTAGTAGTAGTAGTAGTAGTAGTAGTAGTAGTAGTAGTAGTAGTAGTAGTAGTAGTAGTAGTAGTAGTAGTAGTAGTAGTAGTAGTAGTAGTAGTAGTAGTAGTAGTAGTAGTAGTAGTAGTAGTAGTAGTAGTAGTAGTAGTAGTAGTAGTAGTAGTAGTAGTAGTAGTAGTAGTAGTAGTAGTAGTAGTAGTAGTAGTAGTAGTAGTAGTAGTAGTAGTAGTAGTAGTAGTAGTAGTAGTAGTAGTAGTAGTAGTAGTAGTAGTAGTAGTAGTAGTAGTAGTAGTAGTAGTAGTAGTAGTAGTAGTAGTGGTAGTAGTAGTAGTAGTAGTAGTAGTAGTAGTGGTAGTAGTAGTAGTAGTAGTAGTAGTAGTAGTAGTAGTAGTGGTAGTACAGCTACGAACCTGACAATTCGACGGGCTGACGCGCCTTGACCTGCTACAGATGCAGAAAATACTGGAGCTGTGTAGATGGCTCCCTGCTTCAGTTAAGTTCACGAATCCATTACCACCTGGAAAACTACATTCCGACGGGCGACGGTTCCTTCTAATTTTTTCGGAAGCTGCGCTGCAGCTACAGCCCTGAGAATTGCACCATCGAACATGTCATGATCGACTACACGGAATAAAAATTGGGATTTTCAAAACGAATTGTCAAATCTCTGACAATCTCCAAAAACCGACTCCGTTGTCCGCCCAGGCCGGGTGGGCCAACTGGGCGCCGGCGGTAATACGTCAACCTGGCTACCGCCGTGGACCCCGTAGAGCTCCGCAGCCGCATGACTGCCCAGGACAGCCTGAAGATCGTATCTTGCGAATACTGCCTGTCATCTTCTCCTGCTCCTCGTCTTGCTCCGCGTCCTGATCCTCCTCCTGCTCCTCCTGTTTCTGCTGCTGTTCCTTATGCTGCTCTTCCTGCTGCTCCTCCTGCTCCTCCTCCTGCTCCTCCTCCTGCTGCTCATTTTTCGTTGTTCATCTGATACCAGCTTCTGCAGATGAACAGAAGAACGCCAGCTAGAGAACTCAGCTGACGCCAGAAGAAGTCTTTCCTATTGCCTGACAAGCAGGTCCGCAAACCTATTCGTATTATTCGAGTCATATTGACAGGCGCTCTCGGTTTTCTGTACTGGGCGCCGGCGGTAAACCGTCAACTTTTCTTACCGCCGGAAAACTCGTAGAGCTTCCTGACAACATATAATGTCGAAAAGAAATACACCGAAAAAACAATTTTTCAGCCCAAGCAATTTCAAACCTCGCGGATGCAACAGCCGAACGCCCCCGATGCTTTTGGATTATCTTATGTGCGAGCTCTGCAGCTCTCCTACAGCCCGAGATACGTGCGTAAATCGACAGCAGCTCTCGAGATGACTCGAACAATCCGAATAGTTTGGCAAACCTAGCTCGAGTATCAGACCGAGTTCAGACCTCTGCATGCGACAGGCGGACGCGTCTGATGTCTCGGACAGCCCTGCAGCCCCCCTACAGCCCGAGTTAAGTGCAGGAAACCGACAGCACATCTCAGGATGACTCGAACATTACGAATAGTTTCGCAGACCTAGTTCGGGCAGCAGACAGAGTTTGGAGCTCTGGATTCGAAAGGCGGACGCGCCTGATGTCTCAGAATCGATTCCAGTGATTACCAGCCATGCAGCCCACCTACAGCCCGAGTTAAGTGCAGAGAACCGACAGCATCTCTCAAGATGACTCGAACAATACAAATAGTTTTGCGATTCTAGATCGGGCAGCTGACCGAGTTCAGAGCTCTGGATTGAACAGACAACGACCACTGATGATTCTGAATCAGATTCTGTACGCATCAGCTCTGTAGCTGTCCTGTAGCTCGAGTTAAGTACAGAAAACCGAGAGCGTCTGTCAAGATGACTCGAATAATACGAATAGGTTTGCGGACCTAGCTCCGCTAGCAGACCGAGTTCAGACCTCTGGATTCAACAGCCGAACGCGCCTGATCATTCTGAATCGATTAGCTGTGCTTACCAGCTCTGTAGCTGTCCTGAAGCTCGAGTCATCTTGAGAAAACCGTCACCGCGTGACAAGATGACCCGAAACGGGCGATCCCGCCTGGACGCTTTTTGGCAGTAAAAGGTACCCGATCGAGCTCAGATCAAGACGGCGAGCGGGAATAAGATCAAATATCACGGGAAAAAAATACTAGAGCTCTAACTAATGTTCAAATTTTGAGAACAACATTTTCAATCGACCAAAAGTCAGCAGAAGGTACGTGGAGATTTTTCTTGCCAACTAGCTCTCCAGCGCGCCGGAATTACTCTTAAGCTTCCAGCAATAACTTGCGAAGGGAAGTTCTACGAGTTACTTAACTCGAGCTGTAGGACAGCTACGGAGCTGATACTGGGCGCCGGCGGTAAACCGTCAACCTTTGTTACCGCCGGGGGACTCGTAGAGCTTCCTGACAACATATAATGACGAGAAAAATTACACAGAACCAAATAGTTCTTCAGCCCACACAATTTCAGACCTCTGGGATGCAACAGCCGAACGCCCCCGATGCTTCTGGATCGTCTTCTGCACGAGCTCTGTAGCTCTCCTACAGCCCGAGTTACGTGCGTAAATCGACAGCACCACTCAAGATGACTCGAACAATACGAATAGTTTGCCAAACCTAGCTCGAGTATCAGACCGAGTTCAGACCTCTGCATGCCACAGGCGGACGCGTCTGATGTCTCTGAATCGATTCCTGCGATTACCAGCCCTGCAGCCCCCCCTACAGCCCGAGTTAAGTGCAGGAAACCGAGAACATCTCTCAGGATGACTCGAACAATACGAATAGTTTCGCGGACCTAGTTCGGGCAGCAGACAGAGTTCGGAGCTCTCGGTTCGAAAGGCGGACGCGCCTGATGTCTCCGAATCGATTCCAGTGATTACCAGCCATGCAGCCCCTCTACAGCCCGAGTTAAGTGCAGAGAACCGACAGCATCTCTCAATATGACTCGAACAATACAAATAGTTTTGCGATTCTAGATCGGGCAGCAGACCGAGTTCAGAGCTCTGGATTCAACAGACAACGGCCACTGATGATTCTTAATCAGATTCTGTACGCATCAACTCTGTAGCTGTCCTTTAGCTCGAGTTGAGTACAAAAAACCGAGAGCGTATGTCAAGATGACTCGAATAATACGAATAGGTTTGCGGACCTAGCTCGGCTAGCAGACCGAGTTCAGACCTCTGGGTTCAACAGGCGAACGCGCCTGATCATTCTGAATCGATTAGCTGTGCTTCCCAGCTCTGTAGCTGTCCTGAAGCTCGAGTTATCTTGAGAAAACCGTCACCGCGTGACAAGATGACCCCAAATGGCCGATCCCGCCCGTGTGCTTTTTCACAGTAATATCTACCCGATCGAGCTGAGATCAAGATGGCGAGCGGGAACAAGATCTAATATCACGGGAAAAAAAAATAGAACTCTAACGAATGGTTGAATTTCGAGAACATAATTTTCAACCGACCAAAAATCATCAAAAGGTCCGTCGAGATTTTTCTTGCCAACTAGCTCTCCAGCGCCCAGGAATTACTGGGCGCCGGCGGTAAACCGTCAACCTTTGTTACCGCCGGGGAACTCGTAGAGCTTCCTGACAAGATATAGTGTCGAAAAAAATTACACTGAAAAAATAGTTTTTCAGCCCAAGCAATTTCAGACTGGGCGCCGGCGGTAAGCCGTCAACCTTTGTTACCGCCGGGGGACTCGTAGAACTTCCTGACAACATATAATGTCGAAAAAAAATACACAGAACAAATAGTTCTTCACCCCAAGCAATTTCAAACCTCTCGGATGCGACAGCCGAACGCCCCCGATGCTTCTGGATTGTCTTCTCTACGAGCTCTGTAGCTCTCCTACAGCCCGAGTTACGTGCGTAAATCGACAGCACCTCTCAAGATGACTCGAACAATACGAATAGTTTGGCAAACCTAGCTCGAGTATCAGACCGAGTTCAGACCTCTCCATGCGACAGGCGGACGCGTCTGATGTCTCTGAATCGATTCCTGTGACTACCAGCCCTGCAGCCCACCCCCCCTACAGCCGGAGTTAAGCGCAGGAAACTGACAGCACCCCTCAGGATGACTCGAACAATACGAATAGTTTCGCAGACCTAGTTCGGGCAGCAGACAGAGTTCAGAGCCCTGCATTCGAAAGGCGGACGCCTGATGCCTCCGAATCGACTCCAGTGATTACCAGCCATGCAGCTCCCCTACAGCCCGAGCTAAGTGCAGAGAACCGACAGCATCTCTCAAGATGATTCAAACAATACGAATAGTTTCGCGATTCTAGATCGGGCAGTAGACCGAGTTCAGAGCTCTTGATTCAACAGAGAACGACCACTGATGATTCTGAATCAGATTCTGTACGCATCAGCTCTGTAGCTGTCCTGTAGCTCGAGCTAAGTACATAAAACCGAGAGCGTCTGTCAAGATGACTCGAATAATACGAATAGGTTTGCGGACCTAGCTCGGCTAGCAGACCGAGTTCAGACCTCTGGGTTCAACAGGCGAACGCGCCTGATCATTCTGAATTGATTAGCTGTGCTTATCAGCTCTGTAGCTGTCCTACAGCTCGAGTTATGTTCAGAAAACCGACAGCGCGTATCAAGATGACTTGAAACAGCCGATCCCGCCTGCCTGCTTTTTGGCAGTAAAAGGTACTCGATCGAGCTGAGATCAAGATAACGAGCGGGAATAAGATCGAATATCACGGGAAAAATACTAGAGCTCAAACGAATTGTTGAATTTCGAGAACAAAATTGTCAACCGACCAAAAGTCACCAAAAGGCTCGTCGAGATTCTTCTTGCGAACCAGCTCTCCAGCGCCCCGGAATTACTCTTAAGCTTCCAGCAATAACTTGCTAAGGGAAGCTCTACGAGTTACCTCTCGGATTCAACAGCCGAACGCCCCCGATGCTTCTGGATTGTCTTCTGTACGAGCTCTGTAGCTCTCCTACAGCCCGAGTTACGTTCGTAAATCGACAGCACCTCTCAAGATGACTCGAACAATACGAATAGTTCGGCAAACCTAGCTCGAGTATCAGACCGAGTTCAGACCTCTGCATGCGACAGGCGGACGAGTCTGATGTCTCTGAATCAGTTCATGTGATTTCCAGCCCTGCAGCCCCCCCTACAGCCCGAGTAAAGTCCAGGAAACCGACAGCACCTCTCAGGATGACTCGAAGAATACAAATTTTCGCGGACCTAGTTCGGGCAGCAGACAGAGTTCGGAGCTCAGGATTCGAAAGGCGGACGCGCCTGATGTCTCCGAATCGATTCCAGTGATTACCAGCCATGCAGCCCCCCTATAGCCCGAGT
The DNA here is from genome assembly GCA_963575745.1 of Prorocentrum cordatum. Taxonomy (NCBI): domain Eukaryota; class Dinophyceae; order Prorocentrales; family Prorocentraceae; genus Prorocentrum; species Prorocentrum cordatum. The sequence goes on from CAUYUJ010002390.1 coordinate 55,194, forward strand.
TAAGTGCAGAGAACCGACAGCATCTCTCAAGATGACTCGAACAATACGAATAGTTTCGCGATTCTAGATCGGGCAGCAGACCGAGTTCAGAGCTCTGGATTCAAGAGACAACGGCCACTGTTGATTCTTAATCAGATTCTGTAGGAACAGCTATGTAGCTGTCCTATATAGCTCGAGTTAAGAACAGAAAACCGAGAGCGTCTGTCAAGATGACTCGAATAATACGAATAGGTTTGCGGACCTAGCTCGGCTAGCAGACCGAGTTCAGACCTGTGGGTTCAACAGCCGAACGCGCCTGATCATTCTGAATCGATTAGCTGTGCTTACCAGCTCTGTAGCTGTCCTTAAGCTCGAGTTATCTTGAGAAAACCGTCGCCGCGTGACAAGATAACCCGAAACGGCTGATCCCGCCCGTGTGCTTTTTGGCAGTAAAAAGGTACACGATCGAGCTGAGATCAAGAGGGCGAGCGGGAATGAGATCGAATATCACGGGAAAAAATACTAGAGCTCTAACGAATGTTTGAATTTCGAGAACAAAATTTTCAACCGACCACTTGCCAGCGTCCAAAACCCGGAGAGCAAAGAGAATCTCGGGACGGGAAATCTTCCCTGGAGAGCCTTGGGGGGCTCCCCTGGGGCGCTGCGGAAGCACTGGGCGCCGGCGGTAAACCGTCAACCTTCGTTACCGCCGGGGGACTCGTAGAGCTTCCTGAGCATATATAATGTCGAAAAAAATTGCAGAGAACGAATATTTTTTCAGCCTAAACGATTTCAGACCTCTCGATGCAACAGCTCAACGCCCCTCATGCTTCGGGATCGTTTTCTGTGCGCACGAGCTCCGTAGCTGAACAATACGAATAGGTTCGCGGACCTAGCTCGGGCAGCAGGCCGAGTTCAGGGCTCTGCATGCGACAGGTGGACGCGACCGATGACTCCGAATCGATTCCAGTGATTACCAGCCCTGCAGCCCCTTACAGCTCGAGTTAAGTGCAGAAAACGGACAGCACCTCTCAAGATGACTCGACGAATACGAATAGTTTTGCGAACCTAGCTCAGGCAGCACACCGATTTCCGAGCTCTGGATTTGGCAGGCGGACGCGCCTGATGTCTTCGAATCGATTCCTGTGAGTACGAGCCCTGTAGCCTCCCTACAGCCCGAGTTAAGTGCAGAAAACTGTCAGCACCTCTCAAGATGACTCCAACAATACAAATAGTTTCGCGCACCTAGCTCGGGCAGCAGACCGAGTTCAGACCTCTAGATGGAACAGACGAACGCGCCTGATGATTCGCAATCGATTTCTGTGAGAATGAGCTCTGTAGCTGCCCCACAGCTCGAGTTAAGCACAAAATACCGACAACGCGTATCAAGATGACTCGAAACAGCCGATCCCGCCGCGATGCTTTTTTGTAGGAATATTTACCCGATCGAGCTGAGATTAAGATGGCGAGCGGGAATAAGATCGAATATGGTCAGGAAAAATACCAGAGCTCTAACGAATGGCTGAATTTCGAGAACATAATTTTCAACCGACCAAAAGTCAGCAAAAGGTCCGTCGAGATTTTTCTTGCCAACTAGCTCTCCAGCGCCCCGGAATTACTGGGCGCCGGCGGTAAACGGTCAACCTTTGTTACCGCCGGGGGACTCGTAGAGCTTCCTGACAAGATACAATGTCGAAAAAAATACACAGAAAAAATAGTTTTTCAGCCCAAGCAATTTCAAACCTCTCGGATGCAACAGCCGATCGGGGCTTCTGGATTGTCTTCTGTACGAGCTCTGTAGCTCTCCTACAGCCCGAGTTACGCGCGTAAATCAACAGCACCTCTCAAGATGACTCGAGCAGTACGAATAACTCGTAGAGCTTCCCTAAGCAAGTTCTTGCTGGAAGCTTAAGAGTAATTCCGGGGCGCTGGAGAGCTAGTTGACAAGAAAAATCTCGACTGACCTTTTGCTGACTTTTGGTCGGTTGGAAATTTTGCTCTCGAAATTCAACCATTCGTTAGACCTCCAATATTTTTTCCCGTGATATTCGATCTTATTCCCGCTCGCCATCTTGATCTCAGCTGGATCGGGTACCTTTTACTGCCAAAACGCACACGGGCGGGATCAGCCATTTCGAGTCATCTTGATACGCGTTGTCGGTTTTCTCAAGATAACTCGAGCTTTAGGACAGCTACAGAGCTGGTAAGCACAGCTAATGGATTCAGAATGATCAGGCGCGTTCGCCTGTCGAACCCAGAGGTCTGAGCTCGGTCTGCTAGCCGAGCTAGGCCCGCAAACCTATTCGTATTATTCGAGTCATCTTGACAGGTGCTCTCGGTTTTCTGTATCTAACTCGGGCTACAGGACAGCTACAGAGCTGATACGTACAGAATCTGATTCAGAATCATCAGTGGCCGTTGTCTGTTGAATCCAGAGCTCTGAACTCGGTCTGCTGCCCGATCTAGAATCGCGAAACTATTTGTATTGTTCGAGTCATCTGAAGAGATGCTGTCGGTTCTCTGCACTTAACTCGGGCTCTAGGGGGGCTGCATGGCTGGTTATCACAGAAATCGATTCGGAGACATCAGGCGCGTCCGCCTTTCGAATCGAGCTCCGAATTCTGTCTGCTGGCGAACTAGGTCCGCGAAACTATTCGTATTGTTCGAGCCATCCAGAAAGGTGGTGTCGGCTTCCTGCACTAACTCGGGCTCTAGGGGGGGCTGCAGGGCTGATAATCACAGGAATCGATCCAGAAACATCAGACGCGTCCGCCTGTTGCATGCAGAGGTCTGAACTCGGTATGATACTCGAGCTGGGTTTGCCAAACTATTCGTATTGTTCGAGTCATCTTGAGAGGTGCTGTCGATTTACGCACGTAACTCGGGATGTAGGAGAGCTAGAGAGCTCGTACAGAAGACTATCCAGAAGCATCGGGGGCGTTCGGCTGTTGCATCCGAGAGGTCTGAAATTGCTTGGGCTGAACAACTATTTTTTCTGTGTAATTTGTTTCGACATTATATGTTCTCAGGAAGCTCTACGAGTCCCCCGGCGGTAAGAAAGGTTGACGGTTTACCGCCGGCGCCCAGTAGTTTGGCAACCTAGCTCGAGTATCAGACCGAGTTCAGACCTCTGCATGCGACAGCCGGACGCGTCTGATGTCTCTGAATCGATTCCTGTGATTACCTGCCCTGAAGCCCCCCCTACAGCCCGAGTTAAGTGCAGGAAACCGACAGCACCTCTCAGGATGACTCGAACAACACGAATAGTTTCGCAGACCTAGATCGGGCAGCAGACAGAGTTCGGAGCTCTGGATTCGAAAGGCGGACGCGCCTGATGTCTCCGAATCGATCCCAGTGATTACCAGCCATGCAGCCCCCCTACAGCCCGAGTTAAGTGCAGAGAACCGACAGCATCTCTCAAGATGACTCGAACAATACGAATAGTTTCGCGATTCTAGATCGGGCAGCAGACCGAGTTCAGAGCTCTGGATTCAACAGACAACGGCCACTGATGATTCTCAATCAGATTCTGTACGCATCAGCTCTGTAGCTGTGCTGTAGTTCGAGGTCAGTACAGAAAACCGAAAGCGTCTGTCAAGATGACTCGAATAATACGAACAGGTTGGGGACCTAGCTCGGCTAGCAGACCGAGTTCAGACCTCTGGGTTCGACAGGCGAACGCGCCTGGTCATTCTGAATCGATCAGCTGTGCTCACCAGCTCTGCAGATGTCCTGAAGCTGGAGTTATCTTGAGAATACCGACAGCGCGTATCAAGATGACTCGAAACGGCCGATCCCGCCCGTGTGCTTTTTCGCAGTAAAAGGTACCCGATCGAGCCGAGATCAAGATGGCGAGCAGGAATAAGATTGAACATCACGGGAAAAAATACTAGAGCTCTAACGAATGAATTTCGAGAACAAATTTTCAACAGACCAAAAGTCAGCAAAAGGTCCGTCGAGATTTTTCTTGCCAACTAGCTCTCCAGCGCCACGGAACTGGGCGCCGGCGGTAAACCGTCAACCTTTGTTACCGCCAGGGACTCGTAGAGCTTCCTGACAACATACAATGTCGAAAAAAAAATACACAGAAAAAATAGTTTTCCAGCCCAAGCAATTTCAGACCTCTCGGATGCAACAGCCGAACGCCCCCTTCTGGATTGTCTTCTATACGAGCCCTGTAGCTTTCCTACAGCCCAAACTACTGGGCGCCGGCGGTAAACCGTCAACCTTTCTTACCGCCGGGGGACTCGTAGAGCTTCCTGAGAACATATAATGTCGAAACAAATTACACAGAAAAACTAGTTGTTCAGCCCAAGCAATTTCAGACCTCTCGGATGCAACAGCCGAACGCCCCCGATGCTTCTGGATAGTCTTCTGTACGAGCTCTCTAGCTCTCCTACATCCCGAGTTACGTGCGTAAATCGACAGCACCTCTCAAGATGACTCGAACAATACGAATAGTTTGGCAAACCTAGCTCGAGTATCAGAACAAGCTCAGACCTCTGAATGCGACAGGCGGACGCGTCTGATGACTCTGAATCGATACCTGTGATTACCAGCCCTGCAGCCCACTCTACAGCTCGAGTTAAGTGCAGGAAACCGACAGCACCTCTCAGGATGACTCGAACAGTTCGAATAGTTTCGCGGACCTAGTTCGGGCAGCAGACAGGGTTCGGAGCTCTGGATTACGCCTGATGTCTTGAAATCGAAAGGCGGACGGAAGACGGACGCGCCTCATGTCTTCGAATCGATTTCTGTGATTAGCAAGCATGCAGCCCCCCCTACAGCCGGAGTTAAGTGCAGAGAACCGACAGCATCTCTCAAGATGACTCGAACAATATGAATAGTTTCGCGATTCTAGATCGGGCAGCAGACCGATTTCAGAGCTCTGGATTCGACAGACAACGGCCACGGATGATTTTGAATCAGTTTCTGTACGCATCAGCTCTGTAGCTGTCCTGTAGCCCGAGTTAGATACAAAAAACGAGAGCACCTGTCAAGATGACTCGAATACTACAAGTAGGTTTGCGGACCTAGCTCGGCTAGCAGACTAAGTTCAGACCAGGCGAATGCGCCTGATCATTCTAAATCGATTAGCTGTGCTTACCAGCTCTGTAGCTGTCCTGAAGCTCGAGTTATCTCGAGAAAACCATCAGCGCCTGTCAAGCTGACTCGAAACTGCCGATTCCACCCGTGTGCTTTTTCGCATCAAAAGGTACCCGATCGAGCTAAGATCAAGATGGCGAGCGAGCATAAGACCGAACTGGGAACCGGCGGTAAACCATCAACCAGGTTACCGCCGGGACCCTCGTAGAGCTCTTTTCTCACACCGCGCTCCTCAGAACACAGGGAGTAAGCTTCTGGAGTGAGAAACGAAAAAAATGAAAAATCACGTTTTTCTGTTTTTATCGAACGTCTGTTGCTCCAATTGTTTTGATAGTAATACTGCATCTACGGACCTGAAAATTTTACTGGCAGGCGCGTCTTAACCCACTACAGGTGCGAAAAATCTGCTTTCTCAAAATGAATTGTCAAATATCTTTCAAATATTCGCAAAACCACCCAAAAGTTATCACTGGGCGCCGGCGGTAAACCGTCAACCTTTGTTACCGCCGGGGACTCGTAGAGCTTCCTGACAACATATAATGTAGAAAAAATTACACCGAAAAAAAAGTGTTCCAGCCTAAGCAATTTCAAACCTCCCGATGCTTCTGGATTCTCTTCTGTACGAGCTCTGTAGCTCTCCTACAGCCCGAGTTACGTGCGAAAACCGACAGCATCTCTCAAGATGACTCGAATTTTACGAGTAGTTTGGCAAACCTAGCTCGAGTGTCAGACCGAGTTCAGACCTCTGCATGCGACAGGTGGACGCGTCTGATGTCTGCGAATCGACTTCTGTGATTACCAGCCCAACAGCCCCCCCTACAGCCCGAGTTAAGTGCAGGAAACCGACAGCACCTGTCAGGATGACTCGAACAATGCGAATATTTTCGCAGACCTAGTTCGGGCAGCAGACAGAGTTCGAAGCTCTGGATTCGAAAGGCGGACGCGCCTGATGTCTCCGAATCGATTCTAGTGATTACCAGCCATGCAGCTGCCCTACAGCCCGAGTTAAGTGCAGAGAACCAACAGCATCTCTCAAGATAACTCGAACAATACGAATAGTTTTTACGATTCTAGATCGGGCAGCAGACCGAGTTCAGAGCTCTGGAGTCAACAGACAAGGGCCACTGATGATTCTGAATCAGATTCAGTACGTATCAGCTCTGTACTGTCCTTTAGCTCGACTTAAGTACAGAAAACCCAGAGCGTCTCTCAAGATAACTCGAATAATACGAATAGGTTTGCGAACCTAGCTCGGCTAGCAGACCGAGTTCAGACCTCTGGGTTCAACAGGCGAACGCGCCTGATTATTCTGAATCGATTAGCTGTGCTTACCAGCTCTGTACCTGTCCTGAAGCTCGAGTTATCTTGAGAAAACCGTCACCGCGTGACAAGCTGACCCGAAACGGGCGATCCCGCCGCAGTGCTTTTTGGCAGTGAAAGGTACCCGATCGAGCTGAGATCAAGATGGCGAGCGGGAATAAGATCGAATATCACGGGAAAAAATACTAGAGCTCCAACGAATGGTTGAATTTCGGGATTCGAATTTTCAACCGACCAAAAGTCATCAAAATGTCCGTCGAGATTTTTCTTGCCAACTAGCTCTCCAGCGCCCCAGAACTGGCGCCGGCGGTGAACCGTCAACCTGGTCACCGCCGGGAACCTCGTAGAGCTCCTAGCACGCGTAAGAGTGCTCAGCATCAAAAGAAAGGGCTTCTGGAAGCATTTCTTAAAAAAGAGAAACATGAGTGTTTTCATGTCGGACATGAAGTTGGTTCCTCCAAGTGTTTTGACAGTAAAAGGGCATGTAGAGAGCTCATATTAAGACGCAAAGGCCCTCATAGTCGTCTACAGTTGCGAAAAATCTGCTTTCTCAAAATAAATGGCCAAATATCTTTCAAATATTCGCAAAACCACCCAAAAGTTGCCACATTGTCCGCCTCGGCCGGGTGGGCCAACTGGGCGCCGGCGGTAAACCGTCAGCCTGGTTACCGCCGGGACCTCGTAGAGCTCTTTTCTTGCCCAGCTCCTCGGAACACGTGAAGCAAGCTTAAGCGAGAGCCAACAAACTTTAAAAAATCGATCGCATACAAATAGTTTTGCGGACTTAGCTCGAGAGGCAGACTCTGCTCAGAGCTCTAGATGCTTCAGCCAAACGCCTTTGATGATTATGTATCGGTTTCTGTGCGTACCACCTCTGTAGCTGTGCTACAGCTAGAGTTGAGTGCAGAATATCGACAGCGCCTCTACAGAGAACTTAAGAAATACGAACAGTGTTGTGGACCTAGCTCGACTAGCAGAACGAATTCAGGCCTCTCGATGCAACAGACGGAAGCGCCTGGTGATACTGAATCAGTTTATGTGCGCACCAGCTCTGTAGCTCCTCTAAATCTTGAGTTGAGTACAGAAAACCGGCATCACTGGTGAAGATGACTTTTACGGACCTAGCTCGAGTAGCAGACCGAGTTCAGGCCTCTGGATGCAACAGGCGAACGCGCCTGATCATTCTGAATCGGTTTCTGTAAGCATCAGCTCTGTAGCTCTCGAAATCTCGAGTTAAGTACAGAAAACCGTGAACGCGCGTCAAGATGACTCGGAACGCAGTTGGTTCCAGCAAGTCTTTTGATAGTAATATTGCAGCTACGGACCTGAGAATTTAACTGGCAGACGCGGCATAACCCACTACACGTGAGAAGAATACCGGTTCTCAAAATGAATTGTCAAATATCTTTCAAAACAAAGCAAAACCGACCCAAGGTTATCACATTGTCTCTTTTGGTCAGGTCGGCCAACTGGGCGCCGGCGGTAGACCGTCAACCTTCGTTACCGCCGGGGGACTCGTAGAGGTTCCTGACAACATATAATGTCGAAAAAAAATCACTGAAAAAATAGTTTTTTCAGCCTAACCATTTCAGACCTCTCGGATGCAACAGCCAAACGCCCCCGATGCTTCTGGATTGTCTTCTGCACGAGCTCTCTAGCTCTCTTACATCCCGAGTTACGTGCGTAAATCGACAGCACCTCTCAAGATGACTCGAACAATACAAATAGTTTGGCAAATCTAGCTCGAGTATCAGACCGAGTTCAAACCTCTGCATGGGACAAGCAGACGCGTCTGATTTCTCTGCATCGAATCATTTGATTACCAGCCCTGCAGCCCCCTAGAGCCCGAGTTATGCAGAAAACCGATAGCACCTGCCAGGATGACTCGAACAATGCGAATATTTTCGCAGATCTAGTTCCGGCAGCAGACAGAGTTCGGATCTCTCGATTCGAAAGGCAGACGCGCCTCATATCCCCGAGTCGATTCCAGTGATGACCAGCTATGCAGCCCGCCTACAGCCCGAGTTAAGTGCAGAGAACCGACAGCATCTCTCCAGATGACTCGAACAATACAAATAGTTTCGCGATTCTAGATCGGGCAGCAGACCGAGTTCAGAGCTCTCGATTCAGCAGACAACGGCCACTATGATTCTGAATCAGATTCTGCAAGTATCAGCAATGTAGCTGTGCTGTAGCAAGTTAAGTACAGAAAACAGAGAGCGTCTGTCAAGATGACTGGAATAATACTAATAGGTTTGCAGACCCAGCTCGGGGGTTCAACAGGCGAACGCGCCTGATCATTCTGCGCCGATTAACTGTGCTCACCAGCTCTGTAGCTGTCCTCAAGCTCGAGTTTCTTGATAAAATAGCGCGTATCAAGATGACTCGAAACAGCCGATCCCGCCTGCCAACTTTTGAGCAGTACAAGGTACCCGATCGAGCTGAGATCAAGATGGCGAGCGCGAATAAGATCAAATATTATCGGAAGAAATACCAGAGCTCCAACGAATGTTCAAATTTTGAGAACAAAATTTTCAACCGACCGAAAGTCATCAGAAGGTCTGTCGAGATGTTTCTTGCGAACTAGCTCTCCAGCGCCCCGGAATTACTCTTGAGCTTGCAACAAGAACTTGCTAAGGAAAGCTCTACCAGTTACTTTGTCCTTTCTCGCCGGGTCGGCCAACGGGGCGCCGGCGGTAAACCGTCAACCTTTGTGAGCTTCCTAGCTCGACTTAAGTTGAGAAAACCGACAGCACCTGCAACATTCCGACTTATAGTGAATATTTGTTGACCTCTGAATGCGACAGGCGGACGCGTCTTTTGTCTGCAAATCGACTAGTGTCGAAACCAGCCCTGCAGACGCCCTACAGCCCGAGTTAAGTACACAAAACCGACAGCACCTCTTCCAAATTCGGGCAGCAGACCGAGTTCCAAACTCTCGATTCGGACGCGCCTGATGTTTTCACTTGGTTGCGTCCAAAACCCGGAGAGCAAGGAGGACACACACACTGGGCGCCGGCGGTAAACCGTCAACCTTTCTTACCGCCGGGGGACTCGTAGAGCTTCCTGACAGTATATAGTGTGGAAAAAAATCCAGAGAACGACTAGTTTCCAGCCCAAGCGATTTCAGACCTCTCGAGATGACTCTAACAAAAAACAAACAGTTTCGCAACCCAGTTCAGACCGAGACCTCTCAATGCGACAGGCGGACGCGTCTGATGTCTGCGAATCGACTCATGTGATTACCAGCCCTGCAGCCCCCCTACAGCCCGAGTTAAGTGCAGAAAACCGAGAGCATCTCTCAGGATTACTCGAATAATATAATAGTTTCGCGGACCTGCTTCGAGCAGCAGACCAAGTTCTGAGCTCTCGAATCGACCAACGAACGCGCCTGATGTGTGCAAATCGATTTCTATGACCCGCAGCACTGTAGCCCTTCCCAGCACGAGTTGAGTGCAGAAAATTGAAAGCACTTTTCACGATGATTCGGACAACACGAAAAGCTTCGCGAACCTAGCTCGGGCAGGAGGCCGAGTTCAGAGCTCTCGATACAACAGACGAACGCGCCCGATAATTCCCAATCGATTTCTGTGACTATAGGCTCTGTAGCGGCCCTACAGCTCGAGTTGAGTACAGAAAACCGAGAGCGTTTGTCAAGATGACTCGAATAATACGAATAGATTTGTGCACCTAGCTCGGCTAGCAGACCGAGTTCAGACCTCTGGAGTCAAGAGGCGAACGCGCCTGATGATGCTGAATGCGATGGATGTGCTTACCAGCTCTGTAGCTGCCCTGCAGCTCGAATTACGTACAAAATACCCACCACGCGTATGAAGTTGACTCCAATAATACGAATAGGTTTGCGGACCTAGCTCGGCTAGCAGAACGAGTTCACACCTATGGATTCGACAGGCGAACGCGTCTGATGATTATGAGTGCGAAGGGTCTTCTTACCAACACTGTAGCTGCCCTACAGCTCGAGTTAAGTAGAAAATACCGAGAACGCGTATCAAGTTGACTCGAATAATACGAATAGGTTTGCGGACCTAGCTCGGCTGGCAGACCGAGTTCAGACCTCTGGATTCAACAGGCGAACGCGCCTGATGATTCTGAGTGCGATAGGTGTGCTTACCAGCACTGTGGCTGCCCTACAGCTCGAGTTCAGTAGAAAACACCGACAGCGCATATCAAGATGACTCGAAACGGCCGTTCCCGCCCGCCTGCTTTTTGGCCTTTAAAGTTACCTGATCGAGCTGAGATCAAGATGGCGAGCGGGAATGAGATCGAACATCATGGGAAAAAATATTAGAGCTCAAACGAATTGTTGAATTTCGAGAACACAACTGGCGCCGGCGGTGAACCGTCAACCTGGTCACCGCCGGGAAACTCGTAGAGCTCCCTGCATCCGTGAGAAAGCTCAGCATCAAAGCGAGCTTCTGGGAGCTTTTCTAGAAAAACTTCAAGTTGAGATTTTTCGGAGTCAACATGAAGTCGGTTCCTCCAAGTGAACTGGTACTGAAAATGACTCTAGAGGGCTGAGCTGCTCAGGGAACAAAGTTTATATCTCAATGCTCGGAGTAAAAATCTGCTTTCTCAAAATGAATTGTCAAATATCTTTCAAAAAATTGCAAAACCACCCAAAACAGGGCGCCGGCGGTAAACCGTCAACCTTTCTTACCGCCGGGGAACTCGTAGAGCTTCCTGACAATATGTAATGTGGAAAAGAATTTCAGAGAACGACTAGTTTTCAGCCCAAGCGATTATAAACCTCTCAAGATGACTCTAACAAAACAAACGAACAGTTTTCCAATCGAGCTCGAGTACGAAACCGAGTTCAGACCTCTGAATGCGACAGGCGGACGCGTCTGATGTCTGCGGATCGATTCCTGTGATTACCAGCTCTGCAGCCCCCCATACAGCCTGAGTTAAGTGCAGAAAACCGAGAGTACCTCTCAGGATGACTCGAATAATACAACAGTTTCGCGGATCTCGTTCGAGCAGCAGACCGAGTTCCGAGCTCTCGGTTCGACGAACGGACGCGCCTGATGTCTCGAAATCGATTCCTGTGACCAGCAGCCCTCGTCCAGCACGATTTAAGTACAGAAAACCGAGAGCACTTCTCAAGATGACTCGAACAATACCAATAGGTTCGCGAACCTAGCTCGGGGAGCAGGCCGAGTTCAGAGCTCTTGATTCAACAGACGAACGCGCCTGATAATTCTCAATCGATTTCTGTGATTATCAGCTCTGTGGCTGCCCTACAGATCGAGTTAAGTACGAAAAACCGAGAGCGTCTGCTACAATGACTGGAATAATACGAATAGGTTTGCGACCCTAGCTCGGCTAGCAGACCGAGTTCAGACCTCTGGATTCAACAGGCGAACGCGCCTGATCATTCTGAATGCATTAGCTGTGCTGACCAGCTCTGTAGTTGTCCTGAAGCTCGAGTTATCTTGAGAAAACCGACAGCGCGTATCAAGATGACTCGAAACGGCCGTTCCCGCCTGCCTGCTTTTTGGCCTTCAAAGTTACCCGATCGAGCTGAGATCAAGATGGCGAGCGGGAATAAGATCGAATATCATGGGAAAAAATACTACAGCTCTAACGAATGGTCAAATTTTGAGAACAAAATTTTCAGCCGACCAAAAGTCACCAAAAGGTCCGTCGAGATTTTTCTTGCCAACTAGCTCTCCAGCTCCCCGGAATTACTCTTAAGCTTCCAGCAATAACTTGCTAAGGGAAGCTCTTGGGCTGCTGGCGGGCACCACCACCGTCCGGCTTCTACTCTAAAACCCTCTAGCTCTCAGAGAGCTCTCCGGGAAAATTGATTCCTGTGACCATCAGCACTTTAGCCCCCCTCAGCGCGAGCTGAGTGAAGAAATCCGGGAGCACTTCTCAAGATGGAGATGGTATTTTTAAACCCTTTAGCTCTCAGCGAGCTCTCCGGAAACATGGTAGCATCCAGAACGCGAAGATCGAAGGGATCCGTTGGAGACGGGAAATCTCTTCTGGAGACCTCTGGGAATAACTCGTAGAGCTTCCCTTAGCAAGTTATTGCTGGAAGCTTTAGAGTAATTCCGGAGCGCTCGAGAGCTAGTTGGCTCGAAAAAAAAGAACTGAACTTTTCACAATTTCTGCTCGGTTGAAAATTTTGTTCTCAAAATTTGAACATTCGTTAGAGCTCTAGTATTTTTTCCCGTGATATTCGATCTTATTCCCGCTCGCCTTCTTGATCTCAGCTCGATCGGGTATCTTTTGCAGCCAAAAAGCACACTGGCGGGATCGGCCGTTTTGAGTCATCTTGTCACGCGCTGTCGGTATTTTGTACTTAACTCGAGCTGTAGGGCAGCTACAGAGCTGGTAAGCACATCTATCGCATTCAGAATCATCAGGCGTGTTCGCCGGTTGAATCTAGAGGTGTGAATTCGGTCTGCTATTCGAGCTAGGTCCGCAAACCTATTCGTATTATTCGAGTCATCGTGAAAGACGCTCTTGGTTTTCTGTACTTAACGCGAGCTGTAGGGCAGCTACAGAGCTCATCCTCACAGAAATCGATCGGGAATCATCAGGCGCGTTCGTCTGTTGATTCGAGAGCTCCAAAATCGGCCTGCTGCTCGAGCTAGGTTCGCAAAACTATTCGTATTGTCCGAATCATCTTAAAAAGTGCTTTATTTTTCTGCACTCAACTCGTGCTGGGGGAAGGCTACAGTGCTGCGGGTCACACAAATCGATTCGCACAGATCAGGCGCGTCCGTCGGTCGATTCTAGAGCTCGGAACTCGGTCTGCTGCTCGATTTAGATCTGCGAAACTATTGTATTATTCGAGCCATCCTGAGAGATGTTGTCAGTTTTCTGCACTTAACTCGGTATTCAGCGGGGCCGCAGGGCTTTTAATCACATGGGTCGATTGGCAGACATCAGACGCGTCCACTTAGTGCATTCAGAGGTCTGAATTTGGTTTGATACTCGAAGTGGATTGCGAAACTACTGGGAACCGGCGGTGAACCGTCAACCTGGTGACCGCCGGGAACCTCGTAGAGCTCTTTTCTTGCACAGCAATCGTTGGAACACATAAAGAAAGCTTCTGGAGCGAGAAACAAAAAAAAATCATGTTTTTCTGTTTTTGTGCAACGTCGGTTCCTCCAAGTGTTTTGATAGTAATACTGCATCTATGGGCCTGAAAATTTTACTGGCGAACGCGGTATAACCCACTACAGGTGCGAAAAATCTGCTTTCTCAAAATAAATGGTCAAATATCTTTGAAATATTTGCAAAACCACCTAAAAGTTGCCACATTGTCCGCCCCGGCCGGGTGGGCCAACTAGCTCCACCCCGCGCCGGAATTCCTCTAGCTCATCGATGCCGAAGAGCTCTACGAGGTATTTGTTTTTTCTTAGAGTCATCTTGAGAGGTCTCAAATCGCTTGGGCTGAAACTTGTAAGCGTCCACTGGGCGCCGGCGGTAAACCGTCAACCTTGGTTACCGCCGGGGGACTCGTAGAGCTTCCTAACTCGACTTAAGTTGAGAAACCAGACAGCACTTACCAGCAATCTGACTTATAGTGAATAGTTTTTGACCTCTAAATGGGACAGACGGACGCGTCTGATGTCTGCGAATCGACTCCTGTCATTACCAGCCCTGCAGCCCCCCTACAGCCCGAGTTAAATGCAGAAAACCGACAGCACCTCTCAGGATGACTCAAACAATAGGAATAGTTTCGCGGACCTAGTTCGGGCAGCAGACAGAGTTCAGAGCTCTGTATTCGACAGACGGACGCGGCTGATGTCTTCAAATCGATTGCAGTGATTACCAGCCACGCAGCCCCCCTACAGCCCGGGTTAAGTCCGGATAAGCGAGATTATCTCGCAAGCGACTCGAACCATACGAATAGTTTTGCGATTCTAGATCGGGCAGCAGGCCGAATTCAGAGCTCTGGAGTCGACAGACAATCGCAACTGATGATTCTGAATTGGTGCCTGTAAATATCAGCTCTCTAGCTGTCCTACAGCTCGAGTTAAGTGCAGAAAAGCGAGAGTTTCTGTCTAGATGACTCGAATAATACGAACAGGTTTGTGGCCCTAGCTCGGCTAGCAGACCGAGTTCAGACCTCTGGATTCAACGGGCGAACGCGCCTAATCATTCTGTATGCATTAGCTGTGCTTACCAGCTCTGTAGCTGCCCTAGACCTCGAGTTATGTTCAGAAAACCGCGCATATCAAGATGACTCAAAACGGCCGATCCCGCCACAGTGCTTTTCGATAGTAATAGTCACCCGATCGAGCTGAGATCAAGATGGCGAGCGGGAATAAGATCGAATATCACGGGAAAAAATACTAGAGCTCTAACGGATTATCAAATTTTGAGAAGAAAATTTTCAACCGAGCAAAAGTTGTCAAAGTTCCGTCGAGATTTTTCGAGCCAACTAGCTGTGGGCCAGAATTACTCTTAGCTTCCAGCAATAGCTTGCTAAGGGAAGCTCTACAAGTTACTTGTAAGCGTTCACTGGGCGCCGGCGGTAAACCGTCAACCTTGGTTACCGCCGGGGGACTCGTAGAGCTTCCTAGCTCGACTTCAGTTGAGACAACCGACGGCACCTACCAACATTCCGACTCATAGTGAATATTTGTTGACCTCTGAATGCGACAGGCGAACGCGTCGATGTCTGCGAATCGAATCCTCATCACCATCCCAACGCCCGAGTTGAGTGCGGAAAACCGACAACACCTCTCAGGAGACTCGAACAATACAATAATTATGCGAACCTAGTTCGGACGACAGACCGAGTTCAGAGCTCTCGGTTCGACAGCCGGATACGCCTGGTCCCTTCAAACCGGTTCCTGTGACAACAAGCACTGTAGCCCCCCTCAGCGCGAGTTGAGTGAAGAAGACCGATAGATTCGGCCAATAGAATTTTTTTTTTGATTCTAGATCGGGCAGCAAACCGAGTTCAGAGTTCTTGATTCGACATACAAACGCAATTGATGATTCGAGATTGGTTTCTGTGACTATCAGCCCTGTAGCTGTCCTAGAGCTCGAGTAAAACCGAGAGCGCCTGTCAAGATGACTCGAATAATACGAATAGTTTTACGCACCTAGCTCGGCTAGCAGACCGAATTCAGACTTTGGGTTCAACATGCGAACGCGTCTAATCGTTCTGAATATATTGGCTGTGTTAATGAGCTCTGTAGCTGCCCTGAAGCTCGAGTTATCTTAAGAAAACCGTCAGCGTACATCAAGATGACTCGAAACGGCCGATCCCGGCACAGTGCTTTTCGATAGTAATATTCAACCGATCGAGCTGTGATCAAGATGGCGAGCGGAAATAAGATCAAATATCACGGAAACAAACTAGAGTTCAAAAGAATTGTCAAATTCGAGAAGGAAAAGTTCAACCGAATAAAAGTTGTCAAAAGTTCCGTCGAGATTTTTCGAGCCAACTGGCTCTGAGGCGCGCCGGAATTACTTTTAGCTTCCAATAGCTTGCTAACGGAAGCTCTACAAGTTACTTGTAAGCAAAGCCAAGCGCGGAACGCCGCACGGGGACCTCTGCCAGGCCGCCTGAAACGATGCGCGGGACGCTGGAAACCTTGCAGGAGACGCTTGCAGGGGCGCCGTTTACGATGCGTGGGGCCCTGCAAGCCGCAAGGAAGATCTCCCTAGGAGCCTGGGAGAACTGCCGAAGCTCTGCCGAAGCTCTGTCGAAGCGCTTCGCGCACCCTGGAGCCACGCGTACTGGCGTCGGCGGTAAACCGTTAACCTGGTTTTTCGTTTCGCGGACACACGGGCCCTAGGGCCCCGTCCAGTCCGAGGCGGGCGGGCACGCCAAACGCGGGCCACCGAGCGGCTAAGGCGAAAGCCTCACCACGCCAAGCACGTGGGGGGCGGCTTCGGCGGTAGCCTCTGGCAGCTCTTATAAGGTGTGTGTACATCAACACAATGTGTGCACGCATGAAGGCAACACACGAAAGAGAATCATCAATCACACAACTTATCGCTGAAATAGGCCTGCAAAACCCGTGGGAGTGCTGCGATGACGCACTCTGCAGCGGAGAGTTCCGTATCCGTCACTGTGGACCCGTCTTGGAGAGCGAAGGAGCAAACGTAAACGTCTTTGAAGATAATCTGTGGGGACTCACTGAAGGAAGAGGTAGGCGAGAGATGGGAGAATCGAGAACGCAGTCCAATCTGAATCCAAGCTCCACTTCCTGCTCCCAGGCTGCACACACCACCATCAAAGCCCGCTTTGATGAGGCAAGGTTCATAGCATGACTGTTCGTATGGCTGCAACTGGTACTGTTCGTTCGTGTATTGGTGGCCCTCGCGGGCCTGGTGGGTAAGGAGGTCGGCTTTCTCATTCCATTCCCGAAACTCATGTTTGAAAAGATCGCGTCCTGCTTCAGCAGGTCTCACACCATACATACAACACATTCCTTCCAAAGCATTAATCATATTATCAACACGTCTCTGGTATAAGTGATTATCTGCCTTCCAGAGGCCGCAGAGCCAGCAAATGATAAGAAGAGAATCTCCAGTGATCTCCAACGGCACGCCTCCTGAAGTCACGTCCCAACACGTGCCAGGAACCTCGTAGAGCTCCTAGCACGCGTAGAAGTGCTCAGCATCAAAATAGAGGGCTTCTGGAAGCATTTCTCGAAAAAGGTAAAACATGGTTTTTTGCATGTCGATACGAAGATGGTTGCGCCAAGTGTTTTGATAGTAACAGAGCGCATAGAGAGCTCATATTAAGACAGAGACGCCCTCATACTCATTTACAGGTGCGAAAAATCTGCTTTCTCAAAATGAATTGTCAAATATCTTTCAAAAATTTTGCAAAACCACCCAAAAGTTGCCACATTGTCCGCCTCGGCCGGGTGCGCCAACTAGCTCCATCCCGCGCCGGAAGAGCTCTACGAGGTATTGGGAAACGCCAGGAAGCCACGCTCCCGGACCCGCTGCCGGTTCCGGCAACCTGCTGCGAGAATCGTGGACCGCCGGAGGTGGGCGTGTCTCCCTCGCAACCCACATCTGACTGGCGCCGGCGGTGAACCGTCAACCTGGTCACCGCCGGGAACCTCGTAGAGTTCATTTAACGCGTAAGAGTGCTCAAAGTCGAAAGAGAGAGCTTCTGGAAGCATTTCTGGAAAATGAGAAAATTGATGTTTTTCGTGTCGACATGAAGATGGTTCCGCCAAGTGTTTTCATTGTAAAAGTGCGCCTACAGAGCTCATACTAAGACAGAGAGGCCCTCATAGTCGTTTACGGGTGCAAAAAATCTGCATTCTCAAAATGAATTGTCAAATATCTTTCAAAAAATTGCAAAACCACCCAAAAGTTAACACTTTGTCCTTTCTGACCGGGTCGGCCAACTAGCTCCACCCCGCGCCGAAATTCCTCCAGCTCATCGATGACGAAGAGCTCTACGAGGTACTTATCTGACCGTCAGCTCTCCAAGGAGCTATCCGGGACTTCTAAGCGTCCATTCCCTGGATAGCGAAGTGAAGCGCGGAACGGCGCACGGGGACCTCTGCCAGGCCGCCTGAAACGATGCGCAGGACGCTGAAAACCTCGCAGGAGATGCTTGCAGGGGCGCCGTTTACGATGCGTGGGGCCTTGCAAAGCGCGCAAGGAAGACTGGGCGCCGGCGGTAAACCGTCAACCTTTCTTACCGCCGGGGGACTCGTAGAGCTTCCTGACAATATATACTGTGGGAAAAAACTCCGAAGAACGACTATTTTTTAAGCCCAAGCGATTTCAGACCTCTCAAGATAACGCTAACAAAAAACAAACAGTTTCGCAACCCAGGTCGAGTATCAAACTGAGCTCAGACCTCTGAATGCGACAGGCGGGCGCGTCTGATCTCTGCGAATCCACTCATGTGATTCCCAGCCCTGAAGCCCCCTACAGCCCGTGTTAAGTGCAGAAAACCGACAGTATCGACTCGAATAATATAATAGTTTTGCCAACCTAGTTCGAGCAGCAGACCGAGTTCCGAGCTCTGGAATCGACCGAAAGACGCGCCTGATGTGTGCAGATCGATATGTATGACCTGCAGCACTGTCGCCCTCCCGCAGCACGAGTTGAGTGCAGAAAATTGAGAGCACGTCTCAGGATTATTCGGACAATACGAACAGTTTCGCGAACCTAGCTCGGGAAGCAGGCCGAGTTCAGAGCTCTCGGTTCAATAGACGAACGCGACGGATGATTCCCTATCGATGTCTGTGAGAATGAGCCCTGTAGCTGCCCTACAGCTCGAGTTGAGTACAGAAAACCGAGGGCGTCTATCAAGATGACTCGAATAATACGAATAGGTTTGCGGACCTAGCTCGGCTAGCAGACCGAGTTCAGACCTCTCGATTCAACAGGCGAACGCGCGTGATGATTCTGAGTGCGATAGGTGTGCTTACCAGCACTGTAGCTGCCCTAAAGCTCGAGTTAAGTACAGAAAACCGGGAGTGTCTATCAAGATGACTCGAATAATACGAATAGGTTTGCGGACCTAGCTCGGCTGGCAGACCGAGTTCAGGCCTCTGGATTCGGCAGGCGAACGCGCGTGATGATTCTGAGTGCGATAGCTGTACTTACCAGCTCTGTAGCTGCCCTACAGCTCGAGTGAAGTACAAAATACCGACAGCGCGTATCAAGATGACTCGAAACGGTCGTTCCCGCCGGGACGCTTTTTGGCCTTCAAAGTTACCCGATCGAGCTGAGATCAAGATGGCAAGCGGGAATAAGATCGAATATCATGGGAAAAATATTGGAGCTCTAACGAATGGTCAAATTTCGAGAACAAAATTTTCAACCGACCAAAAGTCACCAAAAGGTCCGTCGAGATTTTTCTTGCCAACTAGCTCTCCAGCGCTCCGGAACTGGGCGCCGGCGGTAAACCGTCAACCTGGTTTTTGAGTTTGAGTCAGGGCGCGGACAGCTGTGACAGCTGAGCCCTAAGACTCCCAAACGGAGCACAGGGTAGCTGGAGAGGGCAACTCTTATCATCACACTGCCGAGCCACTGAGGCATAGGCAACGGAATAGGATGCAGGAACAAGGAAAAGGATGCAATACAACATGTGAAAATGTAAAGGTGTTGGAGAGCTCCAAGCAAGATGAAATGAGTCAGCTGCTTGGATGAAAGATGCTACCCAAAATGTGCTCCACGGCCATACAGAGCCGTTGTGCTGCAATCATCTCACAAAACATGACAGAAGCAGAGGCATCAAGCGAGACAGCTTCCTCCGCCACCAACTGCCACGTCCCGGTTACCGCCATCAACCTGGTTTTTTGAGTTTGAGTCAGGGCGCGGACAGCTGTGACAGCTGAGCCCTAAGACTCCCAAACGGAGCACAGGGTAGCTGGAGAGGGCAACTCTTATCATCACACTGCCGAGCCACTGAGGCATAGGCAACGGAATAGGATGCAGGAACAAGGAAAAGGATGCAATACAACATGTGAAAATGTAAAGGTGTTGGAGAGCTCCAAGCAAGATGAAATGAGTCAGCTGCTTGGATGAAAGATGCTACCCAAAATGTGCTCCACGGCCATACAGAGCCGTTGTGCTGCAATCATCTCACAAAACATGACAGAAGCAGAGGCATCAAGCGAGACAGCTTCCTCCGCCACCAACTGCCACGTCCCGTGTACACACAAATCTATACACCATCCTGCAGCACATCCCTCCACAGAGCGACCTCCGTCGAAGAATCCACGGAGGCCGTCTAGTTTTGTTTTACTCGCATGTTCAATAAGTGAGGTATGGAACGTAACGTAACTATTTTTGGTTCTGGCCAACCATGTCAGCCTGTCAGCTCTTTCGTTTCCTTCTCGATAGATCCACTTGAACATATTGTGGCCCCAACTCGGAGGCCTCATACCATACAACACAGAGATATGCTCCAGCCTATTTTGAATGTCGCCAAGAATGTGCTTGTAGATAATATTGGATGTTGCCCAGAGACCGTTAATCCAATTCACCCCTGTGGCGGAGTCCCCAATCAATTCCATCGGTATCGAGTCCCGAGGCTCCGCATTCCACTCCGATGCATGTTCATTAATGTACGCAAGTCGTTTCTCCATCTTCTCGTCCTCCTTCCTTTGCTGCTCCTCCGTCTTCTCCCTCTCCTCCTCCTCCCTAGCATATCCCGCAGGTTGTGCATGTTTAAAGTAACAGTACCCCCACGCCTCCTCCATGTTAGTAACATCCAGTGCCCGCTTCAGAAATTCTTTCCATCCCTGACGTGAAAAGGATAACGTGTGATACCAATCCTTCCCTGATACCAACTCGAAAATGTAATGGAAGTTTCTCAACGCCAGTGGTCTCCCCCCCTCATGCCGACGCGTCATTAATGGGCGTTCTTTCCAAGGCAGCGATGCAATGAAGGCCTGCCGTCGGTCAGTCCACTCCCCCGACCATGCAAAAATACATTCTCTAGCCTGCATATGCGAGTCCCCTGTACTACGATGCTGAGGTGGAGCCACCCGTCGCCGCTTGTTTGCAGCGATTTCCTGCGACGGCAACTCAACAGAGGAACGCTTTTGCGACAGAGAATCCTGAGATGGATGGAATGTCTTTGCACGCTTATGCATCTGGGAAATCAGATTGCGCCGATGCGCGGGTAATTGTGTCTGAGAACCAGGGAGCTCAAAGGAATCAACAGCATGCATCGTCTCACACACGTCAGGATGACATCCCATTGATGTCGAGCACGCAATACTTGGTAGCACATACATGGGTTCATCCTGACGTTGTCTCTTGGCCGGCGGTGGCTCACACGCAGCAAAGACGTTGGGGCCAGGCTTGCCTGAAGAATCAAAAGTACCTGGAGGAATCTGTGCGGGTGTTGGGTTCAGGCGTTTCACAGTAAACGTACAGTCCTGAGCCCACTGCCACTGACGAAACAAGAATAGCTGCACAAGAGACGGCCGTCCCAATTCCAGGAGCATACGCCGCCCACGTTTGTACAAGTTGCATAAGTATATACTCCAATCCATGTCGGCAGGTTTCGGGCGGCGTACCATAGAACACAATATTTTACCTTCCCACGTGTGCAACTGTTTCAAAGTGTGGTGGTCCGCTGGCATGCCTTCAACACCGAAAAGTACAAAACTACGCAACCTAGATTCATAATGCTTGATTTTCTTCTGGAAGGGTACAGCACGATTCGTATAAAACTTGCGGAACTGGTTAAATCGCTTCCAACCCCGAGCCAATTTCCAAGCCACATCATGGTGTTTGTCAGTCTTGGTCGTGACCAGGCAACCCAGGCACTCCATTTCAGAGCATCGCGGAAGACACAGGGTACCGAGATCGTTCACCTGGACAACGAGGTTCCCCGTCGAGGCGCCTTCAGAGTCCTCCCCAAAGGCAAGATAGTGTAGTGAGGAATCTTTCCATCTGAAACCGTGCGTATACAGCTGAGCCGAGAAGTCCCCCACCATACGTGTGAGCTCAGTCTTTGATTTCGAGAAAAGCAAAATGTTATCGGCCCAGAGCGCATGAGTAAGATACCTCCCACCAGCCTCCACCCCCAAATCGTACCCCAACTTCTCCTCCTCCCAATTCAGTACAATCCTATCCCACATCAGTAGTGTCACACACTTCCACAGGAAGGGGGCCTCCACACTACCAGTACGTACACATGCATCCCAGGGAATACCCGTCGCCGTGGAGTCCTGAAAGGTAAAGTCCGCTGTGTCCAGGATACTGGGAGCGAGTAGCGCCAACGCAAGGTCATTGGGGAACCCAGGGATGGCATCCAAGGCCCGACTGGCCTTCTCAACCGTGACGTTATCAAAGGCAGTCTGCACATCTAATGACGCGAGGTGCAGGGTCTCATCTTTCCCCCACTCCAGAGCGTGTGTGGTGGCATGCTTAAGCATGGCAGTGATCTCGTGCGTGCGCCTTCCCTTGCAAAATCCGTAGTTATGTAGATATTGTGGGACCCTTTTCAGATAACCTTCAGCAATCTCAACCAAACATGAAGTATACCATTTGCTTAGGCTGCTAAGTAAGACGAGAGCACGAGTATCAGACAACTTAGTGATATCTTTAGCTTTCGGCATCAACACCACAAGCAACTCAGACCAAATCCGAGGAGTAGGATACCGTTGAAGATACAGGTCTTGGAATAACCGAAGAATATGACGCAAACCTACCCACGTGATACGTTTCAACATAGAAGGAGAAACTCCGTCCTTACCCACCGCCTTACCACACTTTAAGCGTGATCGTGCCTGTAACAATACGGACATGGAAATGGGGGAGACGTCCACTGTGTTCGTGTCCTGCAACCTCCTCCTCCTCCTCTCCTCGATACACTCCACGTTACGTATCCCTTGCGCAGCACAGTGGTACTTGGCGAACCCGTGAGCATAGAGCGCCTTCTCCCACAACTCCCTATCCTCCGTGAGCACATCGTCATAACTCAATTTGTCCACCACCGTCCGAGCGAGCTTCCCGTCACGATGATCGTATTCGAGTCGACGACGAGTGTGTGCACGCATCTCCTTCCTTCTCTCTTTCTTAACCCTGATGAGCTCCTCCTCCTCCCCTCCTTCACGACGCAGTCGGCGATATTCATCATCAAGTTCCTTATGACGATCTGTCTTTTTGGGGATCTGCATTTTCTTTGGGACATTGGTGTATGACTCCTTGTCCTGTGTACATGCATTCAAGATAACAGGAGCCAATTCATCCGGGCAGAGACCAGATGGGTAACGAGCTGCAGCATGCAAACGACGATCAAGGTTAGCCGAAACTTGCAATTCCGAGGCTTCGTCGCAGCACCAATGAGTGAACGTTTGTCGTGGCTTCGTTCTCCAACGTCGAGTCGGAGCGGCCGATTCGGGGACAAGCAAGGTGAGCAGGGCATGGTCCGACAGGCGGGTCTTTCTGGGGTCCACGGAGCCCCTGAGTGTTGGCCTTAACCACGACACCTCCCACTGAGGCCTTTCCCAGGAGCTCGGAATACACAGGTAATCAAGAACCTTGTCCTCCTCCTCCGTCTCCTCCCTGGCCTTCCAGGTCGTACGACGGGTCCCAAAAGAATTCGAGAAAACCAAATCATAATGCCACATACATTCACAGAGCTCGTCACACATGTATTGTTGCATCCTCCTCCTACCCTGCTGGAAACCTCCACGTCCACCTCCTCCTGCATTGTCCCCTTCTTCAAATCTCTCACCCTGCACTGCAGAACCAGTCAAAGCAACATCTCCAAATACCGTGTGAGGCAGAAGCTCAACGTTAGCATCCATCCCGATGAACAAGTCCCACCCTTCCTTGGGAAACCTAACTCGGAGCGTATCCAAATCCTTTCGAAACGACTGCAATGTTTGTGTGAATAAGATATTGTGATCCCCTTTTTTCGGCGCATGTGGTAAGTACAAGCTGGCAACAATCAACGATTGAAACACGAGAATGACATAACGATTACCCCTGATGCATTCACGTATGGAGGCTCTCCACACCCTCTTGTAGAGAACCCCGGCCTTCCCATCATTAGAAAGAGTTAAGGTGAAACCATGCTCAGAGCACCTACCTATTCCAAGGAACTGGCACTCCTGCAAAGCGAGAACTTCCGAATTCGAGGTCTTGATCTGAGCAAGCATGTCGTGGCTGTTCATGCTGCCACAGCGCCTCACGTTATACGTGCCCACGATGGCGCCATGGCACCTTCACCAGGTACGAAAGTTGAGCTTGGCCAGAAAGACCTCGCAATCCAACTTGTCATCGACCTTACGCAGCAGCTCGGCGTCAACCTTCCACCCCAAGTTAGGATCAAACACGGCAATGCATACTCCATCCGTCTTCGGCGTCGTGGCCGAAGGGTAGCCCCACACATAGCTGACAGGAGGACCCATCTCACCCTTCAGCCACTGGGATCCACTCCTGAGAGTAGCAAAGATAGCTTGACAACGACCCACGGCAGAAACATGTGGCTGCTTCCAGGGTGCTGGTTCACAGGATACGCCGAGACGCTTGTTGGCCAGGATGGGAGTGACTTGCTTCAAGTCGTGCGTGTCATTCTCAAGCTCGACGGCCCAAGAGTTGCGTATCTCCCAAATTTCATCGTTCGTCAACTTGCCACTTATAACATAGAATCGTATACGATAAAGACCATATGGTTTATTTTTGTGCTCCCGCTCGATCCTACTCATGTCGAAATGCTCCTCAGTCATCTTTCCTGTGCCACGGACAAATTTACGAATGACAGGCAGGGCATGATCCCAGGAGAGCATATCCGATGAACGAGTCTTGAGATTGCCGACTCCACCTCGCGCCCAACCTGTGAGTTGGATGAAGGTCGGTGTAAAATCCTCCCGCACTCGATTCCATTCGCGAATTGGCGTACGATTACCATACCTGGGAGCAGTGGCCGTAGCAGAGGAGCCCGCAGGGCCCGCATAGTTACTCCAAGCATCCGTGGACCCTGATCCTGCATCACTGGGTGGACCCTTCTGCTGAAGCGAGCGGATCTGCTGCTGCATAGCAGCAATGTCAGCCTCATTCTTCTCACCACGCTGGTCGATCCGTTTCACATCCTGCTCAATCCGTGAAATTCTTTTCTTCTGAGTGTTCTGTTTAGCTAGCATAGCCTTCATCATAGCAAACTGTTGCTTCATAGGATTGCCGTCATCAAATTCGCCGAACTGCTCCTCCTCCTCACTGCTTGCCTGAATCATATCCTCATCCTCACCCACAGCCTTACTCTTCTTACAACAGGGCGCACCTGCTGGGTGTTGCTGAGACATCGCTGCGAAGGTGACGGTGTTCGAATACTTGAGCTCCTCTGGAAACCCCCACTGTTCCAAGAAATTGATGTCCTCACGCGAACGCTTAGAATCTGTCGTCGTGTCGAACAGATGTCCTCACAAGAGTGTTGAACAGATGTCAAACTCGACCTCCAAAGAGTGTGTACGGTACTCAGGCAAAAGACACTCTGCAGCACGCGTGCGGGAATCTGAGTCAAGCAAAGAATGAGTGTGTACGGTACTCGTAGGCTACCACAAAGAATGTGCACAGGCCTTCGACACTCAATGAAAGCGCACGGTACTCCGACAATCTGAACAGTCAATGCGCACTCCGACAATCAATGAACGTGTACGGTACTCAGGCAAAACAGACACTGAAGCACCTGGTTACCGCCGGGGACCTCGTAGAGCTCCTAGCCACGTGTCATAAGTCCATGCATATGTCTCGAATGCGCACGGTGAATTTATTTCCAATAATAGAATGAACACATTCATGTATGAGTTTCAAGGCGTCTTCCAGCGCGCGAGAGCGATGCTTCCGTGGCAGCGCACCTGTATGTAGACATGTACAGATGGACAAGCATGCGAAAATAGGATCGACGTCAGCCGGCGCGGCAACGCACCGGGCACGAGCGCGCGCACGCACATACGCGCGCACGCGAATAAATACAATCTCACGCGCGCACGCACTCACAACCACGCGCGCTCACTCACGCACCGGCACCCCTCACGCACACACATGCACACACACGCACGCGCACACACACACACACACACGCACACACACACGCACACACACGCACTCAAACACACACACACACACACAAAAAAAAACAAGCACACACACACACACACACGCGCGCGCGCGCGCGCATACAGACACTAACACAGACACAGACACAGACACACCCACACGCACACGCACACACACACATACACACAGACGCGGCCACACACACACACACACGCACACACACACACACATGCCTGCCAGACACACACACACACACACACAAACGCAAACATCTACAGATACAGACGGACCGACGCCTTCGCACTCACAAACCCATCCCCCCGCTGCTCAGCGCTCTCAATCCCCCGCGAAATCCTCGCGCCCCCGCGCACCCCGCCCCCCCCCTTCCCGCCGGCGCTCCGGAGGGGGGAGGCACCGCCCCATGTCGGGGCCGGCCCTCCCTCCACTCCAACCACTCCGCCCTCGCGGAGCGCCGGGGGGGAGGGAGGATGGGGAGGGGGGGGAGGGGGGGGGGGGGGGCGCGGGCGGCGCCAGCACCGCGCGCGCACACACGCACACAAACGCACACACACACGCTCACACACACACACACACAAACAGACAAACGCAGACACAGCCACACACACACACACGCGCGCCCACACACACCTGCCAGACACGCACACGCACACGCACACACACACACACACACACACACACGCACACACACACACACACACACACACACACCCGCAATCCACAGACACGGACACACTGACGACGTCGCACTTACACACCGATCCCCACACTGGTTAGCGCTCTCCGCCCCCGCGACCCCCCTGCCGCCCCTGCGCGCCCCGCCCCCCCGCTCTTCCCGCCGTCGCTCCGGAGGGGGGAGGCACCGCCCCATGTCGGGGCCGGCCCTCCCTCCACTCCGCCCACTCCGCCCTCGCGGAGCGCCGGAGGAAAGGGCGGAGGGGGAGGAGGGGAGGGGGGCGCAGGCGGCGCCAGCACCGTGCGCGCACGCACACACACACGCACACACGCACACCCACGCACACACACACGCACACACACGCACACACACACGCACACGCAACCGACACACACACACACACACACGCAAGCAAGCACATGCGCATACACGCACACGTAAACACGCACACACACACACATGCACATACACGCAAACATACACACACACCCGCACACACACACACACACAGACGCGCACAACACACACATACACACACGCACACACACACACACGCACACACACGCACACACATGCACAGAGACGCACACATACACACGCACACCCACGCACGCACGCACGCACACACACACACACACACACACGCACGCACACACACACGCACACACACACACACATACGCACACGCACCCGAACACACACACACACACACACGCGCAAGCACATGCGCATACACGCACACGTAAACAAGCACAGACGCACATCCACACACACGCAAACATAAACACACACGCACACACACACACAGACGCGCACAAGCACACACACACACACGCAGACACACACACGCACACACATGCACACACGCACACATACACACGCAGACACACACACACACGCGCGCGCACACACACATAATCACACATGCACGCATACACACACGCACACACACATGCACATAAACGCATACAAAGACGAGCACACACACACACACACACGCACGCGCACACACACACACACACACACACACGCACACAAACGCACACACACACACACACTTACACACACACACACACACACACACACACACACGCACGCACGCACGCACACACACACACACACATACACACACGGACAAAGACAGACACAGGCACGCACACACACACACACACACACGAGCACACACACCTCCCAGACGCACAACACACACAGACACACACAGACACACACAACACCCACGGACACGGACACACTGATGACGTCGCCCTTACAAACCGATCCCCACGCTGGTCAGCGCTCTCCACCCCCGCGACCCTCTGCCGCCTCCGCGCGCCCCCCCCCCCCCCGCCCTCCCTGCCGGCGCTCCGGAGGGGGGAGGCACCGCCCCATTTCGGGGCCGGCCCTCCCTCCACTCCAACCACTCCGCCCTCGCGGAGCGCCGGAGGAAAGGGCGGGGGGGGGAGGAGGGGAGGGGGGCGCAGGCGGCGCCAGCGCCGTGAGCGCACACACACACACACACACACACACGCACACACACACGCCACACACACACACACACACACACGCACGCACACACACGCACACGCACTCTCACACACACACACACACACACACACTCAAACACGCACAGACACACGCACACACACACACACACACACACGCACGCACACACACGCACACGCACTCACACACACACACACACACACACACACACACGCACACACACACAAACACGCACAGACACACGCACACACACACACACACACACACACACATGCACATTACACGGGCAACGCCGCTGGATTCAGCGCATTCCTCCCCATCTCCGCGCTGACTACTGCCATGCACCACTCGATCGGCGCCGCAGCGCGGAGATCCAGCCCTTCCAACCAACGCACCCCCCTCTCCGCGCCAGCGCTCCAGAGGGGGGAGGGACCGCCGCACTACGGGGCCAGCCATGCCTCCGCTCCAGTCCGTCGCAACTCGCAGCACAGCCTTGCTTCATTCAGCCCCCCCTCCGCCCTCCCTCGCCCACCCCCGCCCCCCTTGTCCTGCCCCCCACCCCCCCTCCCCCAAACACCCACCCCACCTCCCGATCGCACGCCCCACACACACACACACACCTCCCCTTCATTCCCTCTTCGAAACCCAAAATCCCTGCCCAGCCCTGTCCTATCGGCCCGAATGCCAGGCGGACCCCGCCGACCGATCCAGCTCTTACCCCTGCATGTCCACGGCCAACCCCCGGGCCCCCCCCGACACCCGCTGCGACGCGCGCGTCGCATCCGCCCGAGCGCGGCCGCGCTGGAAAGCAGCCAAGTCCTCGACCCTTTCTGAACCGAAACCTGTCACCACTCGGTCGGCGCCGCCTCCGCGCGAAGATTCCGCCCGCTCCACGCGCTTCGGGCGCAGCAGCACCCCCGCGCGAACAAACGCGCCCTCGCCCGCCCCCGCCCCCTCACCCGCGACCGCGCCAGGCGCAGATTGCGCCGCCAGCCGGGCAGACCTGCGCGGAGCCACTGCCTCTGGCACAGTCTCCGGCTTTCTCCCCCCTGGCGCGGACGCCCTGGCCGCCCCCGGCAATCCTCTCCCCGCGCAGACTCCCGGCTCCTCCACAGCCACCTCTGCGTCGCCCGACGCAGCCGCGTGCCCCCCCGCTTTGCCGCGGCCTTTGCCGCCCGCACGCAGCTTCGCAAGGCCGCCCCCACCTCGCGCATCTCTCCCAGCGGCACCATCGTTCCCTCCGCCAACGTCCCCAGACTCTACCGCGCCATTGGCGCCGCCACCCAGCCTCGTCTCGGCGCGACCACCGACTCCGTCGCCAGCGGAGGCGCAGCCCGCGCCAGACGGCGACGCCGCCCTCTTCCTCCGCGCGCGCCTCGCTGCGGAATGCGGCGCAGCCCCGACGGGCGAGCCCGCGGCCCACCCCCCTCCACCCCCTCCTCCACCTCCTCGCACACCTCCCCCTCCTCGTCCCGCACCTCCCCCTCCTCCTCCCCCTCCCCCTCCTCCGCCGCGCACAGAGCCCAACCCCGCAGCGACCCCGCCGCTCGCGCCCGGGCCGCCCGCCGCGCCCACGGCACGCGCGGCGCCGAGCACCCCGCCCTTCGCCGTCGCCGCGCCACTCCCGGCGACCCCGCCGGCATCGACGCCGCGCATCTCCCCGGACGGCGAAGCCGGAGTCTTCCGCCGCACGCGCCTGGCCGTGGCCGGCGAGCTGAGGACACCATCGCCCCCTTCGCGCTCCGGCGTAAGCGGGGCACCCGCCCGGACCGGCACCGGCGCCCGCACGCTCGACCCCGCCTCGCTCTCCGCCGCGACCTCTGCAGGCTGCCGCCCCGCAGCGCGGCAACGCGCGCCGAGACCCGAGGCGCTCGCGCCGCCGGCGCCACCGCCACCGACGCCAGTCACCTCACTCCCGCCAGCTCCCACACCCCCGATGCCTGCCCCGCCCCCCCCTCCACCGCTCTGCTCATCTGGCGCCCCGCCAACCCCTGGT
Organism: Prorocentrum cordatum; assembly: GCA_963575745.1. Classification (NCBI taxonomy): domain Eukaryota; class Dinophyceae; order Prorocentrales; family Prorocentraceae; genus Prorocentrum; species Prorocentrum cordatum. The sequence continues at coordinate 85,292 of CAUYUJ010002390.1, forward strand.
GCCCCCGCGTCGGCGCTCTGCCCCTGACTGCGCCCCATGCGACAGTACACCGCCATGTACGCCTCCTTCGGCTTCACGTGCGCCGGCTCGCCTCGCATCCTGCGCGGCGGCTTGTCGTCGTCAAACAAAACGTAGCCCCCGTCAGGGACGCGGCACAACGTCGTATAGTGACCGGTATGCACTGTTTGCCCATTGTGGTACACAACGCCAACCAGCTGCATCTGGGGAAGCCCATGCAGCCTCAGTTGCTCTTCGACCCACACGGGCTGCCGCGCCTCATGGCCCCTCCTCAATTGAACCACCAAAACGCGCGGCACGCCCGTGAGTCGCGTCTGCTGGTCGTGCCAAACCCGGTCGGCATCCGCGCGGCAACACGCTGGGCAGCTCTTCTCAACTTGTTCAGGCGCGCAAAAGTCGGAGTACATTTCCGACAACATCATCGGCCCGCCGGGCCGCGCGTGGACCCGCAGCTTCAGAACATCCTCCGCCTCGTACGAGACGGACAAGTGCCCGCACTGACGGCATTTCTGCCGCTTCTCCATCACAAACCCGAACATCCGATCCACGTGCGTCACGCGCATGTTCGTCGCACGAATGCTCTCGGGGTCCCACGACGCAAAGCGTCCGGCCAACTCCTCTCCGCGGCGCGCAGCCGACATCAGCTTACCCCAATACGCAAACACATCATGCTGCTGCCACTCGTTGTCGAACTCACTGGGCTGCCCGAGGAAAACGTCCTCGCTATCAACATTCGTTCGCCGCCGCACGCTCACGGGTCCGCCCTGCCAGCGTCGCGACACCAACTGATTGTGCGTGTCCCACATCCCGCAGACGCAGCAACGCCCACTGGCCCTCTCCTCGCAATCGCCCTCCGCGTGCCATCGAAGCCACTCCCAGACGGCAGGCGTCCGCAGCATCAGCTGCGTCACGCTGACCACGTAGCAAGAATGCCCAGGCCGCGGCATCCCACGGACGGGCACGCTACTCACGCTGTCCCACGAAGCCGCGCGAATACCATCCACGCGAGGCACGTCCATCTCTCCAGGGCTCGGCGGAGGCTGAGCCGGGCGCTCCGACGCGAACAAACTCTGCGGCCCGAACGCCGCGGACACCAGCTCTTCCCGACGGCGCTGTCTTCGGGCTGCCTCGCGTTGCTGCGTTCGCAAGTACGCCTCCCGGTTTCGGTCCTGCGCCTGCTGCCTCGCCAAGGCCGCAGCCTCCCGCCCCTGCTGCAACCGATTCTGGACCTCGGCACCCTCCAGCCGGTGCGACCGATCGCGCGTCGCCTGGAGCGCGAGCCGGCAGCGTTGCGCCAGGGCCCTCATCTTATGCTCGCGAGAACCGAAGCACGCGTGGGCACGCACATACCCGAACAGCCCAAAGTGGTCTGACACATGGAATTCGCAGCCCTCGAAGAACACTTTCCCCTTCCCTACCAAATGCACCTCCGCCCAAAGCTCCGCCCCGAACATGACCCGGTCCCGTCTCTGTCCGACAGCCCCCCTCTCGCCGAGACCCGAGTAAAACTTGTTCCCGGGGCAGCCCCAAGAACGACCCTCGTACCAGGTGTCCTTCAAACGCAGCTGCTCCACAGCGGCCTGCACCTGGGAGTCCGTGCTGTTCATGTCGCCCACAATGAGCAGCCGGTCGCAACCTTCCGCGCAAGTCCTCGTAATCTTCCGAAGTATCGCGTGACGCCGCTCCCATGCCGCACCCGCGGGCAAGTGGACCGCGGCCACGTTCACCCACCCCGCGCCGCCCGCGCCCCCGCCTACGGGAACTTCGACCCGGCACAGCACGCACGGGTCCTCCCCTGACAAAGCCTTGCCTTCCGCGCGCAGACCGCGCCTCACGTACAGGTGCACGTACCCCCTGGACTCGTGCGCATGGGCCACGCCAACCAATTGGAATTCCGCCTCCAGCTCCTTGTACGCCTCCTCGCCCTCGCATTCCTGCAGAGCAACGACATCAACCCCGCGCGCCTGCCTCCAACGGAGCACTTCGCCCAGGACCGCCGCGCGCTGGTCGCGGTCGCTCCAGGAGGGCGGCGCCACGGCCGAGCGATGCCCACCAGCGATATTCCACGTGGCAAACGACAACGTCGACGCGCCCTCCAGGCCCTCCTCTTCGCCAGCCTCACCCGCCGCTTCCCCTGGCACAGCCGCCCTCGGCAAGCTCGCGCCCGTCGCGCTGGGCGCCGAAGCACCCGCGCGAGGCACGACGCCGAACGCGCCCAGAACGTCGCGGCATTCCTGCTCCGAAAGCAACAACTCCATGACATCCCGCGCCCCCCGCGCGCCGACGCCCGCCCGGAACGACGCGAACGCGCCCCGCAGCACGCGACACACGTCAGGCACGAAGGACTCCGCCGACGCATCCAGCACGCCCGCATTCGCCAGGCGCCCGACACGGCCCAGCAGAAGCCCGAGCGCGCAGGCGATCCTCTGCGAAGGAACACGAACGCGCGGCGCGTCCCCGAACTCCACCGCCGGCGGGCGCCGCCCAGCACTGGCACCGAGCGGTCGCAGCAGTGCGTCGATATTCCGGGCGATTCGCCCTGCCACGTCCTCCCTGCGGGCCCGATCGTGCACGCGCACTGCGAGAGACTCGGCTCGCCCGAGCGCCTCCCCCGGCCGACCAGACGTAACACTCACAAACATCCAATCCTGCGCGACACCAGATCCGCTCAGTGGGTCCACGGCGACGACCATTAGCAACTCCTGCTTGTCACTCACGGAGTTCGCATCCCACACGCTCGTCCAATTGTGCGCAATCCGGGCAAAATGCTCCGGGGTCTCCTCCGCACCAACGTGCCGGCCTACCTTTGCCGAAGCCACAGTCGTCGGCAGCCCCAACCCCGCGCACAACTGCCTCGCCACCTTCAAGAAGAACTCCAGCGCCTGGCCCTCCAGCCTGCCCTCTGCCAGCGCGCTCTCCGCTCGCACGTTCACGACCCACTTGTCCATGCGCAGCGCGCAGCCACCACTCCCAGAAGGTCTCTCTCTCCTTCCACAGGCGCGCCACAGCGGCCCGCCGCGCCGTGACCACCTTATCGTCCACCTGCGGCGGGCACGCCCCGAGGGCGACGAGGACACACGCGGCGCGCAGGGCCGTGTCGCCCACGGTCCACGCAGCATCGTCCGGCACCACGGCAGCGCGCGAAGCGGCGCGCGCACGCGGCTCCGCGTCGACTGCACGCGCCGCGCGGGCGTTCAGAAACTGCTCCAATCGCTCGTCCTTGTGCGCTCCCCCATGCGCCCGGCGGCCATGCAGGACGCGCTCCGGGGACGCATCACGCTCCAACGAACGCGGCACGACGGGAGCCAGCACACTCCCCGCGATCTGCTCGTTCCGCTCGGCCGCCAGCTCCGTCCACCGCGCCCACTCCGCCTCCCGCCGCGCACACCGAGACCACCGGCGCGACGCGCGGCACGCTTTCCGGAGCGATTTCTGCTCGCGCTCCGCCGCATCCAACGCGGAATCATCGACGACCTCCGTTGTCGTCAGCTCAAAACCAATCGTCGTCCGCGTCGTTCTCGTCGTCGTCGTCGCAGTCGCTGGCGGCGAAAGCACCAATTTCCCCCGCGGGCCCACGGCCGCGACAGGAGCCGAACGCCAGAGCCAAGGCGGAAGCCGGGACCGTTGCTGGACAGACGTTGTCGTCAGCTCGAAACCAATCGTCGTCCGCGTCGTTCTCGTCGTCGTCGTCGCAGTCGCTGGCGGCGAAAGCACCAATTTCCCCCGCGTCAAAACGTTCAATAAATTCGGGGTGGTCACGATCTTCCATCGGCGAATTCTCTGAGTGACGCACTGGGACTGGCACGGCGACCGTGACCGGGTCTTCTCCCTCTTCCATTTCAACCTCCAAATACCCCCGGAGCCCCGAAACGGACCCCCAGAAGCCCAGAATCAACGCGGCCCCGGGGACCGCGCGCCGGGCAGGAAAACGCACGCGAAAAATTCGCGAGCGTTTCCCCCTCCCAGCGCGCGTTCCCAGAGGAATCAACGCTGCTCCGGGGACCGCGCGCCGGGCGGGAAAACGCCCGCAAAAAATTCGCGAGCGTTTCCCCTTCCCAGCGCGCGTTCCCAGAGGACTCAACGCCGCCCCGGAGACCGCGCGCCGGGCAGGAAAACGCCCGCGAATAATTCGCGAGCGTTTCCCCCTCCCAGCGCGCGTTCCCAGAGGAATCAACGCTGCTCCGGGGACCGCGCGCCGGGCAGGAAAACGCCCGCGAAAAATTCGCACGCGTTTCCCCCTCCCAGCGCGCGTTCCCAGAGGAATCAACGCTGCTCCGGGGACCGCGCGCCGGGCTGGAAAACGCCCGCGAAAAATTCGCGAGCGTTTCCCCCTCCCAGCGCGCGTTCCCAGAGGAATCAACGCCGCCCCGGGAACCGCGCGCCGGGCAGGAAAACGCCCGCGAAAAATTCGCGAGCGTTTCCCCCTCCCAGCGCGCGGTCCCAGAGGAATCCACGCCGCCCCGGGAACCGCGCGCCGGACAGTGAAACGCCCGCGAAAAATTCGCGAGCGTTTCCCCCTCCCAGCGCGCGGTCCCGTGCGTCGTGCCCCCCGCCCCCGCGCCCACTCCCTGGGTCCCCGGCCCCGACCCCGGCCCCGGCCCCAGGGTCTCCGCCCCCGGCCCCCGCCCCGGCCCCGGCCCCGGCCCCGCCCTCGACCTCGGCCCCGCCCCCGCCCCAAACGCACAAGCAGCCTTTCCCAACAAATCAGTCGTGGCACTTAGCCCTGAATATCCGACGCATTGGGGGGGTACCCCGGGAGGTTCGGGCCGCGGAAGCGCGCCCGGGACGAGAGACACCGGCCAGCCCACATAGGCGCGTGACCAATGCCCCTCGCCCCCGCCCGAGAGATAGTGACCACCCACATAGGCGAAGTCACTATCTCCCTCCATCCCAGCCCACTTAGGCGCCAGGAGATGGAGTTCCCCTTCCCAGCCCACTTAGGCGCCAGGGAAGGGGGCGGCGAAGGTTGGAGGAAAGAGAGAGGAGGTTGTTTTTTTGTTTCTTTTGTTTGTTGCCCCGCCCCCCCGCCCCGCGCCCCCGCGCGCGCGCCCCTCGCGCGCGCCCGGGGAGGGAGAGGGAGCCGGGGGGAGCCTGTTTGAGCCAAAACGGCCGCGGCGACGGCAGC